>JAJJWW010007580.1:0-43266 GCA_023531295.1 Papaver armeniacum
GATTGATATATGGAGCCCAAATAAGGTTAAGGCAACTCTTTTTGGGAGGATCACTGCATGTGACAAGCCTGTTAAGGGTGCCAAACTGGGGCAGCTACCCTTATCCAAACATAGTGTCTTATCACAAAAGGGTCAGGTTATATCCATGGATGTTGAAACCCAAACCCATTTAACTCACACCCTAAACTCGCTCCATACCCTAACTGCCGAGGATCCAAACCCGAAACCGAATCCACTCCATTTAACTCAACCCTAAAATCGAGAATTCGTTCTTCTCAATCATAATATCACCTGAAAGGCTGAAACTGAGTAAAACAGCAGAGGAAAAATGGCGTCAGAAATCGAGAGAATGGTAGTTGTTATCAAATTCTGAGGGCGGAGAATGGAGAAGATGGAGCTTGTTGGTGGCATTGTTGCGGGTAATGAGAATCAATGCAATGATTGTTCCAGGTGGAGTCAAGCAATTGCGGATGCAGTCGAAGCGGATTGAAATAGAGTTGGTTACGGTGGCTATATGAAGCTTAGTGCAATGCGGAGTTTGATTGGTTGGTGACAAGGAAGCTCGGAGGGTGAAAGTGAGCAATAGCTGGCTAATGGAGTAGCAGATTGTGTTGTTGCAACGATTAGAAAGTCGAGATTGCCATAAGAGATGGTATTTATTGATTGAAGCATCAATGGAGAGAATGGGAATTCATGGCAAAAGACAAAGGTTAGATGGGTTTGTGATGTTTCAGTGTTGATTGATAATAGCTCGTGGTTTTGAATCAAGTAGGTGGCTAGACCGAGATGGTTCTTTGCTTGGGATGAGGATTAGAACAGGTTAAGTCTTGCTAGAGTGAAGTGATGCTGTTGGAGGTAGTGCAATGAGAAACTACGGGGCCTGTAACAATGGCGTTGATTTTGGTGGAGTTATGGCTTGAGGGGTCATTTTGGCGGTGTATGTGAAGTTTGCAAGTTGCGGGGGAAAATTGATCTTCTTTGCCATTGTTGGCCAGTAGAGAATGAGGTTGCAAAGCGGATGGAGGAGGCGAAAGGGGTTAGCAAAGAAATGATGGCGAGAATTGTGGCTAGCATTGTTAGTGGTTTTGCGGTGAGGAGGTGCGGATGGTGGTTGTTATGGTGTCTTGTAATGAGAAGGGTTTCTACCAAGCATTGGCAAGGTCAGGAGCCTGAGATGATAGTGATGATTTTTTTAGAGTGAACAGAGCATTGTGATCTTTGTTGGAATTACAATGGTCTTTGGTGGTAGGCTTGTGTTGGGTTTGTGGTGTTTGTGCTCGGGTGGTAGAATGGATACTTGTGTTGCAAGGTGAGAGAAAATTTGAATCGAAATGGTAAGAGCCATTATGGGTGAGCACAGTGATGATGCACCATCCTGGTGCAACACAAGAATTTAGCTGGCAAGACTGCAAATAGCTTAGGCCAAGTGACTCGGAGTCCGACTTCTGGCCCCGACTTCGGCCCATATTGATTCCAGTCCGACTCGATGATTCCCCTTGACATTTGACTAACAGATTGACTGACGGTTGACCTACTTTGACCGTTAGTCCTAATCAGTGGGCTGACGGAATATTAATATTCGAATATTCTCGACGACAAAATTTTCGGGCTGGCGGCAACAATTGGCGGATTAGGCCACAATCAGTTTTCCGGTGAGCAAAAATTCCAGAATTTTCTATGGACTTCTCTCATGGGTGTGAAGACTTGGGCTTGGAATTGGATGGAGAAATTGGACTCAAATTTGGAAAGAGAAGGTGGAAGAGTTGAGAAAGCTTGGAATTGGAAATTCAATTGCAAAAGGAAAGGATTCTACTCCTTAGAAGATTGGGAGAATATTGAAACCTATAAATAGAGAAGTTTTCTACAACTTCTACACACCTCTCTACACACACAACACTTGTGTTTTGCTTGCTTTTCTAAGATTTTCTTTTTAATTACTTGTGTGAATTTGAAAATTCTTCTTTAATTATTATTATTTGTGTGAATTTCAAAACATGAGTAGCTAAATTTTTATTGATTGAGGATGAATTCCTAGTTCTTAACATATGATTTAAGTTTTTGTTTTTCAAATTCTATCTTGAAGTTTTTCACATAATTATCGTTTGTTTTTACTAATAGGAGTGATCTTAAAGACATTCATGATTGATTGATAGATTGTTTGGAGTGCACGCTAAATTGATTTGTTAATTTGATCAAAAATTTAGTGAAAGTTGGAGATAAGTAATCGTTTCTTGACTCTTTACATAAGTAGCAAACACGAGACCTTGGAGAGGAGGTTAGTGAGCAATTGTGTAAAACAACCCCAGGTGGACCTTGAGCTAGAGTCTAACTACTAATATCAACCTAAGAAATTCACAAAACTTAATGCATGAGCCAAGTTACATCTAGGTTGAGCTAATTCTACTTGGTAAATAGAATCAAGTAGTCGAGAACTTCAGTCCGGTGATACAAGGGATTTAGGGGTTTAGCATCCAGCTTCATTTTGCTTTACCTACGGTTGGTGATAATTTGTGACTAATAACAAGTAGAAAAGAACATAACTTGATTCATTGTTTCAGAACGAAGAAGGATTCCTTGATCTTCTCTCTCTTATTGCTTTCATCTTTCAACTCGATTTTAATTGCTTTGTTTATTTTTCTTTTGCTTTTTACACCCTTTCGGTGACAACTTTTACAACTAAGATCTCTTGCTCGTGGGAACGAACTTTCACTTCCCCATTATATTATTTTTTAATTGAGTGGAAATATTGAATTAATTTGATTGCACTTTACGACAGCATCATTAAGCATGAATTAGCGTTTCTCAGTGATCATCCATGGTTTCCGTTTCACAACATTCCAAGACCAACTAATAACAAGGTGGAGACTACTAAAGCTAATGGTAAGGATTTTCCACCCACATAAAAAAGGCGTGAATACTCAGCAGGCTAAAACAGAAGGCCCAAGTTTGGATAAGAATCAAAGCCTATTAGTCTCAAAAATCCAGATGAAGCTCTCGGGTCAAAGTAGTCTAAACGAAATTATTTATGTATCCCCAATTACCACTCAAATTGTAAACCCTAGCAATGATGCTTCTGAATTCTCTTCTGATCGCAAAGTTCTAATAGTAGCAGAAGAAGGAAATAGAGAAGAGAAGCTCGTGCCATATCAACACATAAAGAATAAGGGGTCATCAATGATATTCATGTGGGGAAGAAAAGAAGTTCATCTCCTATGGACATCGACAAAGTGGCCCAAATACATAAAGCTCAATCAAGTAAGAACACTACTTTTAAGACGGTAGTAGTTGATCTGGACCAAGCCACAAGCTCAATGTTAATATTTTCATGGGAACTGCGTGGTTTGGGAAATAACCTGATGGTTCATTACCTCAAATTATTCCTCGAGCTTGTAAACCTAGTATTATTTTTTCTTTCTGAAACCCTTCTTAATTCTGCAAAATCTGAAAAAATATTTCCCTCTTTTGGCTACATAAACTATATTTTTGTTCCTAATATTGGTAGAAGTGGGGGTGGCTCTTCTATGGCATGATAATGTTAATCTGGAGATTGTGTCTTCTAGAGTATATTCATTGTAGAATCTCCTATATTCTTACTCCCATTTGGTATCTACTCTTCTTATGGCCCTCCTCAAGATGATAAAAGAAATAAGTTTCAATGATTTCTCCGGCTTTACTACAAACGTTAACCCCATCGATGTATGATTGGTGACATGAATGCTATTGTTGCAAATTACGAAGAAATGAGGTGAGTCGGCGCAAATATTATTTCAATAGAGAATGATTAATGATAGAGGCCTTATTGATCTTGGATATAGCGGTCCTGCTTTTACTTGGACTAGCGGGGCTATTGATGATAGACGCATTTATGTGTCTACTTTGTCTCAATTTTCTATATTGTTAGTGCTCATTTTTGTACTTATTTTACTATTTTTTGTATTTGTATGTGTTTTTGTGAAATAAAGCTCAATGGATTAAAATGTGGAATTCCGCTCGTAAAATGGAGGAAATGAAGTGATTTATAATTTAATGGGCTAGGCCCAAAAGAAAGAAGATGTAGATTTCATTTGTCCAATTATTTGGATATGGAGCGTGAAAAGTGTGGAGCCCATTATGTTGACATCATTTACAAGATATTAAAAAGATATATGGAGATATTTATTTTAATAAAGAAAATAAAAGTGTTAAGTAAGAAATCTACATGAAGTAATTGATGGGAATTAAATATATAAAGAGTATGAAAGAATATTATTCTTTATAGTTGGAGTTAATAAAGAATAAATAATTCCCAAATAAGGAAAATTGTAAATGCATGAGAATTATATTATTTGACGCGTGGCACATTCTTATTGGAGGATTTTTCATTGTCTTGACATGTGGCATATTCTCATTCGTTGATGATGTGGTAATGGTGAATAGAAAGGAAAGTGGATTCCTTTGAAAAGTTATAAATACTATTTGTGGATACAAGAAAAGAGGAGGTCCGGGAGAGTAGAATTTTTATTTCATTGTTTTAATTTCTCTTTTGTAATAATGGGTAAGGTGGAGAAGAAACCTTACTAGCATGTAAGTTTTGATATTTAATTTTCTTTTAATTATTACTCTCCAATTAGTTTTAATTGTCTAGAAATTTTCTCTTCTTTATATGCTTCATAATAACTGTTTTGGGTAGTTTAGATACCGATCTTTTATAAGCGAAGGAAAATTAGGCCTTAGATTATCGACTTGAGTCGAATTGATATTTTATTAATGATAAATTTTCCAAGGCATGAGATTGGGTTCAAAATTACCTTGTGCAAGTTTTGGAGTAAATTAATTAAAGAAATTAATTATTACAACCGTTAGAAGTAGTGGAATCCGAAACCCTAGTCTCTCTCTTTGGTCAACAAAATTAGTTTTCCTTAAAAATATTTTCTGTATTAATCTTAAAACCAATCTTCATAAAAGTCTGAGCAACGAACTTCTACTTACCACTTGTAAAACTACATCAATTGATAGGTCTCCCATTTATGAAAGACTTGATAAAGTGCTTTGTTCAACTGATTGGTGGTTATTTTTCAAAAAAGTTGTTGTCTTCCATATCCCAGGATTGGAAGTGACCATGCCCCCATATATCTGAACACTGCGAGAATTTTATGCACTTCTAAGACCCGATTCTGAGATTTGAATATCATTGGATTGAGCATCCGCATTTCCATAATGAGGTGAACAAAGTATGAGATGCTACTGATGGAGATGTAATTCACAAGGCAACAATTCTAGGCAAAAGTCTGAGTATTTAGGGAAGAAAAACTTTTGGTAATGTTTTTTTTACAAGTTGAAAAAGTTAAAATTGAGTTGTTGGAGATTCAAAAAATGGCTCATATGCAAGATGTCAGAGAAGAGGAAAAAAAACCCATGGACAAGGTGGAGCATAAATATTTCAACAGAGAAACAAATCAGCATGGGTCCAAAATGTTGATAGGAACACAAGAGCTTTTCACATGGCTATTAAATACAAAATAATGAAGAATATTATAGATGCCCTAAATATCCCTAATAATACTTGGGTCTCCGGTAATAAAATCATTTCAGCATGTCTATTCAATCATTTCTCCTCCAAATTCAAAGATGACCTTAAATATCAGCAAGTTAGTTCGCCATTCTTCTCTCCTGTGCAGTTATCAACTGAGGAAAACAATAAAATTGGTAGGATCCCTCATGCAGAGGAAGTTTGGAGCAACATTAGTCATATGGGGGTCTCAAATCTCCAGGGCCTGATGGAATGCCAACCATTTTTTACAAAAAATGTTGGACTAAAGTTGGTGCTGAAGTTACTTCTGTTATTCAACATTGCTTTGCTTCATACTCTTTTCTTACATACATCAGCAAGGCCTATGACAGGGTCTCTTGGAGATTTCTCAGCCAATGTCTCCAAGCTTATGTTATCATGCTCTTCATGCACGGTGTCTATACTCCAACTTTTTCTTTCATAGTGAATAGTACACTGAGGGCTTCTTTAAAAGTGAGAGAGAGTTTATGCAAGGTTGTCCCCTCTCTCCACATTTATTTATTTTATGCTCAAAGGCTTGTCCCGTTTAATGCAAATAATGGAAGAGGAAGATCTCTATAGGGGTTACATAGTCAACATATATGCTCATTCTGTCTCTCATGTTATGTTTGCCGATGATCTCCTCTTATTTGGCATATTGGACAACTAAACAATGAACTCTCTGCAAGATGTTCTCCAAACCTATGCTAATTGGTTATCTCAGCAGGCTAATCTCAACAAGTCTAGCATTCTGTTAAGCAAGGGTGTTAATAAAGACAAAAAAGGGAATTGGCCACCATTTTGGGAGTTAAACAAATGCAGATCGACAATAAATATCTTGGCTTTCATCTTCTTAAAACTTCTCACAGGATAAGCTTTTATGCTTTCCTATCTGATAAAATTGAGTCTAAGCTATCTGGCTGAAAGTGTATTTCTCTTACTGATGTATGTATAACTCTTCACATTAAATCCGTATTGGGGCTCATTCCTCCATACTTAATGTCTATAGACATTCTTCCTAAAGCAAAAATAAAGAAACTCGCAATAATCATGCGTAATTTCTGGTGGGGAATAATTACAATTCTAGGAAGCTCCATTTTATTAATTGGGATATATTTCTTGAAGATAAAGGTAATGGTGGGATAAGGATTAGAGATCTTGAAGACATTAACAGATCCTAAATTGCAAAGCCCATCTGGAAGTTCCCAGAGAAACCTGATTGTCTTTGGGTTCAAATAATGACTGCTAAGTACTGTAGAAGTGTTAGTCTTTGGGAGGCTAAAGTCAATGGGAGAAGCGACTCTACTTGAAAGGACATTATGGAATGCAGAAAAGACATGAAGAATAAATGTTTATGGGCAGTTGGAAACGGAAAGAACATTCAAATCTTCAAAGACCCATGGGTGCAATATTCTAATAATGTTATTCCGTAAAAAACATGATAGTGAAACTAACTGCATTAAAGTGAAGGAGTTGTGGCTACCTAACACTAACAGATGGAATCATCAATTGGTCAATGATCTT
The DNA here is from genome assembly GCA_023531295.1 of Papaver armeniacum. NCBI lineage: Eukaryota > Viridiplantae > Streptophyta > Magnoliopsida > Ranunculales > Papaveraceae > Papaver > Papaver armeniacum. Next base: position 7,052 of record JAJJWW010007580.1, read on the forward strand.
TTTACTCCCTCAGTGGCTGCTAAAATTCTGAGTATATATATATATCGCTGAGGATAATAGTACAAAGGATAAACACTTATGGCTCCCTCATCCCCATGGTGATTTCAGTAACAAGTCCTTCATTAAAACTTTCAATGATGGCAGGCCTTCCACCTCTGACATAAATCTTGTGCAGTTCCCTTGGAAACTGTTTTGGAAAGTCAAGAACCTTATTCCTAAAATCCACATATTTATTTGGAGAGTGATTCATGATGGTATTGCTGTTCTTAAAGTAATGGGGAAGTTCAATTTGGGTCTTGAGCAAGAGTGTAGGCCATGTCGTATGAGTCCGGAAACTACTGATAAATTTATTTCTAAATTGTCAGGTGGCTAGATAAGCTTTTTTTGGTTCCAACTTAGGCGGTAAGAGTCAAGCATGGCTCATCTCACAAGATATTAAAGCAAGTTGGATCCCGGGATAAGGGGATTTGCATCTTTAGAATGGCTAGTTGCCTGATGTAGGCTATATATGGAAGGCAAGGAATGATAAAGTCTTCAACAACGTCAATCATGTCATTCCTAGAATTATCTAGGAAGCTCAGTTATGCTTCAACTACTACACTGATTACCTTCATGAAGATACTGAAATAAACACCTCTCACACCTAGAGCGAAAATAGTCCTTCCCTGCAAGACAAATGGGTGGCACCTGATAACCCATGGATCAAATTGAACACATGTGTGGCTTGGTCTTCCAATGTTGGTGCTTGTGCCGTGGTAGCTAGGAATTCTGAGTCTAATTTGAAGGTGACGCTACTTGTGGTCATAATTGCCTTACCCCTTTGGAGGCTGAAACTAAAGCTATTATCTTGGCAATGGGTCTAGCAGAGACAAAGGACTGGAAAGATATTATCATTGAAAGTGATGCTGAAAATATGATCAAGATTCTTAATATGATCTGCAGAATTACCCTTGGAGAATCAGACACATCTATAATATAAAGCAGAATGGGTTTTTGAGCTTGGAAGGTCGGATAACATTTTGAGAGACAAGCGTTGCATCCGACCATTCCAGTCTCATCCCAGCGAAATACATCCGATGGTCATCGTTTTAACCCCCTCATTATGAATCAAAATTTATTAATATTTAATTGCATCACGTATTAACTCAAGGTATTCAAAGAAACATTAAATGAAATCATAAAATATCATACATGCATTAATTGGATTTAGTGGTGGCATGATGAATCTAATGGGAAATGAGATTTATTTGTTTATTTTTATCCATAACTCATAAGTGAGATATGCATACATATTATTACTTAAATGATTTTGTGTTAGTTTTTTGGATAATGTATATGAATAATTTTACAATGTATTTATAGACATTATTTTCGCTTAAAACAAAATAGAAAACTATCTTGCAAAGGAACACTATTTAAAGTCCGGAAAAAAAAAAGAAAAATTACACCATTCAGATATCATATTAAAGCAGTGTCGTTACGGCACGAGCTATCTCTAAATATTTATTAGAACTCTCTGTTAACCTCATGATGTGCCGTTATGGCACGAGTTATTTGTAGTGATTATACAAATCAGAAGAAGAACCAACTCCTTCAACAGAACTATTTTCAAGTTTACAAGGAAAGGAGCTAATGAAGCTGCTAATTCCCCGCAAGTTTTTCTTTTAAGAACCAGATATTCAAACGGATGGTTATCCCCCTCCTCCTTCGCGTATTGCCTCTCTCTATGATAAAGAGAGCATTCTCTTTTAGTTCTTTCTTTTTGTTTTTGATGGAGGTAATTAGTAGGCTCGAAGATCCCCAGATTGAACTTCTCCTCGTCCGGTACTGTGCTTGGTTTTCTAGGTTATATTTATCGATGAGAACAACTAGACCTTCAGGCATCATGACAGCTCAATCGATTTTGACTCTAATCTTTTCGATTTTCGAGACATATTGTTACCCATCCGATGGCCCCAGTTTCGGACCTTTGCAACAACGTATTTCGTCCATTCCCATCAGTGTGGAGGCTTGGGTATTTACACTATGGAAGGCATTTAATGCATTTTAGCTATTTGTCTTCGTGTCACAAATGTCCCGAAGTCTCTACAAGCAAACATCTTGCGCAATTCAGGTATCTCCTCCCATAGTCCGAGTTTACAACATGCTTTAGACTGTTACAATCGTGTACGTGGCCTTGATTCTTCAGTATTGAGTGTCGATAGCATTGCCCCCTATCTATGCATTCTCCGGGCAAATCACTTATTTTGACTTAATAATGAAGAATATTCCCTCCATGCACTCTCTCGACCTTGCGACACACAGTACTTTGGCAATGTAATAAACTCCAACATGCTCAAGATTATCTCACGACGATTCCTATCGAAGGACTTAACCAAAAGATCGGACCTCGTCGAGGTTTAGTGCTATCTTATGTTATATGCTTGGCATTCCTCCGTTTCTTTGTAAGTGACGTATGCTCATTTGTGATAAGGAAATGGACGTATTCGGCGATCATGCACTTCATTGCTCTCATGAGGTTGGTGTTAAATTCGACACACGACTTTGTACGTGACACTATTATTGAGATATATGTTTACGTGTCGGTGTCCCAGTAGAAAAAGAAGTTCGAGTTGGGTCTTATGTCTAGCAATGGTGGTGACTTAAGGCCTGGAGACATCTTGATCTACAATTGGGATAGTGGTAGGGACACGCGTTTAGATGTCAAATTGTTTCGCCTTCTTGGAGGTAGGGTTCGTTCTTTCCGCCTAGGTCTTGATGTGGATCAGGCTGTTGTTCGTAAGTGTACCAAGTATTTGGACTAGTGTGCGAGTCACGAATATGGTTTTGGTGTGCTTGCCTTCTCCACTTTGGGGGAGCTTAGTGAGGATGCAGTCGATCTCTTGAAGCCTCTCCACAACTATTCTACTAGGCATATGAAGGTACACCTAAGGGTGTTAATTTTTTGTTTCATAGGGTAGGTGTTGTCATTCGGAAGGGGTTGGAGCACAACTTGTTTTTCTGGCCCTCCCAACTAACTTCGTGTAAGTTTTTGTTTTCAGTGTTTTGTCTATTCTTCAACTATTATCAATAAACAAATAAATAAACAAATAAAATTATATAGCAGAGAAAGAAAAAAAAAGTTTAAAAGTGATCTCTCACCTTAAAATAAGGTGGCCTTATGTTAGTACCCTCTGACTTTATAAAAATAGACTTCCTCCGGAGGAAACGGGGAAAAGAACAAAATAAGTTAGGGTCGCTTGCGTGACACTTTCATCGACCTCTCAGAAGAATCTAAGAGGCGGGGGAACACAATGAAAAGTCATACTCTAGATTCTTCTTTCTGATTGATTCGCCCCGGAGTATATCAGCCTTCCTAGAAATATCAGTGTTGCGTGATCACTGAGCGTCCCTTTGGTCGTCCCCCGGGGCTGATGGCAAAAAAAACAGAAAACTGAATTTTGACGTAAAAAACAAAGAAAATAAGGACTTGGAAACGGAATCCTTTCTTCTTTTTCAGTTTTGCACCACCCAAAGACGTTACTTTTTCTTTTCTTGGTAAGAATAAGATAAGCAAAGTCTGAGTAGCAGTTTTCACTTTACCTGTTTCTATTTAAACAGAAATAGAAACAGAAATCTCCAGCAACCTTCAAATTCTCTTGTGTTTTTGGAATTTCTCTGGGTTTCTTCTGTTTTTCGGGGGCAAACACTATTTAAAGGTTAGTCCTGTTTCTTTTTTCTGTCATCCCATTTTGATTAGATTTTTTTTTTTTTTTTTTTTTTTTTCATTGGTGATGTTTAAGTTTATTTAGATTTTGCTTATGTGAGAATAGTGATCAGCTAATATTAGGCTTTAAATTTTTTGTTTTTTTTCTAAGTAAAGCCTTATACATGTTTGGCAATTTTGATTATAGAACGAAGTAGTTTAGGTTTATTATTAAATTGTGCTTAACTTGTAGAGAATTTATATTTTCAGGGTTTAATTGAAAAACGTAAAGTATGTCGTAGCTGCTAGATTGCTAAAAAGATACTATACTATTTGTTTCTACTATCATAATGGTCCATGTTATGGGAGATGAGGAGTCAATATCATCATGGGTACCATTGGGAAGATTGTCCGTGTTCTACTATGGAGTTGGTCACATGCTAAATGACATCACGTCGGCATGTTGGTTTACGTATCTCTTAATGTTCTTGACAGATATTGGATTATCCCCAAGGTAAGATTTTTGTATGTTATATTAATTTTGTCTAATCAATTACCAGCATTCATGTTTTTTGTTACAATACGACTTTCTTTTTCTGAGTACACAACTGAATGTGCATATATTTGTCTGTTCAATACACTTGACAAATTCAATCATATTGATAAGTTCAGTCTTGAATTCAGAGTACATTTTGTATTTGAGATTGGAATTTATCATGCATGTCTCCTTGTCTGGCAAACGATTAGCCAGCTTAGGCACAATTTGTCCATATAACTGATAGTCACATTTATCAAGCTAAAGAACAGTGCTGCTGACTACTTGGCTAGAATGTTATTGTACCTTTAGTCTAACTTCATACAGTTAATTCCATATCTTTGTGCTGAGTATCTCTCAAAAGGATACTAACACTTAGGATAGATTTCAATAGGTTTACTTTGTTCTTTTTGTTTTGTTTTGTTTTTGTTAATCCTGAAACAAGCAGAAATTTGTTCAAGCATCAAGGTAATCTTACAACACCTAGTGTGATTTCACCATTTGATCATTTATAATAGATGTTTTTGAGAAAGTAGGGACACAGTGAGACCACATTTGGAGTCTTAGCAAAAACGTTTAGTTGTAATTTTTCTGCTGTAAAATATGCTAGTTTGTCCACTGCTTGGTTCGCCTTTCTCTATATACGCTTGCAGCTGTAACCTTCAAACAAGGGTAGGTAATGCCAAAGGCAAATCTGGTGTAAGATGTCCATAAAGTACTAATTAACCATATGGACCAGAAGAAGGGGGTCAGACTGAATGGTTATGTGAGAGTACTCTGTATATGGAGCAGCTGAGAGTGATACAGAGAGTAGCCTTGCTTCAGTTGTTTATGAAGAGCTAAACTCAAAGGAAGAGCTTCAGCTAATAAACATTACGCTAAGTAATTCCTAAAATTAAACCTGCTCCATTGAATCCAGGATTGCTATGAGATGCTCCATCAGTATTAATGCACACAACACCTTCAGGTGATGCAGGCTAATAAACTGAAATATTGTGATAAACATGTGGCTGAGTTGGTGAGTTTTAGAAAATTATCATCTGAGGTATGAGGTGGGACTATTGAAGAACAATGGATGAACTCTTTGACAGAGTCACTGCTTTTGTAGCAGTTTGCAAAGATGTGGTGGGTTTGGAGGTTAGGAATGCAGATGCAGGCCTGGGGTTGGTATTGGAGGAATGCAGCAAGATTGTGGTGGTAGTGGGTTGATGGTGGTTCATTCGAAGCGATAGGTCAGCCCTTCTAGCAAGGTGGGAAACAAGTTCTACCACCATCAGAGATGAGAGAGAGTGCAATTGAGCAAGAGGTTGCAAGGGGTTTCAGGTTCAGAGAGACAATCTGGACAAAGAGGATTTGAAGCTGATTGTCTCACAAAGATCAAGTCTTTGGTGTTGATCCATTGCTGCAAGCTATCCCAAAGGAGACTAAAATTTTGGTTGTCACGGCAGTTACCTAACAAACTTATAGTTGTAAGGAATCATGTGGTAGTTAGTGTGCTTGTATTGAATAAGATGGTGGCCATTTCTAACTGTGTAACTTTGGCTGTTAAGGATCAGAAGAATGTTTAGAATGGAAAACAAACTCCTGTGTCGCAGTAATTCAGTAAACATATATACCATCTTTTAATTACGAATTCTATTGAAGTTATGACGTCTGATTTGCCGTTAACACATGTCTCTTACAAGTGAATTTGAATATATTGCTAAGAGTTGTCAAATGTGATCTTCTCGTTATCTTTATTAATTTTGAAGTATCTGTAAAATTTGTGAATTTTTCTGCATAGCAATTACTTATTTGACATTTGGCATTTCACGTTCTCGTATCTTGATTTGCACATTTTGATTTTACAGGGATGCAGCTATAGTTATGCTTTCTGGCCAAGTTGCTGATGGATTTGCAACCATATTTGCTGGAGAGCTGGTAAGTTTAGATCAGGATAAAAAGAAAATGTTTTGTTTACTTTATCAGTTGCTTTAATGTACAGAAGCTGCTGATTCCTATAGGTTGTACCATTATAGATTAACATTTTAGGATAAAGATCAACAATACAAGTTTTGTTCATTTTATTGGTTTGTTCATTTTGTTGAGGGATTATACTGCATTAGTATGCTTACTTCTCCTCCCTTGTCTTGATTGAGTCACCCGTTCATGTTCAAGAATTTCTGTTATTGAGATTCTCAGACATCTAAAGATGTTGAAACCGTCACAACTATACATACATTTATTAGTTTTCTGCTGAAAATGACGTCTTTTCCTTATTTTAGATAGACAGGTTTGGACATTTCAAGATATGGCATGCTGCAGGATCAATTTTGGTTGCCATTTCCTTCTCTTCTGTTTGTTTGGTGGTTGTATTCCTTGTGACATATTCGGATCCAATTCATCTACAATGCAAACAGTTGGATACAGCATGTTTGCTGCAATTTTTAACGTGGGTTGGGCCGTTACCCAGGTTTCCCATATGTAAGAACACCCTTTTCACAAAACATTATTCATTTTGGATAAGTCAATGGTAAATTGAAATCCAGAACTGTTTTGTATTCACCATTTGCATTCTCATGTTGTTGAAGGTCTATGGTAAATTGCATCACACTGGATTCAAGTAGCAGGGTTGTGCTGGCTAGTTGCCGCAATGCTTTTACAATGGTTAGCATTTTGAATCAGTCATGATTTCGAGGAAATTGTGCTCTAGTTTGATTTAGTTCTTTGTTATATCAAGGGTTTGATTCTCATTCTTTCTTATTGCCAAAGGTGGCCAACCTCAGCTTATATGCAGTTGCCTTAGCTGTGTTTCATTTTAGGATAGCTGTTACCAAACTTGATATTGAAGATCAGGTAAGAGAATTCATGTTCTCCGTTTTTTTCTCCGTGGTTTCTTTGTTTTTCTTATCCTATTATAAATAAAAATCGCATTCTGAGGCACTTTCTCACTTTCCAAATTCCAATATGACCAGTACCGCTGGATTGCATATGTTTCTATTTTCGTTGGGTGCTGCTTCGTTGGAGTGTTTCTTATTGGAACCAAAGAACCAAGGTGCCATGGATATAGGACTTACTTGACAGTTTTTTCATCATCTTTAATTGAATTTGTTAGCTTTGTAAACTAATATGATAGGTTCTTGATATAATTTCTGTGGAGTTGGATCTGTGTACGTTACTGGACAAATGTTATTTCATTTATGACATCCTTTATTTCGTCGGACCATTGTGTAGATCTAGACGTGGAGATGAAGGGAAAATTCATCAAAGGATTCCTTGGGATTACTGGTTTAAGAAAGTTCTTTATTACCAAGTTGCGCTAGTTTACATGCTCACTCGACTGGTAACAAATGTTTCACAGGTTAGCATTCTCTTCCCAAGGACAAGATTTTTTTTTAGTTCTTAGTCATAGCATGCATGACAACTGCGGTGCATTGTCATCCCAAAACGTTATAAACTAGTAGGAAACACCCCCTTTTCGCTCACCTTGCTGTTCTCAGATTGACAACGTATGGAATTCCTGATCCTTGACCCGAACGACATGTTACGTGTTAATATCTTTAAGTAGCGTCTCTGACTCAAACTTGCAGCATGTCTATCTGATATTGGTATGATTTTTTAGAATGTATGATCTGTTAAAAATGTTAATCATAAGGAAATACTTCCTTGTGACCATAACCAATTTTAAGTATGACTGAAACATTCTGTAATATTTTTGATTTTTTTATTATTTGTGAAGGGTATCGGACATGAGGCAATGATGTCACAATGACCAAACCACTAGTGTAGATTAATATGGAAGATTCTAGAAAACTAGATTTTGATATACTAGAACTTCTCAAGTTGATGCTTCTTTAATGCGCAGGCTTTTCTTGCATTCTATGTCATTAATGATCTGCAAATGGCTCAATCTTCCAAGGCTTTGGTAAGTACCTAAATACTGCAGCATTTCATTTTATTATCTGTATTTTTTTGTCTGGAAATTGTAGGGGTTTGACTTCACTTATCTGGTGCAAGTAGGTACCTGCTATAATCTACGTTTGCAGTTTCGTCGTATCTATCATTCTACAGGTTCAAGTTTAACCCACCCTCTAGAGTTCTGTTTGTCTCTCGTTTTCATCTGTGGCATCTCTCTTTTAATGTACTGAACCATTTTATTCCCACCTTGTAGGAAATGAAGTGGACTAGTAGTCGTCTTAAGGCGGGTTTCACTGCTGGAAGCATTATGTGGATACTCTCTGGTACAGGAATACTTATTCTTCCCAGCAGCTTGTATGGGTTTATCTATCTTCTCTCAGTAATAATTGGTGTTGCCAACGCTTTGATGACGGTATGTCAAAAACTTCATGTTCAATTGCTTAAATAATCAATATGGGCGTGTTCAGATCCTATAATGCTAAAATTTGCTTTTTTGTATTGCCGTTATGTGATTTCTCTTTCACATTCATGTGGTATATAAACTGTTAGAACCATCGAATGGATCAATGATATACTGTCACACAGCAGGATTAGGAAATTAGTACTTGACAATTTCTCTTTTATGAGGTTTTCACCCTTATTTTTTGCTAACTTTGGTTGAACTTCTTATAATTTGACCAAATTCATTCCTTGGATGTTAAACCAGGTGACAGGCATTAGCATGCAAAGTGTTCTAGTCGGAGAAGATCTTAATGGTTGTGCATTTGTTTACGGTTCATTGAGCTTCTTGGACAAAATCTCATGTGGTCTTGCTCTATACGTTCTTGAATCGTATCAACGTGAGTACGGTTATTGTTTGCTATTACTTAACTATTTAGTAGTTTCTGTAGATTTGGCTCAAGATAATCAACCTAACCTATTTAGTACTAATTCAGAAGCCAATAACAATGTCTTAGATGAAATCGGCCCTTATTCGTTCCTTGATGTCAAAATCTTGTTTTTGCGCGCAGAAACTTCACCAATCATCGAGAGTTGTAATTCGGTCATGGGTTGTGTTTCAATCACAAGATATGGTTTGGGTCTTGTTCCTGCGTCCTGTGCAGTTATCGGTTTAGTCGTTATATACACCATGGACCTCGATAGAACAACCATTTCAGGACCTTTGATTCAGCCACTGTTGGCGTAAGAGGAGAGAATAATCGTTCTCTCTCTCCCCCTTTCTTTTCCCTTATATTTTATCATTTGTATATTCTCTTCCTCTTACTTGTGCAATGTAAAGTCCTAATTGAATTGTACAGCAAAATTGATATTTATGTTAGTAAATAAGAATTTAATCCTCAAAAATTAGAAAAATTTAATCTACTCTTTGAATAAAATTAAAAATTAACCGGTAGATGATTTACTTTCTTAATGTTCATTTCATTTTTTGGTAGAAATGTAGAGTCTTATTACATGTCATCAAAATATTAGATTTAAATTCATTCAGTTTGGATTTTGCAGAGAAAATGGCGCACATCATGTGTGATAGTGTCCATCTAAGATTGTCCACGGATCCTTCCTCGGTGAGTTTACTTTCTTAATATCTAAAATTGTTCTTTGTGTAACCTCTGTTTCAAAAGATAGGTTTATTTTATTTCCAAATTATACACGAAACAAACCTTACTTTTTTGTGAAGGAATATCAGGGGGAGCTAAAATTATGAATATGGAGAAGCAAGAGCAAGTAAGCCCAAATGGGTTTGGAGTAATTTTAGGCTTGGAAATCATATTTTAGAACCATTTTTTAGGGACCATGGTTTTTTTTGGGGACCATGGTCTTATTAGGCCAACCTCCCTATACTTATAAGGGGTGTCCTAAAGTTAGGTAAATATATATTTACCGTATATTTACCCTTTATTTTTATTTAAATTAAAACTAACCTAATAACTATATAAATCTAATCATATATATCTAATCTAAACTAAATGAATCTATTAACCAAAATCAAAATCAAAAACAAAAACAGGGGGAATCGAAATCAAAATCATAACCAAAATCAAAATCAAAATCAAAAAAAATTTCAATTTTTTTGTAACCGAACTTCTTACTGGTAACTAATCATTACTAATCACTAATCATTAAGTTCGGTTTTTGGTCATAAATTTGGGTAACGAACTTTAAGTTCGGTTTGATCGTAAAAAAATTTATTTTTTTTTTTGTAACCAAACCATTTAATGGTCACACCAAATATATAGTTCGGTTTGATCGCAAGAAAAATTTCAATTTTTGTAACCAACCAATGTTCAAAACCTATTGACCATCAAACCGGAAAAATTACTGGGTCAAGGGTTAATGGTTTAACCAGTGGTTTAACCCGGGTTCACTGGGTCATACTAAAACTCCACTCAAGTTTCCTTGTCATGTTTTATACTTTTTTTTTTTTTTTTTTTTTTTTAAGTTTGTGAACCGATTTATTAACTCAAAGTAGAGGTTACATTCCTTGGGTATTTAGTCCCAATTTTGTCTGCATACAAGATATTGGAAAGAAAAGTTGGGCACTTGTTGTGCCAAATTTTTGTCGGCCGACCTTAGGATGTGTTTTTGGTGTTTAACCGCTTGTTTTGCTAGTTCATCAGCCGCCTGATTTCCTTCACGGTAGGTATGTTGTAGTCTCATATGTGGGATTTGTTGCACGAGTTTCTCTATTTCGTCTAGCATAGTTCTTAAATACCAAGGTTGCGGTTTTTGTTGTTTGTGTAGTAGTTGGATCACCAGTTGTGAGTCCATTTCAAAGCATACCTTAGTCCATTGTTGTTGAGTTGCTATGCGTGAAGAGCTAGTAGTAACCCCCAAGCTTCGTCGTTGTTGATGTCGTAATCCCCAAAGGTCTTTGCCATAGCAATGAGTAATGTTCCTTGATAGTTCCTTCCGATAATAATTCCGCTCCCCGCTAATCCTCGGATTTCCTTTTCTTTGCGCAATCCGTGTTTATCTTGATCCGGTTTTTTTGGTGGTGGTTCCATCCGACCATTAGTGTTGTTGATGTAGTATGTAGTTGTTGTTGTTGTAATGATGGTTGTAGTTGTGGTAGAATTGGCATTAAGTGTTTTTGTGCCCAGATGTATTCTTCGAACATTACCTGTATTGTTTGAGTAATTTGAGTCGGAGAATGAAGTTGATTCCGGTAGACCGCCGCATTCCTTGCTAACCATAAATGCCACAATGTAAAGGCAAAGATAACCCTTCTTTGTATTGGGATCTGGTGGTGCATAGCTTCCCAAATGGTTGTTGGTCGTTGTTGTGTACGGCCCGTTTGGTTTGTTGGGTTGGAGTGATTGAGAGATAGTATAATCTGTTGCCATACGGTTGTTGCTCGTATACATTGGAACAGAATATGATGTGTTGTTTCTGGAGTCGTTCTACATATTGGGCAGAGGTTTGTTGTAGTGATATTTCTCTCTGCCAAAAGAATGAATGTTGGTAGTCCTTCTAAGCTGGCTTTCCATAAAAAAATCCTGATTTTTGGTGGGCATTCCAAACTCCAGACGGATTTGAAATGCTGTTGTGGTGGAGGGGTGGGTATTGGTATGGATTGATGTGGTATGTTGTGTTGTGAGGCAATCCCAGTCGTGGTTATTGACCGGGAATCATATGGTTGGTTATTGTTTGGTTTGATTTTTGGGGTTATGAGGATTTGGTAGCCTATTTTTGATGAATAGTTTCCAGTTGTTGTGAATGGCCAAATGAGGGTATCTGGTTGAGGTGTTCGTGGGAGATGGATATTTGTGATGTGTTGTGCTATTTTGGCTGGGAACATGGTGTGAATGCGATCATGATTCCAAGAGTTTGAGAAGGTGTGAATTAGGCTGGAAACTTGGATGTTTGGGAGTGGTGGGTGGATTGGTGTGGTTTTGTGGTGAGGAATCCAGTTCCCTAGTATTGATGTGAATTGGCCATTTCCAATTTTGAAAACATAGTGTTCCTGCAAAAAAATAGCTGTAGTTGCAGGAAATCCTACACTACACCCCTCACTAGAATATACACAATTAAGTCATTTCAAGATGAATGATTATGATTTCTATTGATTGAATACTTGAATCTTTACAAATAGAAATGAATAATAGAATTACAATCACTCTAAAACTTTCTCTCTCCTCAAGACTTGCTTAACAATTCAAAAAGAACTCTCTCCCTACAACAGACTTACTCAACCCTTTATATAGGGTAGTACACAGTGGATGATGTGCCTGTTTGTCCTTTATTTTCAAGGATGGCTTGCGAAATATCGCAAGCGTACAAGTATCAATTCTCTCGACACTCCTAAATTTTGCTAAGTCTTCACATTTTTCTCATGTTCTGGTTGTCGTCATTCATTGCGTCATTTATTTTACTTCCCTGCGTCTCCCTCGCAATGTCGTCGTTTATTAATCTCGCGAAGTATTGATGTCGCGATATTCTGATCCTACATCTTGCCCCTTCTCATGTCTTTTACGAAGGAGAGAATGTCATGAGAACCAATATTTTGAAATGCCGCAATTGTCCGTCTTTATCTGTCTCACTCCCGTACTTTTACACGGAATTTATTACAGGTGTTTCTTCTTCCACTCTTTTCTTGACACGTCTCTTTCAATCGTTTATTCTTGACCATTCACGTCCCATCTCGCATTAAATGCATTTGTTTTCTCGAGGATTCTTCCTCTATATATAGTTTTCTCACCATTCTCTTCTTCTCTTTTATTTTCCTTCGCAACTTCTCTTCCTCCGTATTTCTCGTTTCATTGTAAATCTTCCTTCTTTGTTTCTCTTGATCTTCAATTTTCTAATCATTCCCATACCCTCAAAAAAATGGCTTCACTTGGTCGTACATACAAACCCCTTTTTAATGAAGCTCAAAAGAATTTACAAGAGAAGGGCTTCATCCTATCAACCATTCCTAATCAAGAATCTTCATCTATACTTTCCTCAGCAAAGTTGTTTTCTCGATCATCGGTGTGATGATCGGAAAATCATAGTCTCGCTAGGTCAAATCCTCAAGAGCCTTCCCATTCCTCTCTACAATCCCGAGATACCTTTATTCTATGAAATTCTTGCTCATGAGAAATTCTCGCGAGCTATCTATCAACTAAGTGGTGATTGTATTCGTCTAATGCTTGAATTCGCCAATGTGGCTCGGTAAGGATCTTTATATCCCGATGATGTCAAAGATCCTAGATTCGCGAGTTTAGAAATAGACGCCGAGAAATATCTTGTAGAATTTTTTTGAAAATTATGAAGTAATAAATATGAGAAATGATAAGTCTCGTTGGGGTGCTCGATTGAAGAGAAAAAGATAATATTTCCAATGATAAGCCGCTTATGAAAGATATCGACCGGCACTTTCGGGAAAAATAATGTTCCTCGGTATTCCAAGGATGAGAAGTGGTGGGTTGTTCCTCTGTTTTTGAGCGGACCTTATATTGCAAGTTCGCATACACTCCCCTGCGAATCTCGCAAACTATCGTCCTTGGGAATTTAAGTGGCCCGAGAAGGCAAAAGAGGTATATTTCTATTTCGGGTTTGCTTTTACGGTATTTCCTTCCTCTTATATTTACTAGGCTTGTAAAATTTTGGATTACCAAATTGAAAAAGAGTTATAGAAGACGTCCAAAGGCGAGTACTCTGGCGATACTCCGATCAATCACGGATGAAGTAAGAAATACTTTCTTTTGTTATTTTTAACAATATTGTTGCCTCTGTTTCTTATCTTCATTCGTGCGTGCGAAGGTTGTTGAAGAAATTGACATTCGAAGGCTGCGAAGGTTAAGGGCAAGAATAAAATCACTCTTCGCAAGGATAGATCTTCCGCTCCATCTTCTAAAAAACAGAAAATCCATCCCTCTTCTCGTTCTAGTTCCCAAACCAGCGAGAGTTCCGACGAAGATGAAAATGAGGTTGGTACTTCCTCCGCAAAGGAGAATCATTCTACGCTTCGTTATGGCGCAATTGTCTAGTGTCTTCTCCGATTCTATGCAAGGATTGGGTGATGATCATTTATCCGCCACTTGCGAAGCTCACCAATATTTGCGATGCTCCCCTACTAGTGGATAATGACTCTTTTCGCGGAGTTTCCGAACAATGAATCCCAGTTTCTTGAATGCACTTCGGTACTTTTGGTATGCTCATATTTCTCTACTTCTCGTAACTTCTATTATAAACCTTATCTTAACAATTTCTTTACCTTTCTTTATAGTCTCAGGAGAGCTTCCTTTGTTGTTGCCTCGGACAGCGAGAAAAGACGCAACAATCTTGAAAAGAAAAATCTTCAACTTAAAGAGAAGATCAAAGAACTAGAGATTGAAGTTGCGACATCTCGCAAGAAGAAAAAATTCAACAATTAGAAGTTAAGTCTTCTTCCTTAAAGACAAAATATCCACACTTCAAAGTGCTAATCAAGAACTTTATGGTATAACACCCTCCTTTTTCTCCATTTCTACTTTGCCATTTATTTTTCTTTGCACGACTTATCATTTTCGCAGACATTTATAATCTTTCCGACGGAAGCCATCCTTCTCCATTCATTCCCCGAACCTATGGATGATGATGCTCTTCTCGCTCATCTCAATGAATCTTTAAGTAGTTCTTCAAACAAGACTAATTCTCTCTCATTAAGTGAGCTTCTCAACCAAATTTCATCTTCTAGAAATTGAACATAGATCTAGTTTAGGTTTAGCCAACCGCTTTAAACGTTTATATCTTGACTCCCGGTGAGAGCAATAATATTCTAAGGAAGAAAATTAGCAGCCTCATAGATGATAAGGATCGCATTGCTAATCAAGGTGCACAAGCATTAGCAAAATTCCAAAAACTATTCTTGAAGTCCAAATTGAACGAGATGAATCCCTTCGCCAAAATGCCATACTTAATGAGCTTGAGAAAATCAAATTCGTTCACTTCTTGTTATAAATAATGATGATGAATTCGCTTGGGCTGCGAAGGTTCTAGATAATGCCGAGAAATAACTTAGGTGTTAGCGTGAGTCTTCATGCCGAGCATAATGCCTTAGTTAAAGATATGATTTCATGAGAGAAGGTTGTTTTACTATTCTTCATTATTTTTCCCCTTCTTTTTACGAAATTGTTATTAAGCCGCTAACTCATTGTCATTTGTTCAGAACCGAGAAGAGGTTTCAAACTAGAATCAAGGAACTTGAATCAGAAAGCACAACTTGCAAAAACTTCTTCGCAATGACAAATATTCTAAGTGAAGAAGCAACTATGGACTCATCGTGTGGCGAATTTCAATAATGATGCCGTTCGGTTTTCGCAACCAAACTATTGAACAAATTTGCAATGATCACAACATTCCTCTTTCTTCATATCCTTGTCTTCTCGATGAAATTCCCCGATAATATGCCTTGCTCATATGTCTCTGATAGTGATGTAAGCGAAGAAGAAGAATCTGATAAAGAATCTGATGAAGAAGAATGAGTTGCTAGATTGTTCCATTTTCCTTTCTCTTCTTGTGATATTTGTACATTTATCCTTCTAACCTTCCATTTTGTAATCTCTTACTGTAAATCTATCATATGAAAATAAATAACAAATTTTTATTCTAATCATTCCCATACTTGCCTCTGTTATTTATTTTCACATGAGATAAATCAAGTCGATAATCTTTAAGTAATGATACTTCTTAATTTCGCAAATGTTGTTGTTGATTCTTCACAAAGAAATGAAGAAATATAATCGTATTCGCAAGCTTGTTTGCTTACTCGATCATCATTTATGTTGAAATTTATCATTGCGACAAAATCGCAGGACGTCGTTACATTTTTATGTAATGACTCATTGATCTTGTCTTATCATTATTTTTGTGTGGTCTTATTTTGCCTTCCTAGTTAAAGGTCTTATTTTTCCACCCCTCATTTTGCATCAATATGACAGGTCTAAATATTCTTGCGAACATAAAATCCCATGACATTGACGTCTTGCGACAAGATCGCATGACGTCCTTACACTTTCATGTAATGACCCATTGATCTTGTCTTATCATTTCTTTAGTATTTTTGCCTCCAGTAGATATTTCATTCGACTTGCGCCTAAATGTTCTTGCGAATATAAAGCCTCATGACATTCGTCTTGTGACACTTATCGCCTCCCTAATGGAGGGTGCCGCCTTATGATCTCCCGGTTGCCCCTTCAAGGAGGCGTACATCGTCCATACAAGACTAGCTCCTCCCATCCCGTCTTAACAACAACCGATTGTTTTCAAAGCCTCTTATCCCTTATACCTATAAGGTTTATGGTTACGAGACTGCACCCTAAGTGGAGTTTTTTTCGGGCCGAGTGCAACATATGCCAAGACTTGCCAAGAATGGCCGAGACACTTCAAATGCCCCAGGCACTCTTGGCTCAATCGTGTACCTCGGCGCCTTGAGCATACCGACTCCTTGGAAGAGACCCTCAAGCGCCCAACTGTGGTATAACCTTATATATCTAGTTGGGAATCCAAGGTATCTCTCCGGATAGGCTTTCTATGGGCCCCAAATCTCCATGACTCAGTTCCAGGAGCGGTGTAACCTTTTCCCCGAGACATGTCAAGAGATACCCCCTTATATGACGACTTTAGGTCTTACATTTGCCTCTTGCGAAATATCATTCGCTAACTAGGTGTACGCCATAAAGGATCATCCCATTCACTCACTCTTTCATTTTTGTTAATTCATTCAATCATTCATTTTTTGTTTTCTCTTGTTATTTTGTTTTAAGCTATCGCACAATCTTGCTTTGTTTATTCATTTTTGTTTTTCAATTCTTCAATCAGATTTTCATACATTCTTGATGGCGAGATTCTCGTATTTCTTCTTCAATTATTGTTTATTCATTTCTTACACTTTTGCCTCGCTGCTCTCTCTCTGCACCATTCGAATCTCTTAATGATTCCTTTCCATCATAATTTTCAACTATTTTCATGCACTTGCTTCGCAATGTATCTTCACCTCTGTATCTATCGTATCCACCATCAACCTTTTCTTCTTTGTACATCTTTTATATTTTGCTTAAACCCTTTCTTTTTGCAGCTCTTTCCTCGCAACTCTCCACGTCAATCTCATAACATTTTTGTCCTTCCATCCAGTCTCCTTTATAACTCCAACACCGCTAGGATGAGGAAACTTTATACACCGATGATAAGTCGACGCTACGCCCAGTTTCGTGCAACCATGGCCTTCCGATCAATGCATTATAAGGGGACTCCACATCGATCACGTAACAAAATTTCGGTTGATAATCCTTGCAAGGGTATTCTCATATGAACTTCTCCTTTAGGCTTATTCGTTGTGCCATTGAAACCGTATATTTTATACGTCGAAGGTATCAACTCTTCATCCTTCCCACCCATAGTCCAGAAGTATGGTAAAAAGAATGTTTCCGAGCTCCCGGATCAATTAAGATTCTATTGATCGCCTAGGAATTCTCTCGCTTCATCGTCTTCGCCATCTACGAGTTTTGGATTAATTTCAATTTTACAACCAATGGGCTATCATGCGTCTCTCGTTTTCAGAATCTCTTCGAATGGAAAGAAAAATCGCATTTTCCATTCTTTTAATCGTGATGTCTTCGCGATGTTCATCACTTCTTTATTATCAGCATCCCTCGCGAAAACCCTACTGAGAACATTATCATGAAAATCTTCAATTGTTCGGTATGAATGTACAATGGAGTTGCAAAACAAATTTTTAGCTTTCGTTCCAACTTCTATTACGAATGTTTCTTTCCCCTTTGCTGAGTTTGTTTTGTGCATTTCTGGCGGTGGTGGTAACGGTTGAACCTTCTCTTCACTTTTTAGAAAATGACTCAGCTTTCCTTGGTCAATCATTCTGAGGATGATTCTTTTTATATTTCTGCATCATTTGTTAGTGTCCATGAAAGCGGTGGTAAGAACAGAACTCGTGACTTCTATCACTTGGTGGTGGATCATTCCCATGTTCCACTGGTGCAGGTATGTTTTCCATCAAGAGTATAGCTTCCCATATTTTTTCCACACTAGTATTTAGTGGTGGCATTTTGATTTCCTCCCACACTACTCTGTGACTTCGCTGTCCTCCATGATAATTCTTCCTTCGACTTCCATAAGTTTCTTGTGGATGATCAAGTCTTTGAATTTTGTTATTGCCGCCACGGTTGTAATAGTTCCTTTCCCTTTCAAATTCTTCTGATCACGGCTTCCCATAGCTACTATCTTTGGCTGTCCCTCATCTATTATCTTTTCTTGTTGCCCTTGCGAAGTACTCGCTACTGTGTTTATCAATTTGGGTAATAAGCTTGCATTCAAGCATTTGAATTTGCATTCGCAACGGGTATGATTCCATCTCATTTTGCCTTTCTTCTAGAGCAATATATTCCTCCCAAGTTCTCGCAACTCGGCCATTGTAATTGTATTCTTGACTTAAAAATTTGAATATATAACAAATTGTCGCGAACATAGCGTTTATGAATGATAGAATAAGATATCTTTCATCTACTCGGTCTCAGCCATTTCGCTACACATTGTCTTCCATCTCACAGTTAAGTGTCTCAAACTTTCGCCAATTCTTTGTTTCATCCCAAATACATCTTCAATTCCCGGTCGCGAGGAGTTGTTACTTATATATGCCCCTAAGAATATAGCTTGTAAATGGTTGAATGACGTGATTGTGTTTCTTGGTAAACCTCAAACCATTTGATTGCTTCTCTGTTAAACTTGATGCAAAATATTTGCACAATATGGCATCATGATTTTCCCATTGTAACATACATCGCACATACGCTTTGATGTGTTGTATTGCGCAAGTTGTTCTATCAAAATCTTTGGTTAATGCAGTAAATTGCACTTTGGGGGTATTCTCCTAATCGCACCTCTAGTGTAAAGGGGGTTTTCGCAGCCTCTTCGATGGCCTCATCCAATTGTCTTCTTCCTCCTCCCCTCTATTGTTCAACATTCCTCTCATCTCTGCCAACTCTCTTAAGATTTGTTCATTTACATCAGATTCGAATTTATTGGTCTTTTTTAGCTCTCGCCTCTCCTCCGCGTTCATGTCTACTTTGATTTTCTGGTTCATCATTTTATTCTCTTCTTTCTCTGACCTTCTCCTTCATCTCGTTCACGAATTTGCACACCATTATATCTATCATTTTTTCTTCTTGGGTTGTCTATCGTTCTCCTTTGTATTCTTTCATATTCTTCATTGATATTTCCATTGTTGCGATTTTGCTCGCGCCTTCTTTTCGATTGTCATGATTGTTCGCCGAATTGCTTCCTCCAACCTGTTCTTCCATTTCTACTCTTAATCTTTCCCTTTCGTGAAGCTAAACGCGCTTGTTCAATATAATGTTTTTCGATGTCATCTTCAATCTCCTTGTTTCCTCCGTGTTTCTCTCCCATGCGGTATTCTTCTTCCTTCTTTGATTTTCTTCACCAATGGATTATTGACCCCTCGACGCTGCCTATTTTCTTGATTTCCATCATTTTGGCCATTCTCAGAAATTTCGGATGTGGAATATAAGATCTTTACCACTTCTCTTCTCTCGCAACATCCTTCACCGAGATTTGGCCTTTCTAGATTTTATTCATTAACATTTTCATGGTAATGTTCTCCTCATATCTTCTAACCGATCCCGATCTTGACTCGATATTACTTCTCGACCTTCTATTTTGCAACCTCATATTTTCCATTCTTAACTCATGGTTTTGCCTTGTTAAATTTGCACGTTCTTCCGCTT
Organism: Papaver armeniacum; assembly: GCA_023531295.1. Lineage (NCBI taxonomy): Eukaryota > Viridiplantae > Streptophyta > Magnoliopsida > Ranunculales > Papaveraceae > Papaver > Papaver armeniacum. The sequence goes on from JAJJWW010007580.1 coordinate 26,886, forward strand.
CTAACCGCCTTTCTTCATGTATTGTTTGTCTCAATGCTTCTAATGCTGCGATTTCTTCATTTCCATGAATTGTTTCTCCCATCTCTTCTCGGTTTCTCTCCTCTTGTCCATTATTTATCAATTGTTGCACTTCTTCTCTTTCTTCTATAGAATCCGATCTCCATGTATGCACACTCACACTCACCCTATCATAATCTATTACTCTATTCGGTGCTGGTTGAATTGGTGGTTCAATTTGACCTTCTTCTCTATCTCTTGCGTTTATTCTTGATGGTTCACCTACTTCATTTCTCATTTCTCCAGCTAACCTCCTGCTCCTTCTAATAAGCTTGTTGGTTGTTCGATGTATTCCTTCTTCTAGCCATTTATCAATTTCAGTAATTTGTTAAAAGTTATATGAAATTTCTTTCTTGTTACTCCTGATTCTTTCGATTCACAAGCTTGATCTCTACTCACACCCTGTTTCTAGCGCCATTATGTAGTTGCAGGAAATTCTACACTACACCCCTCACTAGAATATACACAATTAAGTCATTTCAAGATGAATGATTATGATTTCTATTGATTGAATACTTGAATCTTTACAAATAGAAATGAATAATAGAATTATCACTCTAAAACTTTCTCTCTCCTCAAGACTTGCTTAACAATTCAAAAAGAACTCTCTCCCTACAACAGACTTACTCAACCCTTTATATAGGGTAGTACACAGTGATGATGCCTTAATTTGTCTTTTTTTCGGAATGTCTTGCGAAATATCGCAAGTGTACATGTATGAATTCTCGCGACACTCCTAAATTTCATTGAGTCTTCACATTTTTCTCATGTTCTGGCTGTCGTCATTCATTGCGTCATTTATTTTACTTCCCCGCGACTCCCTTGCAATGTCGTCATTTATTAATCTCGCGAAGTATTGATGTCGCGATATTCTGATCCTACAACAGCTAGGTTAGTTAAACATTTCCATGTTGGACTTGCTGTGGGTTTTGGTTTTTCTATCGGTTGCTCCAAAAACGGCCCGTTATGTAGATATTTGTCTCTTGCCATTGTTTCCCATATTGATTTGTCATCTCCCTGAACTTGCCAAACTTTCTTCATGAGAAGTGCCATGTTATGTTCTTTACTCCTTCTTATGCCCGTTCCTCCATTGCATCTCACCTCTGTTACTTTCGGCCATCCAATGGGATGTAGTTTCTTTGTCGTGCTGTCATGCCCTCGAGAAAAATTCCTTGTTATCCTATCAATCCGTTTGTGGATATGTGCTGGTTGGAGTTGTGTCTGCATGACATGGATTTCCGTTGGTAGTAGAGAAGTCTTAATAAGTAATTCCCTTCCCGCCTGATTTACACATTTAGTGATCCATCCTTTTGCCTTTCGTTCCATTCTGTTGAGAAGTTCTGTGAACATGTGGGAGCCGATTCTTCCTCGCTTAAAATGGACACCTAGATAGATCGGTGGGTGCTGGGCTGTTGGAATGCAGAAAAAATTGCGAAGCCCATCGACTTTGTTTGGATGCAGTTTCGGGTGGTGTATAATTAAGGACTTATCCTTATTTATTTGTTGGTATGCCGAGGTGGAGTAAGCATCTAGCACCTTTTGTAGCGTATGGCAGGTCTCTGGCTCGGCCACGTATGTAATGAGCAGATCATCAACATACATGAGATGGATTAGAGGGGCTATGTTTGGCGCAAGCTTCAGTCCTTTGATCTTTCCCTGTAGTTGCGCGTGACCCAAATTTGATTAAAGGATTTCCGCGCATATGATGAACAGATAAGGTGACAAACGGTCACCCCGGCGAAGTCCTCTATTTGGTTTGATATAGCGTTGGTTTTTAGTTTTTTTTTAACATATACGTGTCTAGTAATGTTCTAAGCTAGCACATCCTTTTGACAAGTCAACTGACCCACATGACTTGTCAAGTCAACAAAAATATATGGAATGACTAATTTAAAGTTGGCTGACGTTATTTGTCTCTTTCCTTCCCTGGTGCAACCACAATCACTCTGCACTGAAATCAATGAGCAGTGCATTTTTATGTTCAATCTGTTGTCAGATTAATTAAAAGGTACATAATACTAATTTTACCATCTGAATTTCAGTTATAGTTGTTTATTAAATGAAAAAGGATCGATTATTGTTAGAATAGTATAATATAGTACATTTTATCAAAAAAAAATTAAAAATAAAAATTAAAATATAATAAAGTACATTGATATCAATCTGAACTGTTTTCTTTTTCTCAACGTGCAACTAAAGGCTTATTTTAAAGGAATAAGATCCGTTGACATGGTTATTATGATATAATCTTGACATTTTAACGCCATTTTTTCTACCAAACTCAACCGACAATAAATTTAAAGCTAATATCTTGGTGACATGTTACTCGTATTAAACTTTACATTCCTACTAAAAATGAGAGTATTCCGAAATACGAAACTTCATTATCCACAAATTTTAATTTCAACCGTTAATCTTCGACGGTTGATATTCAAAATAGTAGATGGTGGTCTTATGATCTCTAATGCCTCATTTTTGGTGGAGTGTGGAGACTTATAAGAAGAACATGACATCAAAAAATTAACTTCAAATTCATTATCGGTTGGGTTTGATAGAAAAAATAATAACCATGTCAACTGATTATGTCATTATAACCATGTCAACGGATCCTTCCCCTATTTTAAATTATTGTTTAACACATCTTCACGAAGACAACTCTTCGATTTATTTGCAACTACTAAAGACTTATTTTAAACTCAAAAGTGGGCCGATGCTATAAAGCAACCAACAGCACCGACACCATTAGATTTTAGGCTTGGAAATCATATTTTAAGCTTGGGAGCCGGTTGGGCTAGATGTGCAGCTGCTCTCAACAGGCTCCACACTGTGAAAAAAAATAAATAATAATCTGGAAGACTAAATTTAAATTTAATACTCTTCCAAGTAGTGTAAAATGATGGATTTTCCAAGCTATTCCAAAGTTCCTATGGAAGATAGCTTAGAATCCAACCTAAAAAGGTGATTTCAAGAGAATTGACGCTTAATTTTATGGATGACTTCGTTTTTAGATTTGATGTCCCCTTTCGGACTGTTTATCCAAGTCTTTTGACGCCATATATATCAACAAAAATAATATTAAAAAACATTGCAACTTATATTTGTTGATGCTTTTGAGTTTTGCCAATATTCATGGGAAGAAAACAGTTATAAATTGTAGAAGTTGAGGAGAGTGGAATTGTTGCACCTTGGACACCTAAGGTTCGTTTTCCATAACATCACATACATATGACAGCCCTGACATCCAGCCAAAACCATCGAAGAAGGTTGATCTCTAACAGTTTGCGCACTACTCCTGCCCGAGCTGCTTTTTCTTTCTTCATTTCCTCCTCCTACGACTAGTTTTACACCAGGATTGATCGTCAATGACTTCGGTTTTTCTATCTTGTTCTTCTCATGAGTTACTACTGAGTCAATCACGACAGGCGAATCAGGCGACGAAGTTGGAGAAGACTTTGATGATGATAACGACAGTGTTACGTTTATCTTTTCACCATTAACATACTCATTAGATGAGGATTCAAGAAAACTACTCTTTCCTTTATTCCTAACCTTTGACGGCCCTCCTTCCATCTTGCGTGCATGAACAAGAACGAGATTGACAGAAGGGGGTTGAGCTAGGCTAGGTATAATTTCATGTTGCAGTTGTGCTTTGAAGGGAATGTATAAATCAGGAGAAAAGTTGTCGTCGAAAGAAATGGAAAAGAGTAGAGTTTTCTTCCAGCTTCTCAAGTCATGGGAAAAGACGGAAAAAGGTGCTAGTTCTAGTCATTAATTGTAATCTCTGGAATCCTTTGATTGTAGCCATAAAAATCCAAACTAAGTAACCTTTCTCAACTAATTATTACTGTAGCTGATTTAAGATTTTTATTACGGAGCAATCAATCTTTATTAATTAGGGGTTTTCAAGTAGATTAGTGGCTCCTAATTGGTTGCCAAGATTCCACGTTATTAACAAGTCAAAAAAGCTTATCACATTTTACCAACAACCCATTAATCTCCTCCAGACATGCATGCACTTGAGGATGACTCATTAACTGACCTAACTTTAGTATTAAAGGAAAATAATGGCGTGGAGTTGCACATTTTCAAAATTTACACATGTAAACACATTGCAAAATGCATACTCCGTCCGTACCGTATATATAGTATGGAGTAGTTAAAATCTCTTAGATTAAGAAACTTTGTTGATTTTATAAATTTTTATGTTTTTCCTGTTTTACCCTTAACTATATTCCCAATGTTAGAGACATACACTCAATTGTGATGATAACCAAAGTAAATAAATAGGGATAGTAGAAGTAAAAAATGATTTTGAAATTTAGACTCCGTCTATATAGAGGTACAAAAAAATGAAAAATTCCGCCTATATAATAGGTACGGAGGGAGTATATTCTAGGTGGAGGTCGCAACTAGCTCACTGTCCATATATAAACATATATTTTTTTAATTTTTTTAATTCGGGACAAATTTGGGCTCATTTTTTTACAAGCTTGGTAAAGGGGCGGCATGAAATGGTAGAGGGGTGGCAATCTAATAAGACAAAAAAAGTCATTACAAGGAAATTCAAGTGCCCCTTATCAATGAAAATCTGGAAATGACTAATTAGCCCTTATTGTTAATAATCAAGATTAGTGTTGATAATTAATTTTCACTTATTATAACTCTAAAATCAGATATTTAGAATTATAAAAAAAAAAAAATTTAGAGGAGAAGAAAAAGAAAACTTATGTGATATTTGTGAAACCCTAGATTTTGATTCATTCAACCAAAATGAGGGATTCTAGTGACCCGATATACTTCTAAATTAGTTCCAATTAGCTTTTTCTCGCTCAAAATTATCTAAATTACATAACAAAATCAAAACTTTTGAATTTTCAGAAGAACTTACGGTTGCAATTTTGCTTGTTACCAACCGTAACTCTTAGTTATGGTTCGTAAGTTATCGAATACCAACCGTAACTGGTTAAATTTGGGGAAGATCCAATCGTAAAACCGATTCTGATTTGGTAACTAAATGCTCGAAATTAAATGCTCGAAACCAACCGTAACTGAAGAAAATTCTCAAATATAAGAACATACGGTTGGTAATTGAACAATTACCAACCGTATGTTCTTCAAATCTCCAGTCACGGTCAGAATTGAGTTATTACCAATCGTAACTCACATAAACCTTAAATTTCAATTTCAATTTTCATACAAAACCCTAATTTTTGATACAAAATTAACTTAAATCCAACACGATAAACTAAACCCTAACTGGTTTTTCCAAATATTTACAAATCGTCGATTAATCGAAGACGATGAAATTTTCGGTTTTAATGGAGGTTAGGGTTGATGGAGGAGAAGAGAAGATGAAGAAGAAGATGAAAAAAAAAATAATTTGATTTTTTCTGATTCATTAGGTTTAAAAAAATTTGATTTGATTTGGTTAATTTAAGGTGAAATGGTAATCTAGTCAATCTACACCCCCTATAGGACATCCCCTAACCAATAAGAGGGACATTGTTATCACACTTACCGCCCTCTACCATTTCATGCCGCCCCTTTACCAAGCTTGTTTTTTTAATCGCTGATCCAATCGCCATCCTAACAACGTGATTTTCATATCGCTCGGAGAAGAGTGAATATGTGATCCAAGCTTTCCAAGTGGGAACCAATCCCCCTTCCTCATGCCCATACTATGGACGAAAGAGGGTGTGTTATCCATTGTACTGGACAATGGAAAACTAGTTCACTAATATTATTACCTAATAACTTGTTGGTTGTGTAACAATAAAATACTAAAAAAATATATTAGCAGAATTACTGAAAACTCAAATAAATCATTGATTTGCAAACAACACTCGATGACAAAGTCACTTGATCATCGAGTTGTCCTGTGCTTCAAAGAAAAAAAAATCAAGTTGTCCTTAACATAATAATTCTCAGGCAAGCCTCAAAAATGAGTGATGTTAATACAACACAGTCCGATACAAATATTTTAAGCACGATAATACTTTCCTACTTAAATGGACTCAACAACGGAGAACCATCAAGTGGTCTGATGGTTCTCATGCTCCCTTCCACTGCGGAGGTAGGGGTTTGAACCCCTTAATTGCAAGAAGCAACTCCAATTTAAGGAGTTCAGAACTAGTTTATAGACTACTAGTCTAGGGTATAGAAAAAAATGAACTCAATACAAAAGTAAAAATACACAGAGAGAAGAGACGAAAAGAGATGGAATAATAATCGCTTCTAGACACATTTTGGAACGAAGATCTAGTAGTTTATATAGAGGAGCAAAGAGATGGTCAAGAATAATGTGCAGTTAATGCAAATTAACGAGGGAGTGAAATCAGGATTTCAGATATAAATTAATTCAAATTAATACAAGATTTTTTTCTTCAAAACATGCAAAACATTTCTGCAAATTATGTCGACATAAGAAGAAAAATAGAAAGAAAATTATATTTCGCTGGGTCAGATGCCCATCACATTAAGATGAAATTTAATTTGATTTTAAATTCATTTAGGAAATATTACAAAAGAATTTTGTCCAAAAAAACAAGTCTTGGTTGACCCGGACCCGAGTCTGGCCAACACCTACCCGACCGGACGGACGACGACGTACGGCTTGCTTTGGTGCGAAGCACCACGCATGTATGAAATGTGTGGTTGCACCAATTAGCCCATTGCCTAAGTACTCTCCCTCATACACAAGTGCATATAACCCAAAGGGCCACTTTTAGGTCCAAAAATCCTAGTAATAAATATGGAAACGCAACATCTATAGTTTGTTCTACGTGGGACTAAAGGTTTCATTCACAAAGAATGAGTTAGTGACCTCTTGGTCCTAAATTTCATACCCACAAAGACCAAAATCATATAAAACTCATTTGCTCCAACCATGCCACAGATGAACGAAATATCGATGAAATGGCGGAAATCAGAAAGTAAGAAATGCCATTATAGGCAAAAGGTGTCCATGAGGTTTTGAAGTAGTGAGCAATTACTAAAACTACTCGATGGACAGTGAACGCAATGTCTTGAACTGCTATCGTTTGGTTTAGTTCATCAATACTCCCAAAATCCTTCTCCTTATTCTTCTTTCTCTGTTCTATATAACTAGCATTTATAAAAATAAAATCAAAATCTTAAATTTGATCTCAACACACTAGTCTATTAACTACTTAATCTTAACAAATTAATTTAATCAACAACTAATCAATCAAGGGTAATTTAGCCACTAAAAAATATTTGGATAAGGGATTCTTTAAATAACTTCATAGTCAATTTTTTCTTTTGTTTTGTATCCCCAATTGCGGGAGTATCCCCACACCAAGTTAAGGAAAAAAAACAAGTTTTTTCTGTAAATTGTAATATTTAGTGTCTTATTGTAGTGTTCGTGGCTATCGCCACATACATTATCTATATTTTCCTTTTTGCAAAAGTCAATGGCTTTGTTTGGTAAAATTTATGATAATTAAATAAATATTTATTTTTATTAATTTTTTAATAAATATTTTGATCCAGATAACAACCAAATACGTCAAGAAAAACAAATATATTTTTTCTCTGATGGGAAGAAAAACAAATAGATATCAAAGCATCTAATAACCAAATAACACCAAGTTTTCTTCTCTGCTAATAAGAAAATATCTTTACATATGGAGCCACCATCTCGACGAATACTCCAAAAACAATCATTTTTACAAATATGGTCTTTCCGGTCTCTAAACCGGTAAGCTGTAAACTTTACCATGTGAGGACCTTTTCCAGGTTCATTCCAACTTGATTCACACAAAAATTTAGTTGTAAATTTCCAATTCATATTAAATCTCCATAAAAAAACTTGTTTGTAATATAGTATAAGCTCACCGAAATCATTTTCACTTGACCAACAATGGACTGTTAATGGTATTTTTGCATCTATATCATTTTCCACAGTGACAATTATTTTTCCATCAACATGACTTTAACATTGTGATTGGAAAGCTGCCTTGACAAGAAAACTAAGTATAATGCTAATGGATACTAATGCTTTCTTTTATGGTGTTTCATAGTGTCTTAGTGTTTTAATGAATTAGAGAATCTTTAACGGGTATGGGTATCCAAATATTAATTATGGTTTTTTTTTTCTTTAATAGGAAAGGAAACATTAAGAACTTAAACTCTAAACTAGATTTTACATGAGGGGAGTATTTCATAAGATCTCCACAATAGGGTTAACCCATGATGGTAATGGCCCCAAATTCTACTTGAGATTCAGGCTCCTGGCCAACTGGGTTAACCCATGATGATTAATATTAATTATGGTTGATCCTTTAGAAAAATACCTAAAATAGATTGTCTTTCTAAGTTAGTAATCAAAATTATAATAAACTAGTTGTTTCAAAATTTCCTTACCATGTCAGTTTTGTTTCCTTTAAATATTTTCCATTTTTTTTTCATGGCATTTTTAGGGGCGACCCCAAAAGACACAAAATGACAAAAAGGTCATCCAAACTTAAAACAAAGCCACCCCTTATCTCAAATTTTTCGAAATGGCAAATATGCCCTCCATAATCGGTAGTTAAGTCTACAATCGGGAGAAATTTGTTATATAGAGGAGATTCCATTTTCATATGATTGAGAATTTCCACAATCGGTAGTTTCATGATGTTTATTGCCTACCGATTGTACAATCGGTAGTTTCATAATATTTATTGCCTCCCGATTATGGTAATGGCCCCAAATTCGAAATTTTCAAAAACTAATAGGAATTTTAGATTTCTCTATTTCCACAATCGGTAGTTTTATGATGTTTATTGCCTATCGATTGTACAATCGGTAGTTTCATAATGTTTATTGCCTCCCGATTATGGTAATAGCCCCAAATTCGAAATTCAAAAACCAATAGGAATTTTAGATTTCTCTATTTCCACAATCGGTAGTTTTATGATGTTTATTGCCTACCGATTGTACAAACGGTAGTTTCATAATGTTTATTGCCTCCCGATTATGGTAATAGCCCCAAATTCGAAATTTTCAAAACCAATAGGAATTTTAGATTTCTTTATTTCCACAATCGGTAGTTTTATGATGTTTATTGCCTACCGATTGTACAATCGGTAGTTTCATAATGTTTATTGCCTCCCGATTATGGTCGTAGCCCCAAATTCAAATTTTCAAAACCAATGAATTTTAGATTTTCTATTTCCACAATCGGTAGTTTCATGATGTTTATTTTACCGATTGTACAATCTGTAGTTTCATAATGTTTATTGCCTCCCGATTATGGTCGTAGCTTTAAATTTAATTTTTTCAAAAACCAAAGCTAGGAAGAAAGAACATAGTCACAATCGGTAGATAAATTTTTTTTTCTAAACTACCGATTATGAAGGGACATATAAGTATTTTCAACCTATTTTGTCATTTTGTGTCGCCCTAATTCTTTCTGGGTCGCCCTAAAAATGCGAGGTTTTTTTATTTTTTTATTTTTGTTTTTGTCAAAAAAGAAAGACAAATCTTCATTAATCATTGTTGAGATCATACAAAGATTTGGTTGGAAGCCTAGCAACCTTTCTGAATTACAACACATAGTCTACGAAAGATAAAACTACCTATGCCACTACAATCATCATTATTAGTTAAACAATTTTTTAACCTTCAAAAGGCACATAGTGTCCTCACTAAGTTCTCCTAAAATGGAGAACACTCCCAAATCATAACCATGAGAGACGCATTTATCCAAGTATTTATAGCGTTTACGCAAAACAACATCGGAGATAGCATGGCATGGGATGAAAGCATGAGTTCCTCCCCTAGTAAAAGGAGAGACGCACATGATCTCCATAAAAACATCTTGATCATTTTCTTAATTATAAACGAGAATGTCTGCAGGGCGTAAACATTTATTATCAACCGATAAGAACCCCAAAGTAACCTCCTTGTGCGCAGGAACCTCAACCTTGTAAAAAATATCAGCAATTACATCTCGTACAATGTCGTGTTGGAACTTGAGTCCAACATCTTTGGCACAATATAGCGCATGATCACCAAAGGTATCCATGGGTCTATTACAACTTGAACAAAGGCCATCTTCATCAAACAAAGAAATACCAAGGCGGTAACAAACTACAACTCTGAACTGTCTTGGCCCAAGACACTGATTCAAACCACTAATGGGTACAAACTAATAAATAATTTTGTGCGTGTTTGATGCAATTGCATTGCCACAAGACTGAGTCTCTTTCAAACATAGAAAATTGGATGGGGATATGTTTATTTACTGCATCAAAATAAGTAACTACCAAGGAGTGCATGGATAAGGGGTAGTATCTTTGACACAATAATTGGAAGGTGATCCACATACCTGAATGAAGTTATGAAGAGCCGACTGATAAGCAAAACCTTTTTCAGCAGAAAATAGGCTGCGAAGAATCGGTTTTTGAACCGAGACAGTTTGACTCTAAGAAGAAAGGTAACAATAGCTACGAGTATCAGCCATGGTATAGACGCCTAAGCCACCCTCCCCGCTGGGTAAGGTAGCTAACCGCTGCTGTAGAAGTCCAAAACCACCACCAATATTTCCCAATATTCGTCAGTTTATATTTCCCAATATCTAATATAAACGGCCATAAAAAATATTCATTGTGATTGTATTTTTTTTCTCCATAATATCAATTCCATACCATAAAATGACGAATGTGCATATGATAAGAAAAGTAAAGAATAAGGGAAACATTAATTAAATACCCCTCCTTTTCAAGATCTTCACAAATACCCCTATGAACTTCACAAGTACCCTAAGGGGTTATTTTAAGTGGATAATGAAAATGAACTACTACTTTTTGGATAATGAAAATGAACTAGTATGTTCTTGATTGCGTGAAAACGTCAACCCAACCTCCTACTGGAGGTTGAATTGACTTAATATAATCTTAGATGTGCCAAAAAAACTATACCTAAAAACTTAAAATATACCCTTTAGGGATATTTATAAAGTTCTTAGGGTTTTTGTGAAGACCCATGAAAAAGGGGTATTTATTTAATTCCCACAAGAATAAGATGGCAGCATATTGGAAGGTACTAAAATGATTTTGACGACGTTGTATGATTGGAAGTACTGGCATTGGAGTTGGTACTACCGACCTTAAAATGAAAACTAAGTACAATTTCTTTGATGGATCATATATCACACGCTTGCTCAACCGTTTGAAAAGATAAAAGAGATTATACGGCACTTGCTCCGTTAAAAATAAAACTCATATGATACTTAAGTTTTTGTTTAATAGCTGGGAGCACAGTTGTTTATGGGTGAAAATCGTTTCTGCTAATTTTGGTAATTTTGGGTGTGTGGGTGAGAAACAAATCTAAACCCTAAACAATGTACTGCACAGGAGTACTTTTGATTCGAGAGATCAACTGCACAATCGGCCTAAACTAAGAAATGGCCGTTCCTGTGCTTGCTTCGGTCACAAAGTGAAGGAGAAGGGTTGGTCTTAGGGAGGAAGCGAAAAAGTGTTGAGACCGTAATAGTTGATTTGGAAGTATGGGCGTTTTATGACTTGTATCGAAAGTAGAAGCGGTAAGCGAGGATGGAAAGCTACCAGGTGATTTCTAGATATTGTGTGTTGCCGACCAAAACTTCTTTTTGGTGGAAATAGGTGAAACCTATTTATACAAGTCATAGTGAAACGTACCACAGTCTCGTAGAGGAAAAGGAAAACGATTGAGTGGTGGAAGAAAAGAGTAACGTGTAAGCGCCAGGACGTTATGCTTCCATGATGAAGGAAGTGAATTCGTGTAACGTCAGGTCATTACTCTTCCATGATGAAGGAAATGAATTGTTTACACCGTTACTTCTCACCATCACCGATTATCCTACTTCATGACACTTTCTTGTAACGGCGCATTGCACGCCGCACGCGTAAACCTTGAGACCAATACCCCGATGAGCATCCCCAGTTTGTGACATATTTTGATGTCCAGTGTTTCCGTGGAAACATGTAACGATTTTCTACGTGTGGCAAGTTAAAATTGAGAGGCTTGACGCAGGTAAATAACATGTCATGCTAGGCTCGTCTTGGCTAGTCACCTAAAACTTGTTGTGAGCTTATCGGTTCGTTGGTAAAATTGGATGGCTGAGATTGCATCTCATGAAGAAGGATGGCCATTGATTATGGCCACATCTTGTTGTATAGTGAAGTGGCGTCGGCCACATCCTAATGGCATGCCGGTGGCGTAGCCATGGCATAGCGGCATGAGAGTAGCCGCGACATAGTGGTATGCCAGAGACGTTGCGGTATGGTCAAAGCTAAAAACTGGCTCCGAAGCCAAAGTTAGGGTTTGGCGTCGTTGGAAAGATTTGGCGTGGTTGGAAAGGTTTGGCGTGGCCAAATCTTGGCTCCTTGGAAGGATTTTGGCGTGGTTGTAAAGATTTGGCGTGGCCAAATCTTGGCGCGTTGGAAGGATTTGGCGTGGCCAAATCTTGGCGCCTTGGAAGGATTTGGCGTGGCCAAGTTTTGTGCAGATTGGAAAAATTCTCCTTGGAAGAATTATGGTGACGTGGTAAGGCGTCGTGGAAGACTTAGGGCTTGGCGTGGCCAAGGCGCCGAGGAAGAATTCTCCTTGGAATAATTGGGGTCCGGTAAGCAAAATGGGACGGCCTCATTCGGAATACGTGTGGCGCATTTAGGGCGACCTGATTGGTCGATGGGAAGTGGGGCCGACAAACTTAGGCGTGGCCACACTTTCGGTCGCGGTTAGACAGTTTAACGACACGATTGGTCGATGGAAATATGGACGGTTTAGGTTGGGCGTGGCCAATGGCAAGGCCACGCCTCCCTTCTGCTGCGGCTCCAGGTTTTTTCGATTAAGGCGAGGTTTTGCTTTGTAATCCATGACGGATTAACTACCTAGTTTGCCTAGGCTTAATTTTTTGACAAGCAAGGTCTAGTATGTTGCGCGGCGCGAAACCACGACGCAAGTTAGTAAGGTTGATTGAATTCTATGTGTCGACACATAGCTCTTTTAAGTTCATTGCCGAGAGAGCAAACATGCTTTTACGATTGAATACCTTATGCGTAGATATCCAGATTGCTTATCATGAACAGCTTGGCGCACTATCTCCCTTCAACCCTTTGGAGAGCGAAACAGTGCAAAAGGAAGCAAAACTATGGACTGACTTATCGTCTCCACCCCGTAGGAATCCACGAGATCACCCCAAGGACGCTCGGCATCCAGGCTGCACTGACCATAGAACCCCTGTTCAATAAGGGAACGCATTAGCTGTCCAATTCCTGGATTGGGCAGTAAGGGCTTGGAGAAGGGCACCACCACTCCTTAAAACCAGCATTCTTAGCATCCAAAGAGTCGTAAGTGGAAAAGGGGGAAGCCCGTTCCTGGTTCTCCTGTAGCTGATCTCTGGAACTGCAGAACTTAGAATGGGATTCCAACTCACAGCACCTTTTGAGATTTTGAAGAGTTGCTCTTTGGAGAGCACAGTACGATGAAAGTTGTAAGCTGTATTCAGGGGAGTTGTTGTCTATCGTCGGCCTCTAGCAGAATCGATCGAGGAGGCCTGAGAGGCGGTAGTTTGCCCCGTGCGGATGTCAGCGGTTCGAGTCCGCTTATCTCCAGCTCGTGAACTTAGTGGATACAAAGGTATATGATAGCACCCAATTTTTCCGATTCGGCAGTTCGATCTATGATTTATCATTCATGGACGTTGATAAGATACTTCCATTTAGCAGCACCTTAGGATGGCATAGCCTTAAAGTTAACGGCGAGGTTCAAACGAGGAAAGGCTTACGGTGGATACCTAGGCACCCAGAGACGAGGAAGGGCGTAGCAAGCGACGAAATGCTTCGGGAGTTGAAAATAACATAGATCCGGAGATTCCCGAATAGGTCAACCTTTCGAACTGCTGCTGAATCCATGGGCAGGCAAGAGACAACCTGGCGAACTGAAACATCTTAGTAGCCAGAGGAAAAGAAAGCAAAAGCGATCCCGTAGTAGCGGCGAGCGAAATGGGAGCAGCCCAAACCGTGAAAACGGTGTTGGGAGATAATACTGGTGCAGTGCTGACAGGGGAAGGGGTGGAGGGCTGCAACTTAGGATGGTGAGAGTCCAGTGGGAGCATCACTCAGCTTATGCCCTGACCCAGAGCATGGTGTCTGAACTCATGTAACCAGCAAGGACCACCTTGCAGGCCAAACACTCCTGGGTGACCGATAGCAAAGTAGTACCGTGAGGGAAGGGTGAAAGAACCCCATCGGGGGAAATAGAACATGAAACCGTAAGCTCCTAAGCAGTGGAGGAGCCTGCGCTCTGACCGCGTGCCTGTTGAAGAATGAGCCGGCGACTCATAGGCAGTGGCTTGTTAAGGGAACCCACCGGAGCCGTAGCGAAAGCGAGTCTTCATAGGCAATTGTCACTGCTCATGGACTCCGAACCTGGGTGATCTATCCATGACTGCAGATGTGGGTTGGGTGAAATCTGTTGGAGGTCCGAAACTGACTGATGTTGGAAGAATCAGCGGGATGAGTTGTGTGTTATAGGGGTGAAAGTCGCCACTCGAACCCAGAGCTAGCTAGTTCTCCTCTCGAATGTTGAGGCAGCAGTCAGATCAGACATCTAGGGTAAAGCACTGCTTGTGTGGGCCATGAGAGTGGCAACAATCTGAGGCAAACTCTGAATACTAGATGACCCCAAAATATAACAGTCGCACAGTGAGACGATGGGGGATAAGCTTACTGTCGAGGGAAATGTCGATCACCAGCTAAGGCCCCTAAATGAATGCCTCATGATAGGAGGGGGGTGCAGAGACAGCCAGGAGGGTCGCCTGAGAAAGACACCGAAAGAGTGCATAGCTCATCATCGAGCGCCAAGCCGAAGATGAAGGGCTAAGCGATCCGCCGAAGCGGTGGGAAAACACATCGTAGAGGAGCACTCCACCTTGAGGGAAGCACCATGCCAGGTGGACGAAGCCGGAAGAGAGAAGGTCGCTTGAGCAACGCAAACACTGGGAGAATCCACGCCCTGAAAACCGGGCGGTCTTCCGATCACCCACGAGGGTGAGCAGGGCACAAGAAGACCGAAAGGGCAGATGACGGCCAGGTGAATATCCACTACTGCCAACCGAGGACGGAGAGGCTAAAGAAGACAAAGATGGCAATCGGTCCAAGGACGCACACCCTGAAAGAAGGCAGAGAAAGCACTGAGCACGTCCATACCAGGCGCCATGGCGAAGCAACTATGCCACATCCCAGGAAAAGCCCAACGACCTTCACAAAAGGCACTGTACCTGAAACCGACACAGGCAGGTAAAGAGAATACCAGAAAGGAGACAAACCCCCCTCTAAAACGGCAAAACAGCCCCCAACATAAGAAAGCCTCAAAGGGGCAATGACCAGGCCCAGGCGACCGTTTACCAAAAACACAAGCCCCGCAAAGTCGTAAGACCATGTGCTGGGGCTGACGCCTGCCCAGTGCCGGAAGGCCGGTGAAGTTGGCGACCTGGATGACAGGGAAGCTGGCGACCGAGCCCCGGTGAACGGTGGCCGTTCATAACGGTCCTGAGGTAGCGAAATTCCTTGTCGTGGTCAAGTTCCGACCGCGCACGAAAGGCGTAACGATTCGGGCACTGTCTCGGAGAGGCTCGGTGAAGAGACATGTTCCGGGAAGATGTGACTCACCCGCACCTGGACAGAAAGACCCTATGAAGCTTTATCTGTTCCCGGGATTGGCTTTGGGCTTTTCCTGCGCAGCTTAGGTGGAAGGCAAGAAGGCCCTTCCGGGGAGCCTGAGCCATCAGTGATACCACCTGGAAGAGCTAGAATTTAACCTGTGCCAGGACCCTATGGCCAAGGGACAGTCTCAGGTAGACAGTTCTATGGGGCGTAGGCCTCCAAAGGCAACGGAGGCGTGCAAGTGTCTCTCGGGCCGGACGGAGATTGGCCCTCGAGTGCAAAGGCAGAAGGGAGCTTGACTGCAAGACCCACCCGTCGAGCAGGGACGAAAGTCGGCCTTAGTGATCCGACGGTGCCGAGTGGAAGGGCTGTCGCTCAACGGATAAAAGTACCTAGGGATAACAGGCTGATCTTCCCAAGAGTCTCACATCGACGGAAGGTTTGGCACCTCGATGTCGGCTCTTCGCCACCTGGGGCTGTAGTATGTTCCAGGGGTTGGGCTGTTCCGCCCATTAAAGCGGTACTGAGCTGGGTTCAGGAACGTCGTGGACAGTTCGGTCCATATCCGGTGTGGGCGTTAGAGCATTGAGAGTGACCTTTCCTAGTACGAGAGGACCGGGAAGCGACGCACTTGGCGTACCAGTTATCGTGCCCACGGTAAACGCTGCAGC
>JAJJWW010007581.1:0-13125 GCA_023531295.1 Papaver armeniacum
TTTATAAGAAATTTTTTCCACCGTCGTTTGAGAAGAAGGATTATTATTGGGGCGTCCATTCCAATATAAGAGGCTTCATTAATAGAAAAAACGGATCACCCGTTAGTAATTCCAACAACTTTATCTAAAATATTTTATAATGACTAAACAACCTCGATTAATTAATATAATTAGTTGGTTAGGTTTAATTAGTGTTAATTATTTAATTAGAGTAGATAATTTATCTTTTAGATTAAATTAATGATTTTGATTTATAATGGGTGATTCAACCAATTTTATTTTATTTTCAAATTCGGCTTAGGACAACTAATTTTCTAGACGTAATTCTCTTTATTATCTACGGCTAGGAATAAGTATTTCCAACTGTAATGGTTTGCAAGATTGATTACGGTTAGGAATTTTTAACCGTAAATCGGTAAATGAGAATATATTATGTAAACGCATTTCTATCCACGTTATAAACATTGACCTTATTTACTCGTTTGATAACAACTGTCGTCAAGATAGTTTGTAAGAAGAGTTTTAATGCGAATATATTGGGATTGTGGTGTATTTTAGGATTCGCTATACTATAGTCTATATCCTAATTCAAACCCGAGTGAAGATATGTAAGCTGATTTTGTGGATTTGAATAAATCCTTTTTATAGTAATCATATATACTCCTTTACTAAGCCTCACAGTAAATAAACTTTCAAAGAAAAAAGAGGAATGACATAAACATATACGGCTAGGTTAAAACCCAACCGTAAAAAAAAAAATCAAACCCAACGGAAAATTGTTGTAATACAGGGTATCTTACGGTCAGGTTTATAAGAATCGAATCCAACCGTAAATTAACTTACGGTTATAAACTTAACCTAACCGTAACTGGTTCTCCAAACCTAATTTTTCAATGATTTTAATCAATCTAGCCACTTAGAACGTAATTGGTTCGTTGATTACCATTACTTCTATTAATTTTCTTCATTCGCATCATTAATAGAGATTTCAATCAATGATTATATGTTTTCTAATCGCCGATTAATCTAAAACGGTGAAATGATTTCAATTGAAAAAAAAAAAAAGAAGTTATAGTTGATGAAGGAGAGGAAGTCTAAAGAAGAGGAGTAGTTTTTTGAATTAAAATTAGGTTTTGATTTCAGTTTTTAGGTTTTGATTTTAGATAAAGGGTAACCTGGAAATTTGTTATTGCATCAAGACACCCCCCATAACCAATTTTTTAGTCGCTAGGTATCCAAGTGAAGCCCCTCCATTGGAATGTGAAGCCCCTATAAGAAAAAAAAGAAGATAAACTCATCTGATTGTGTAGGAATATTAAGAACCGTAATAACTACGTCCAGTGTGACTGACAAACAAATAGATTCGTCCATTGTACGCTCACAGTTGGATTGGAAAATAAGTGAAATGGATGGACAAACCTTCGAATAAAAAGATATGTCGGAGTTTCGGTTTGAGCCATTGTCTCAAGGCGAGTCGAGCATATCAACATGGGACGACATGCCTAACCTAGGCGGGGCTCAACTCATGTAGAGACGAGGACTCGTCTCATATTGTGACAGCCGTCCTCGTTTGAGGCGCCAACGGCTACTCTTATCTAACAATCAATAATTCTAATCCCTATAAATATAACCGCTTTCAACTCCAAAAATCATATCTTCTCCACAAATTACAGTTTCTACACCCACAAACTTCTGAGTAATGGCTCAACCGTACACTAATCCAGAAACTACGTAGATTTTTGTCCGTCTAGGGTGCATAACGACGTCAAAATGGATCAATGAGTATGCGTTATATCCATTGAATCTATAAAATTTACGCGATGATATCGGTAACCCCAAAAACCGCAATGAAGGCTGGGTGGTTTTGTCGATTTTATGATATAATAAAAGAAGTTGGAGAATTTATCCATTTGGTTCGGCTTGTTAATCGTTATCGACTTAGGGGTTAGATAAATGCTGATGTTGTAATGCATGCTCAAAAGGAATGACAAAGATGGAAAATAAGATTTTTTCCTTATGAAGCCCATTACGCGATCTTAAAGGATTTTTTGATAACACGTATGGGATGTTAAAAAGTACTAGAGAAAGACGTGATAAATTTTAATTAAATGTGATTTAAAATTTAATACTAGTTTCCTTCCTTTTCATTAGTTAGTTCTAATTATATAAATAGTCTTAATCTCAACTTCAAATACAAATATTAAACAGAACATAATTATAACTACTCAGTAACACTCCAGCTTCTGTCATACTTGCCCCGCTGCATCAAACTCCCAAATCTTTGATATGATCCTGCAGCTTGAAACCCTTCACCAGTAGGAGGCCCTCCACTTTGATTTCCAACCCATTGACGTGTACCTTCAGATGGAGAGCCATCGAAGTTTAATGATCTTTTATAATCTTGATAAGCTAGAGGAGGTTGTTGACTGGCATGACTATATGGAGATTATTGTGTATGTTGTTACACTGAACAACTGGACAATATGTACATTGTGGCCGAACAGGTACTTTGAGTCATACACAACTTCCTGGAAATGTGGAGTTGCTGAATAGCGAGAAAAAAATGGACTGAAGTTCATGGTCTCCCCCATTATGCGCATTTTTGTACGTTACGTCTAGTTTCAATATCTCTTAACTCTATTTGATTCAACAGTTCTATCTATTGTTGTTGACTTGCCGACATACCTGTATAAGAATTAGGACGATCGAGACCTTGAGGGACAATGGGAAGCATCTGACGCATTGCAAAAAGATTATAAGTCTCTAGCTCCCAACTCAAAACTGGCAAATCAGATCCAGCCGATGAAGAAGAATATCTAGTTCGTCATCTTGAAGGGGCCGATAAAGAAAGATTCTGCTGAAGGATAATTGTCCAAAGTTGGAATCACTGGTGATGGTTGTGTGGGAACATCAATATCGGTAATGCTTTACATAATAAGACAAAATCAGCCTATAGATGTTTAAAACTTCTTCACCAATTAACTGACTCTGTAACCAACTTGTATCATTAGTCGAAATCTTGGTCTTCGTCTAAGGGGTAAATTTAGTCCCATACTGTAGCGCCCCATTTTCAGAATTCTGTGATTAGCGCACAAACCCAAAACTTAAAATACTAATCTGACTAAATTGAGTATTACTAGGCTGCTTAAACCAAAGTAAAGAATAAACAACAAAAAGAAAAGATAAAAGAAAATCTAACAAGCGTTTCCCTTGCTGAGTCACGAGACCATACGCACCGATTTAATCCTTACAAATGAAGAACAACTTATAAAGTTTCAAAAAGAATGGGCATTTTAAAACATGTTCAATCGAAGATTTTAAAAGAGATAATTTACATACATTCTTTTCTTGAACATATGGATACATTGTGTTTGTGATAGATAAGTATATACACACAATTTACAAAAGTTAGTCTAAGTTAAACACATCACCTTCAAAAAAAAACTACATACACAGGACTGCCACAAAAAGAAAACCGGCAGTCACCTCCCTATACACAACCGAGGCCCTTCACTCGACCCAAACGCGAATCTCTCATTCGCCCAAATCGACACCAATTGTATCACAGTTGCTTGTCACTAAAAATTAATGGAAAGAGTGAGCTAAACAAGCCTAATGGATACTTACACTACTTTAATGTAATCATCAAAGTTGAATTTAAAAGAATGCAAGCTTTTCCTCAAACAACAACACAACATTTAATTCCTGAAAATGTACAATCATGTATATGGACAAACCCCTTCTTTGAATTATAATATTGATGCCAATTCCACACCGATTAGGTATCTACTTTTATTGATGGTGGTTTTTTAGACAAAGGGTAAAATCGTAAAACCCCAAATAACCTAATGTCACCCAGTGACACATTTATTAGAACATTTAATGTGTGTAGTCGGTAATTAATAGGGGTATTTTTTCAAATTAGGGTTACAACGAACAAAACCCTAATTCACCTCCGTGCCATGGAAAACCATGCCGACCACACCTAGCCAGGAGCTAGCCGCATCTCTATGCCAATGGCAAATCATGCCAGCCATACCAAACGCGCCGAAGCATGCCAACCATGCTAGCCGCACCTCCGTGCCAATGGCAAACCATGCCGAGCCACACCTAGCCCGCGCTAGCCGCATCTCTATGCCAATGGCAAATCATGCCAGACCATACCAAAGCGTGCCGAAGCATGCCAACCATGCTAGCCGCACCTCGTGCCAATGGCAAATCATGCCGGCCACACCTAGCCCGAGCTAGCCGCAGATCTCTATGCCAATGGCAAATCATGCCGACCATACCAAACGCGGCCGAAGCATGCCAACCATGCTAGCGCGACTCCGTGCCAATGGCAAACCATGCCAGCCACACCTAGCCCGAGCTAGCCGCATCTCTATGCCGAGGCAAAATCATGCCCGACCATACCAAACCAGCCGAAGCATGCCCAACCATGCTAGCCGCACCTCCGGTGCCAATGGCAAATCATGCCGACCACACCTAGCCCGAGCTAGCCGCATCTCTATGCCAATGGCAAATCATGCCAGATACCATACCAAGCTGCGTAGGAAGCATGCCAACCATGCTAGCCGCACCTCCGTGCCAATGGAAAATCATGCCCGACCACACCCAGCCCGAGCTAGCCGCGTCTCCATGCCAATGGCAAATCATACTGACCATACCAAACGGCCGAAGCATGCCAACCATGCTAGCCGCACCTCCGTGCCAATGGCAAACCATGCCCGCCACACCTGGCAGGAGCTAGCCGCATCTCTATGCCAATGGCAAATCATGCCGACCATACCAAACGCGCCGAAGCATGCCAACCATGCTAACCGCACCTCCGTGCCAATGGCAAATCATGCCGACCACACCTAGCCCGAGCTAGCCGCATCTCTATGCCAATGGCAAATCATGCCAGCCATACCAAACAGCGCCAAAGCATGCCAACCATGCTAGCCGCACCTCGTGCCGATGGAAAATCATGCCGACCCACTTCTTAGCGGACTGGCCGATCTCTATGCCAATGGCAAATCATGCCGACCATACCAACGCCAATGCCGAAGCATGCCAACCATGCTATCCGCACCTCCGTGCCAATGGCAAATCATGTCGACCACACCTAGCCCAAGCTAGTGGCATCCCTATGCCAATGGAAAATCATGCCGGCCATACCAAGCGCACCGAAGCATGCCAACCATGCTAGTCGCACCTCCGTGCCAATGGCAAATCATGCCCGACCACACTTAACCCGAGCTAGCCGCGCCATGCCAAACACCCTTACTTGGCCCTAAGCGCCATGCCAAAAGTAGCGCGCGCACCTAAGGCTTGCAAATCCATGCAACATAGGCCTGACCCATTGGCACATGCCAACATTGGCCACGCATGCCATTGCCATTGCACATGCCAACATGCGTCACGGTAGCTTTTCCTACCAAGGCCTATTTGGCCTAACGGCCACGCATGCCATTGGCACATGCCAACATGCGTCGGTAACTTTTTCCTGCCAAAGGCCACGGCCCTAACGGCCACGCGCATGCCATTGGCACATGCCAACAGCCACTGTAGCTTTTCCTACCAAGGCCACGCCCTATTTGACCACGCATGCCATTGGCACATGCCAACATGCTCAGCTGGTAGCTTTTCCTACCAAGGCCACGGCCCTAACGCCACGCATGCCATTGGCACATGCCAACACGCTCACCGGTAGCTTTTCCTACCCTAATTGTCACGCATGCCATTGGCACATGCCAACACGCTCAAGTAGCTTTTTCCTACCAGGCCACGACCACTAACGACCACGCATGCCATTGGCACATGCCAACACGCTCACTGGTAGCTTTCCTACCAAGGCCACCGCCTAACGGCCACGCATGCCATTGGCACATGCCAACATGCGTCATCGGTAGCTTTTCCTACCAAGGCCACGGCCTCTAACCACGCACGCCATTGGCACATGCCAACACTCTCGCCGGGTAATTTTTCCTACCAAGGCCACGACCCTAAACGGCCGCGCATGCTATTGGCACATGCCAACACGCTTCGCGGTAGCCTTCATCACCCAGCCGTGCCCCTAATGCACGCCGGTAGCCTAACTTGCAAGCCGTGCAACTTAAGCCAACTTGGCCGTGACGCGCCATTGGCACATGCCAAAACCCACGCCGGGTAGCCTAACTCGCAAACCATGCAACCTACCACCAAGGCATTCCGCACATGCCATTGGCACATGCCACACACGCCACTAGCAGCTCTGGCATTGCCACCTACACCCAACGTACAACCTACCACCAAGGTGTTCCACACATGCCATTGGCACATGCCACGTACGCCACTAGCAACTCTGGCATTGTCACTTGCGCTCGAAGTACAACCCGCAACAAGGGCATTCCGCACATGCCATTGGCACATGCCACATGCGCCCCTAGCAGCACCACTTGCACTCAAGATGCAACCAACACTCGAGACATCAACACAAACTGGGGGATGCTTTCTAGGGTTTTGGTTTGGCGATCTGACATGCAGCGTACACTACGCTCACATTAAGAAAGCGTGAATAGGAATAAAGCGGTCAAATAAAAGAGGAAATAATGGTGAAAACGTTTTCACCCATTAACACCATGCGGATTTACCACCTCCTCCCATTATTTCACCCTTTACTCTCTTCCTTCATGAGGCCAGTACGTTTCAATCTCGACTTGTATAAATAGGTCTTACCTATTTCCATGACACAAGTCTCGGTCGGAGAAAATACAACACTCTTAGAAAGGCAACTTTGCAAGCTCTCCAAAAAGCTTTCATCTCTTGCAAGCTTCCTAAGCTCACTTTCGATACAAGTCGAGACACTACTCTCCCAGTATTCGGACTCAACACCTTTCTTTGCTTCCCTCCCAAAATCAACCCTTCTCCTCCACTTTTGTGACCGAAGCATGTCTCGGGGAACTACCATTTCTTGGTTTAGGCCAGACTTGTACAGCATTGATCTCTCGAATCTATAAAGTGCTCACGTGCAACACATTTGTTTAGGGTTTGAACCGTTTCTCACTCACCTCCCAATTTACAGGAAAGCAGAAACGATTTTACCCATAAACAATTGGCGACCACACGGGAGGATTGATCTATCGGCTACAATGTCGATTTGTCGATCTCGTTCTTCGACCTAGATGTCAAGATGGTAGGGAAGGCGACTCAATCCGACGCAACTACTGGATAACCCGACTACTAGTTGTAAAAACTACATAAGAAAAGCGGGACTCGTAGAAGATGCTACGGCGATTGGGGACTTGTCAAGGCGATCGCCAAAGAAACCGCCTTTTTTACATGGAGAGGGGCATGTTCGCAAAAACCTATGAAGTGAGTAAATTCAGATGCGCAAGATATACGATTTGTTTTAGGTTCTTAGTAAAACCATTATACTACCGAGTATCAGGCCTATTGCTAGCACACACTTTCATAAAAGCAATATTCCTTTCCCAAAACATAATCGTAGTCATATTATCAAAACCATTCATCCTAAATAATCCAATATCCTCAAAAGCTACCAAATTGTCTACCAAACTGGTCAAACCTTGAACCGGACATCCAAGATGTCTTTCAAAAAAAAAAAAAAAAAAAAAGAACCTAAATGAAAGTTTAGAGAAACATTCAAGGAAAATCATCCAACAAAGGTCCTGTTCTTCTTGGAGAAAGTCAACTTTGCATCTTCAAGAGCCGCTCTCTTCATAGTCGACATCTTGGAAAGCTTTTCGAGTTCTACCTCCCGTCGTGCAATCTCCTCGGCGGAAAGGCTTTCGGTTGCGCATCTTTCAACTTTTGGATCTCAAAGAAGGCCTTCGACAAACCACGAAGTGTTGAACTCCTTTTCTACGCACACGTCGCGATGGTGCTCCCGGTTGGCAATAACGTCTTGAAACGGTGTGACCGGTCACCTCACGCATATCCTCGATGGAAGATAAAGCCTCTTCCACACGCTTAACTGGGCGCAAAATCGACTAGTGACTTTCTTGGTTGTGGCCATATGCCGTACTTCTCCCAGTTCGGTGTACAACGCCTCATGCTTAGCCTAAGACGACAAACCGCCAACCAACACATGACTGGATAAGGAACCAAGTAAGGGGGATCAAAAATGCGCATGCACCTGGCCTCACGACTTTTGAGGGTCTTCTTCCATGTCTACTAAGCAACCATCAGAGAATCATCCACCGTTTGAGCCACATTTGTGCCGACAATTGGCTAACTCCCATCTCCAAGTCACTGGCGGTGGGCCACCAAAGGCAAGTTTTCGTGTGGCTCTACCCCTTTAATCGTCCTCCAAACCGGATTCCTCCTGCGAACTTGAGTCGACATTTTTCAAAAGAAGAAATTGAATAAGAAAGAAAGAAGCGCGGAACTCATAGAACCACTTCCGAAAAATAACCAAAGTCTTTTGGAGGAATCACTCTCACTTGTCGAACTTTCTTCTTTCTCCACTCATCACCGCTATGAGAAGGCTCAGTCTTTGCTGAATTCTTTGAAGAAATTCCCGTCTCCGGCAACGCAAGGGCATCGAAAGCATTAACACTACCGGCCCTGGAAGAAACAAGACACATGTTTTTTCCAATTTCACGTGTTTTGAGACAAACCAATGAAGAAGCGACACATACACAGTTATTGGAAGAATCAAAGACACGAGAGCTGCGGGAGGATATTTGAAACCAATCGGAACCCGCCAAAGACGATTCTTCGTTCTCCGTTCCTTGGCCTGGGGACTTTCAGGAGTTGCTAGGTGCTTTCGCTGAGATCTCTCAACATTGGATACTTCTTCAAAAAGCTGGGAAGGTTTACAACTAACGTTCTCCACCACGTTATTCACAAAATCTTGGATCATAATAAACTCGTCGCACCGAGAACTCATTATAACCGAAGGTCGCCGGGTTACTCTCCCCATTTGAAAGAAGGGAAGGCGGATACCCGGCTCAAGGGCACGGCATTAAGGGCGACACGCAATGAATCCTTAGGGATCACCTATTTGGTAAGCAAGAGGCACCCCTTGATCGAAACCCATATGACGAGCAAAGACGGTCAATATTGTAAGCGGCTATATGGGAAGACCCCATGAAGAAAGACGGCATATAACAGGACGTGCAACTTTGAATAAACAAGTTTTCACCAACGCTCAAATCGCCATCGAGAAGACAAAGACATGAGCGGAGGCAGAAGCAAAGGTGTAAATTTGAGTCACCGACCTATGGACCAGGCTCCCATGGGCGAAACCGATTTCATACGACTTATCAAGAAGACTAACCAAGCTCACGCCAACTCTTGGGCGCCTGTTCACCCATCGAAGAATTCGAGAGCCGCCCCAACTTGCGGGAATCGAAGGCATCGGTTTTGAGCATACTTCTCAAAGTGTTCCCATAGCCGGACTTGCGAGAAAAGCAACGTGCACATATGAATTCACTTTCATGAAACCATTCGAAACTCGCATGTTCGCAACTAGGTGATCCGGATGCACATACGGGGAACCGAGGAATAGCTTGCCAATGGGAAGAACTTCACCTTTGCCAACTTCACAAAGCAATCACTAGCAACTCTGGTCTTATCTCCTTCTTACGGGACCCGTCGTCAAAAATGTCTCTAGACAACCGGAGAGCCAAAAGTGCTGCCACGTGAAGATCACCACTTTTACATTCGGGTTCCGGCTCGTCCAGGAAACCATTGAGATATCCACCAGCTGTAAAGGCACCTTTCATCCTCTTTGAGGACAGAATCCTTCGACTTCGCGGTGGAGTCTTAGGCGAAATCTTCCAACTTAGCGGCAAGGTCATCCCGCATCTTCCTCACTTTGGATAATTGGATTTTAAGATTCCCGATTCTAGGAAGATTCAGACAAGAGAGCCACACTCTCCAAGGAGAAAGTTATCTCACCCCATCTACATATGATCGTATGGGTGTCAGGACACCATCTCGGAGATGAAAGCAACCAAGCCCGAGATATCCTTCCTAATGCTGGAGATTTTTGAAGCTTTCAGTTGACATCAATAATCTGCGCTCGAGTCAAGTTGGTATTTATATGCTCCTTACTCACCATGAACTCAACCCATCTATCAAAAGAACGCAATGGGCTTTGGCACATCACGAAATCAATATTGGAAGAGGAATATACCCCTTTATGAAGACAGAACCGTATGGTGTTCTCTCGGGCTTAACCAAACGTGTCTTCTTTTCATCTTCACCACCGGTTAACAAAATTGGCACGAAACACAGGTGATTTTTTCCGAGCGAGGCAAGTTTTGGCGAAGAATTCATCATCAGGTGTTCGGTTTGGAACTATGGACATCTTTCGATGAGGCGAAAGTGCATTGGGTAACATCTTACCGGATTTCTTCATAACAACTTAGTAACAAGATATACGCACACGGAGAAAGACAAAATTATCTCACGACACATAACCGCGCCCAACAAAGGAAAACTCGAAATACAAAAAAAAAAAAAAAAAAAAAAGGCGTATTCTTTCTTCGGGGCTCAAAAGCGCACACGCAAAGTATCATTTCTTCGGGTTCAAAATTATATATGGAGCATTCTCTACGGGTTCAAAAATACACACGCAGTATTTTCTTGGGGTTCAAAATTATATACGCGGTATTTTATACTCGGAGCTCAAGTGCGTCTGCAGATATCATTCTTCGGGTTAATTATATATGGAGCATTCTCTACGGGTTCAAAAATACACACGAGTATTTTCTTGGGGTTCAAAAATACACGCAGTATTTTATTCAGGGTTCAAAAATACACACGCTTGTATTTTCTTGAGTTTCAAATTATATGCAGTATTTTATACGGGCTCAAGTCGTCTGCAGTATCATTAACCGGGTTCAAAATTATATATGGAGCATTTTTCTACGGGTTCAAAAACTGCACGCGCTTGTATTTCTTTCGGGACCGAAAATTCATATATGCGATATTTCTGGGTTGAAGTCATATGAAGCACATATACAGTATTCTTCTTCGGAATTCATATACAGTATTCTCTACGGGTTAGCGCACACGCAGTATTTTCTTCAGGGTTCAAAATTATACGCAGTATTTTATACAAGCTCAAGTGCGTCTGCAATATCCTTCTTCGGGTTCAAAATTATATATGGAGCACTTTCCTACGGGTTCGAATAATATATGCAGTATTTCCCTTGGCGCATACATACAATATTTTCTACAAGAGGCACGCCAAGAAATTATATCGCAATATATAAACGCCTACTCTTAGGGTTTACACCTACATAAAAAAGGAAACAAGGAATCTTGGAAGACATGCACGGAATTTGGTTTTCTTAGTGACTCGCATTAGTAGGAAAGGATGAAAAGATGAAGGTGCAAGATGGGAGAAAGGGACTTTGTATATATAGGCGTGAAGATTACGAAATAGGGAAGGATTTCCCTTTACCAAAATCGTGCGTATAAAACGGGCCCACAAGGGCGTGACTTCCCAATGTCGCCCAAGTTGCATCGGCCCCACAATCCGCCAACTTCCCAACGTCGCCCAAGTTGCAGGCCCCACCAATCACGCCAACTTCCCAATGACCTCTCAAAGTCCGCTGCCGAAACCGCACTTGACTTCCACCTTGCCTTGCGGTCCCCCGGCTAGCACGCTCGGTTCCCAACTCGCCAACTTCAGCGTCTCCCAAGTTGCACCGGCCCCACCAATCACGCCAACTTCCCAATGGCTCAAGTCCCGTCGTGACAAGCACGCCTGACTTCCCCACCTTGCGCGGCCCACCGGCCAGCACGCTCGGTTTCTAAACTCGCGTCAACTTCTCAATCTTGCCAAGGTATCCTTGTCTCTCCACGGCGCTTCTTCCCAATTGTGCCAAGCCTCCGATTTGCGCAAAGCTGCCGAGCGGATTCCAAATCTATTTATAAAAAGGTCAGACAGAGCCTCCTCAATTCTCTTTACGGTTTCTTGATAGTTTGTCACCATCTTATACTTACCCACATGACAAAGCTCTGTTAGAGCTAAGCGGGGGACTTAATGTTGATGGTGGATTTATTAGACAAAGGGTAAAATCGTAAAACCCCAAATAACCTAATGTCACCCGGTGACACATTTATTAGAACATTTAATGCGTGTAGTCATTAATTAATAGGGGTATTTTTTCAAATTAGGGTTCTGACCCAACAAAGCCCTAATTCACCTCCGTCTCTGAAACCATGCCCATTACACCTGCCCCGAGCTAGGTAGCATCTCTATGCCAATGGCAAATCATACCCGACCATACCAAGCGGCAGAAGCATGCTTGACCATGCAAGCCGCACCTCCGTGCCAATGGCAAACCATGCCCGACCACACCTAGCCGGGCTAGGCGCGTCTCTATGCCAATGGCAAATCATGCCAGCCATACCAAGCAGCAGCCGAAGCATACCCGACCATGCTAGCACCTCCGTGCCAATGGCAAATCATGCCCACGACCACACCTGCCGAGAGCTAGCGCATCTCTATGCCAATGGCAAATCATGCCGACCATACCAAGGCGAAGCATGCCAACCATGCTAGCCGCACCTCCGTGTAATGGCAAACCATGCCCCGACCACACCTAGCCGAAGCTAAGCGCGTCTCCATGCCAATGGCAAATCATGCGACCATATGGCGGCAGAAGCATGCCAAACATGCTAGCCCAGCACCTCGTGTAATGGCAAATCATGTGACCACACCTAGCCAGCTAATGGCATCTCTATGCCAATGACAAATCATGCCGGCCCGTACCAAGCCGGCAAAGGCGTGCCAACCATGCTAGCCGCCCTCGCGTGCAATGGAAATCATGCCGACCACCCTGGCAGAGCTAAGCGTCTACATGCCAATGGCAAATCATACCCGACCATACCAGCGCCAGAAACATGCTGACCATGCTAAGCGCACCTCAGTGCCAATGGCAAACCATGCCGGCCCACTGGCAGAAAGTTGTGGCATCCATGCCAATGGCAAATCATGCCCGACCATACCAAGCGTGGCGAAGCATACCAACCATGCTAGCCGCACCTCAGGTGCCAATGGCAAATCATGTGACCACACCTAGCCGAGCTAGCCCGCGTCTCTATGCCGATGGCAAATCATGCCCGACCATACCAACGCAGCCGAAGCATGCCAACCATTACTGGCCGCACCTCGTGCCA
>JAJJWW010007582.1:0-114655 GCA_023531295.1 Papaver armeniacum
TGTTTGATTTGCTTGAGGACTAGCAAAGTCTAAGTGTGGGGGAATCTGACAGGTGTCGTAAAACACCTAATTTTATATATATTGTTTATGCTTTCTACAGTGAAGTTTTCATGTAAATTATGTATCTTATATGTGTTTTTGAGTTATATAGATGCAATGGAGTCATTCGGAGCAAAAGAAGATGAAATCAGTCATTCTGAGCTCGCCGAGGAAAATGGACAGTCTACATCATCAATACAAGTTAGAAATAGGGGCACCTCAAGATGGCAGCCTTCATCTGAGCAATGGGTGCCAATAGCATTTTCAAGCCATTACATACCCCTAAAACCAGACGGGTTTTAGCTTTTTCTTCATAACTTTCCATCCATATTTCAAAGCCGAGCGAGAGAGATGAAGAATTAGGAAAAGATCAAAATGGGTTTCGCCCGATTTTGATTTTGAAGAGGGATTTAACTCATGCCCAAAGGCAATTAGGCTCATTGTCAGCCAAGATCCGAATAAAAAAAAAGAAATGAGAAGCGACTGTGTTTGAATGAACTGTGATGGTGCTTCCATGGTCGATTTGCACCGAATAGAAAGGAAATAACAAGCTATTAAGTCGGTGAAGAATAACATTGAATAGGTTGGTTCAATTTGATGTTGAAAGTGAAATGGTTTGAAATTGATTTAGGTTTTGAATTTTGTTGTTGAGGTCAAGAATCAGAGATGGGTTGCTTTTGTAACTTGTTTTTGAAGAGCGTAAAATGGGTTTGGTCGAGTTTGCTGTTAGAGGTATTACAAGGAAGTGAGGGTTTCGTGAGGAGATTGGTTCTGGTGGAATTTTCGAATGTAGCATGGAAGTAGCAAAAATTGCAAACTGCAGCTTGAACCGTGATGTTTACGAAATGGGTTTGCTCGGTGGTTGGATTTGAACAAGGATCGGTGCACGGTTGGTGATGAATCGAGATAGAGTCGGCGCAAGACAACATATTCGTGTAATTGCCTCGAGTGAACCTTTCTTCCCTACTTCAAGCTTTAGTGGAGTCTCGTATGCAAGGGTTTGTGTGGGTATTTGCCGTGGATGAATTAGGGTTTGAATCGAGTTGTTGAGTAAATGATAAGGCATTGGAGACTCGGATGATGGCAAGATTTAGGTGGTATTTCGGATGGAGATCAAGGGATGATAATTCAAGAATTGGGGTTTTGCTTTAGGTTCGGGGGTGGTGTACTTGAGCCGATATAGAAGGCGAGGTTGTGTTTGAGTCAGATAGCAGTCTTTGAGTTAAGGTGCTAAAAGAAATGGAAGGTCGTGGGTTATGACATGGATGGAGACTCATAGATGCTGTTGAGTTGTGTTGGCTTCTGAAGCGGAATGAGAGAATATCGTGGTGGTGACTTTGAGCTGCAACTGAAGTAGAAGTTGTATGTGTGTGTCTACCGCTGTCACATGGAGTGTAATGGAGTTGTGGGATAATGGATTTGATAGTATGGTGAGGCTGTATTGGCTTAATTGTGTACATGGAAGTGTAGTGGTTAGGTGTTTGTGCTTGTCAGGAATATTTGCAGTGGTGGTTGAGTGCAGGTTGGTTGCAATTATGGGTGCAGCTCTGGTTGTGTATGGCGGTGGCCACTGATGCACTTAGTAGGCAAGAATGGAATGTATGAATAAAGAGAGATTGTGAACCTAAACTGTGATATTGAGCTGCAGTGGTTGAGCTGAATGGAAAGGCGGAATTGATATGAGTACTGAGATAAGCATAGTTGCAGGACTTGTGCAACGGAGTATGAAGATGGGATGTGTAGAAATTCTAGGTGCAGCTTTGTCGATGCTGCAATGCAAAGATGGAGCTGATATGTGTGCTGCCATGGTTAAGTATATGTGCTGCAGATGGACTTGAACTGAATGAAGGGGATACTATTGAACCTAGGAGCAGCCATCATGGTTGGAAGTGCATTGGTGATGCACAATGATAGTGCAGCACAGAGCTTTGGCCAGTGCAATGGCCTTGGCCAATACCAACTCACTCAATCAGCTGAGTCGCTGGTCGACTCATTCTCCGACTCCTGCTTGACCGAGTTGACCCGCCGAGTTGGATCGTTGACTCGCTGATCCGGTGACCGGTGGACTTTGCACGGCCACCCGAGCCGGGATTCGGCCAAATTCCGCCATAATACCAGACTTTCCCGGCAACCGTTTTTGGGCGAGTTTTCACATGGGTTTTTCTCACACATGGGCTTGGTGGACTTCTTTCTTTTGGACCTTTGATGATTAGACCTAATTTTGGAAACAAGGGAGCTATTTAAAGGAAAGACTTCTACAACTTTTGGGATTACGTATTTTTCTTGGAACTTTGGAGAGCCGGTTTTGTTTACGCTTCTAGGGTTTGCTTTTGTTCATCTTCTTTCTTTTCAATTAATATTTTTATGATGAACTCCATAGCTATGAGTAGCTAAACAAATATTTTTGGTTATGGGATAAAGTTGATTTCTCAATATGTTATATGATTCAATGAACTAGTTTTGTCTCAATTTTATTGTTTGTGATTCACAATTAATAGTGTTATATGATTTGATTGTTTGTTTGGTTGAGTACGGAATCAATCAGATTTACATTCATCTCTAGAGCTATATTAGGTTTTCAATACGAAAAGTTGTTTATCCCCGATTCTAAGTAGCATAATTGTGGGTAGTGCTTGTAGTGATATATCCTACTAGTCACAAGTGAATCATAACTTTTGTTAAAACGATTAGTGCTTTTACACATTCGTTTGCATTGATTAGTCTTATTCCATAGAACTTATTGCTTTTAGGGAGTTAAATCTAATTGTGCTTTTACACTTTAGGTTACTTTCTAGGAAGAATTCACATATGCATCTTTTAATGTGGTTGTGATGAAAACAGGAATTAGCGGGATATACTTGCGATCAAGGTATCCTAGGACTATTAGTAGATGAGAGATTAAAATACCAATTTTAATCTTTGATGATAATACATGTTTGTGAATGATACTATCCCGTGACCAATATCTTCTCCTTATTGATTATTCCAACTATTTGCTTTGCTCTATTTTATTTTTACTTTAGTATTTCGCTTAAACAACAAACACCCCCCTAGGTTACCTTATAAACCGAAAATCGCATAACAACAATTGCCTTTCCGTGGAAACGAACTCTTCCTTACCTTGTACTTCATTTAAATTTAGTGAGTAAGAAAGTGAAATTATTTTTGACGCTTACGACAAATGATCAATGCCTTTATTTTTGCGAGAACTGAGGTCTAAGGGTTGTCACTAATCATGTTGCGTAATTTATGGCCAGATTAGAGCTTTGGAATGGGCTCTTGATAATCGAAGTTCAAGATAATTCTTCAATATGACTCAAAAGCTTGTATTCCTTCCTTGATGCAAAAAAAAAAAAGTCCCATGGTTTCTTTTGGCTAGATGGCAAAGATTTATTGTTGGTATTATTTCAATCTCTTACAGATATGTCTACAGGGAAATTAATTTTTGGCTTATTTGGGGTCCATCTTCGTAAGAGTCAAAGACTAGTTTTTAGTGACAAACTTAGTAGCCTAGTATGACCGCCGTGCTAGTGAAGCGTAAAGGTTTTAAGATATCCGCCAAGTCGGTGTGCATCCGTGGATGGCGCGACACTGCATAGATTTTCAAGTGCTGAGATAGCAACACCCTACAGAGCCAATAACTCGCAAAGGTAGCGCTAAACTGTAAATACATTCGTCTAAGTAATGAAGCTTACTGGCCGACACAATGAAGCTTCATTGAGGGAAAGGCAAGGCAAATCCAAAGTGACAAGATACAACATGCGATGTTGGCATTAAGGCATATCCATGGAATTGAGTTGGCCCAAACTCAATGATGATGCAATAAGAAGGAGTAGGCCAAGATTTGGTCTATATATTAGTTCAAGTCTGGCCAAAGCTTGAGTAATGCAAGCAAGCTACTAATGCAAGAGGGGCATTGCTATTGTCGAGCAAATTGGCTAAGCGAAACATATGACGAATGAGTAACTGAATGAGCTAAGGAAGTGGCCGAGATGATTAGCGCAACAATTGTGAAATATGAAGGCTAAGTTTAGTAAAGCGCAATAGCTTGTGCAATACGGAGGCCAAGTTTCAAGTAAAGCGCAATATTTTTGCAATATGGCTCAAGTGATGGTTAGAGTTGGTTATTGGCTTCACAAGCATGCCAAAGACGCGAGACAAGGTAGAACAGCTTATAAAGCATTTTTATAAGCATAGGAGAGTGTTCATAACGGTAGGCCCGGGAAAAGGGTTTATATTATGGCCTACTTGTTATAACCGCAAGTGCACGGCGTCTATCTGAGACGTGGCAAATACGGGTCGATCCACGAGACTTGTGGTGCCGTAAAGGTGATCTAAAGGCTTCTTCTATCGAATTCTAACAAATGCAAGTAACAACAGATGGTTTTGTTGCCGAAAAGGCTAGATTGGAAGTTGTGGCAATGGAATAAATGAAATACAAGCAAGTGACAACGGGATGCTAGGGTTTTCGGTTCCACCACTAATTCCTATCATGTGTTCAACTCGATTTTGAAGTTCTTGTTCTTGTAGTAGCTAAGGGCAAGTGTGTCAATTCCACCGCTTGTCTACGGAGTTTCACCTAATGATACTTCAAATATCGGCTAAGGTACTAACCCTAAGTACTAGTTGTCTAATTAAGCATAACTAGTCGGGGAATTAGTAATTATGTCTAATGTCTAAGCCGAGGTACCAACAACACAAATGTTTGCCTAACTACAATGGATACAAGGCATCCATTGTGAGAGAAGAGTATTGCAACATCGGAATTGAAAATATCCGATAAATAAAGCACTCAAGAACATTCAACATAATTGAAATCACAATCGGAAAATTAGGGTTTCACCGTAACCCTAGCAAATAATTTAGAACATACTTAAAACGACAAATAAAACTAAATTCCCGCTCAAGCAGCCCTCTGCATGAACTTCTACACACCCAGTTCGGTTCTATTTATACATGCAAAGGAAAATTACCCAAACCCTAATTCTCAAAATCGAAATAAAATAGAAAATAAATCAAACCCAATCTCCGATTGCCTCGAATCGTGCTCTCCTCCGGTCCATGCGTCGACCGAATTGATGTATGAGAAACCCTAGCCCCAATTATCTCTAATTTAGCTTCTAGGTTGATAGAAGCCAAAAGAGAGATAACTAGACCTAGAGAGGGTACGGAGGTGGTTGATGGTGCGGTTGTTGTGGTGAAAGAAGATGGGGATGGTGATGATGGAGACAGGGAGATGGAGAAGAAGGTATGGGAGAGCGGAGCTCGCTCCGTCGGGAGAAGGAGAAGACAGAGAAGAAGAAGAGAGGAATGGGTTGTTTCGATAGGGTATAGGGTTAGGAGATTTCGTTGAAGGAAGGTGCAACGACGGATGATGGGAAGGCCTCGCGAGCGTTGGATGAAGCGGCTACGATCCGAACGGATGAGGGAGTCTTGGAGTGATCTCGGTGTTGCACGAGAGCAAATGAACTTCGATGCGCGTGGAGGCGCGATCGTTGGATGTGGAAGATAGAAATCTCAACGGCTTGGAGTGTACGGGTTCGGATCCGGTCGTGGGTCGGGTCTAGCTCAAGCCCATGTCTTGTAGATGAGTTGCTACTTGTTGGGTTGCAACCATTGCGCGCGCGGGCTTTGGCTTTCTGCTCCATAGATGCTCGACTCCAATTCTTCGCTCTTTTGGCTCCTCAATTTCTCCGAGCTTTATTTATTACCTAAAAACACAAAATTAATTAATACAAATATTTATTCTTGAAAACAAAGAAAACACAGTAATCCGAGATAATATCCGATTTATGAACACAAAAGATGAGCTAACCGCCAATAAAAGGTGTATAAATATGCAATATTTGGCACTCATCAAATACCCACAAACCTGAATTTTACTTGTCCTCAAGTGAAACAAATAAAGAAATCCTAACTATACCCCCCGTCGGCAGTCTCTCGAATGCATTTAGCGTATGCACTAAGCCTTTAAACCCCTAGGTGTCCCTAGTGGACGAGTTGTAGTCTCGTGAGGGTTTACCGGAGGTGTACCCACAAAACCTTCTCCAACTTCGAGTGTAAAAGAGTCTCAAGCCTCCAAGAAGCTATGAGGACATAGAGTTTCGCATGCTAATGTGAAGTTAGAACTACCAAAGAACGCATTCTCATCCTTAAGTGGCCGAGCGAGAAGTAACCATACCATATGAAAGAATTCGGATTCGATTGTGATCATAAGCCTCGACTTCTGCCTCACTAATAGGGTTTTATGATAATTGCACTCAAAAAGATCGCTTTTTAGTCTCTCATGTGTGCGGGCGGGAATAAAGAGAGAAATCCCGCACACGTTGTAGGTAAGAAGGATAACCTTCCGAAATAAAACTGGAGACTCCACGAAGTGTGGACAAAAAGAATCTTTTTCGATGATCTCTAAGAAAGGAAATCAACCATTAGCAAGGGTGGGAGTACTCACTTACCTTCTCACCCGATCGACAATTAATATCACTCTCTCATAAGAAACCATAGAAACGTCTTCAATCTTCGGTCTTCGGTCTTCAACTGTTGATGACGAACTTCTGAACTTTACAAAAACTTGACAACTTTATAAAACTCAATTTTTCACAAGCTTCATTAATTCTCATCCTATTTTCTTTTCTTTGTTTTGTTGCATATAAACCTTGGACTATATCAACTTTTCTTTCAATATTCTCGATGATGCTCCGCTTGCCGACGATGATGTGTTTCTATGGGGTCCGTTGATTGAGAGAGAGTGATGCTAACTGCAAATCGATATTTAGAAGGAGTTTTCATCTTTAGACGTCACCCTCATGATTGACAAAAACTAGCACTCAAGAGATCAAAAGTAGTGATGAAAGTGGTACGAAGTTGGGTAGCTCACCATTCCTACCCGGAATTGATGTACGGTGACACACACTCTAACAGCTTTTCTAGAAATTTGCAAAAAAATTGAAGGTTGGTGCCTCACTTGATGTAAAATGGGTAGTCTCCACTATGGGTGATCACAATTCTACTACCGAATATCTAAACAGCACCTAATTCGCCCTCCGGCATGGTTAAATCCAACTTTAACGCTCTAATCAACTAAGAAACCCGATTGTGTTCTCCTAAGACTTCTAACTTCGTTATTTTCGATTTAGAAAAATTCTCTATGTAAACATAGCTAGAAGCATGCTAGTGACTCTAAAATCTCTAAAAGTTGGAGGCTTTTACAAAAGAGTTTTTTTTTTTTTTTTTTTTTTTTTTTTTTTGAAAATACAAGATAAACTAAAAGACTAAAAACTCTAAATGCAAATCCACCCCCAAACCTAAATCAAACATTGTCCTCAATGTGTCAACAGATAGGGAAGAGATTAGGATGTCGGCGGGAGCAAGGTTAGAGCTTCATTAATCAAGGCTAGAATCCAACATTCTCAGCGGAGATCATATCGGATTAGCACAATATATGCACAAGAAGACTCAACCGATGCAAGAAAAGAAAAATTTAACAAGTCCTACTGGATTATATACAATGAAAATTTACCATACACTAACAATCTAAAGAGTTGAGGGTCAACCCAATAGAAAATATGTACAAACATCAACAGTCTTACACAAATATAAAATGAGAGTGCAAGTAAGACTGTATGTGAATGATTTTCCCCAAACCTAAACTTGTGAACGGGTGTGTTTTTGAGCACAAAATCTTGCAATTTTAAAGGTACATCATGCAAAAGGTCTAACTCAAAATGAGTTTTGCTAAGAACAAATGGAGACATACACTTTCCAACCGTGGCTCCCTAAAAGGTGTTATACTTTGATGCAAAATAGTCCAAGAGGACTTGGGAAGCACAAAGTTCTAGGCCTAAGTTAGGCATTTTCAGAAAAGTTGGTTTTGCAATTTTGTTACAAACTACACCTAGGTTTGGTGGAGGAGTTTCAATCTGTGACTTAGGAGAGAGATTAGGTACATCTAAGTTATTTTCATGTAAAAGGTCATTTGCACCATCACATACCCCTAGGTCAGAAGAAGGTAAATCATGTTCACTTTCACATGACAATTCCACAGGTTCCAAATCAACATCACATGTATGAATATCAGAAGAAGCATCATTCATAGGGTTCACAGAAGAGACACTTAATGTCTCTGAACCTAAAGATTCCACTACATTTTCAAAATACGCATGCTCTTCATATTCATCATCATCATCATAGCAAAAATTCATCTCTCCATTCAAAATGGTAGTATTTTTAGTGTACTCATCTACCTCTAGATTAGGTTCATATTCCGTGTTAGTTGCATGAGTAAGACTAGAAACACTATTTTCTTAATTATCGGGAATAACAGACATCCTATCATGTTGTAACTCAATCGTGTTCCTTTGAAGAATCATAGTGAGTTGTTCTATTGAAGGAGAGTCTTCACTAGTGGGTATGCATTCCTCATATGGATATTCACTGTATGGTTGTGCATGAGGTTCACTAGAGAAGGGAAATTCAGACATGTTGCTATGTGGATGGTCATGCATTGCATTCATTTCAATCCTAGCATTTTGCTCCATGAGTGTGTCCATTAGTGATTGCAAACTAGGAGTTGGGGGAGTATAAAATTGTTCATCTCCCCACTGTGGTGAATGATGCATGTGTGCAGGTTGATTATGGTTCCAATAGTCACTTCTAGACAATTCGTACATTGGATTATCATGGTTTTCCCTAGATTGCCTAAATTCATGCAAAATATAGCAGTTCTCAGCAGGGTGGTCTAAGCTACCACATAAGGTACAAGTATACATTGCATAGTGCCTAGGGGGATTAGATTTGACAGATTGCTCATGTAATTGCCTTTCTAAGGCAGATAATCGAGCTTCTAATTGATCTAAAAGTGATGATCGGGTATGAGAAAATTATTCATTTTCAACCCGTGATGGATGATACATGTGCTCATAATGATTAGGGTATGTGAGGTCAGGGCCCCGAGAAGGCTCGTAAAATTCCCTAAAATCACTATGGTATGTGGGGGGGTTCATATTGTGAAGCATGCCCGTAAGCAAGCTCTCTGATGGATTTGTTTGTATCCCCATTTGCAGACCAAAATCCTGACATGATTTAACAACTCAAATTGAACTCAAAGCCCAGTTGTTGTGGACTTAGTTTGGTTTATTGGGTTTCATTTGGTTTGTTGGGGTTGATTTGGTTTGTTGGGTTTCATTTGGTTGGTGTGGGATTTGGTTTGTTTGGGCTTTGGTTTATTGGTTTTTTTGGTTTGTTGGGAAAGTACAGCCCATTTGATGTTTAAACAGCCCAACAGAATAGGTTCTAGCCTAGATGGTCTGGCCCAGCTTGGTTGCACAGCCCAGATTATGTTGAAAAAAAGTATAGCCCAGAAGTGTAGCTTATATGGGCTGAAGGTTGTTTGCACAGCTTAATGGGTGTGGGCTGAAAGCTTTGTGCACAGCCCAGCAGTGTGTGAAGAGCCCAGGTTGTTTGCACAGCAGGCCTCAATGGTCAGGCATAGTGAGTGGGCTACAACTTAGTGTTTCGGCTTTGTGTGCATAGGCCAAGTTTTTTGTGTAGGGCTAGCACAAATTGAGTTGCCCAGAGCAAGAACAATACAAGGAAACCGAGCGACTTATGCAATGTGCTCGGTCACAAATTGGCAAATGAGCACACACAGTCCGAGTGCGGGCTCACAAGCAACAAACCTCGGCAATTTCAAGCACAGATTACACACAAAGACAACACAAATAAGATGTAGCTCAAGGTCAAGGTTGAGCATCCCCGGTATGCAAGGTTCACTCACAAAGACATTTCAAAGCAAGTGAGAGTTTATGCACAGGCTAGAGACACAAAGAAAGCCGAGTAATCAGACAAAGACGTAGTAATCACAAACTCACACAGTGGATAACAAAGAATTGGGTTACCCACCTGCAACCCGTCTCTACAACTGCAGGGGCTGGACTGAGCACACAGGGCAAATGTAGGCTAAGGCTTAACAGCACACAACAGGGTATCACACAGATTAGCAGGCTAAACAGCTCAGGTCATGCCATTTGCACAGCCCAGTGGTTGTGGGAAGCCTAGTGATTTTGTGGGCTCAGTTTATGTAGAGTGGGCTTCAGTTTATGTAGAGTGGGCTTCAGTTTTGTGTGCAGCCCACTAGTTCTGTACACACAATCTTTGCAACTTAGCTCAGGGTAGGTTAGACGTTTACACAAGTT
The DNA here is from genome assembly GCA_023531295.1 of Papaver armeniacum. Taxonomy (NCBI): domain Eukaryota; kingdom Viridiplantae; phylum Streptophyta; class Magnoliopsida; order Ranunculales; family Papaveraceae; genus Papaver; species Papaver armeniacum. The sequence goes on from JAJJWW010007582.1 coordinate 10,233, forward strand.
CACAGGCTAGCTGTTGCAGATGCACCGCACAAGCAAAGCACAAATTGGGTAAGGTGAATAGCACAGCTCATGCAAGTTACAGCACACAGTGGCCTTAGTACAGCCTCAGAGCACAGGACAACAATAGCAAGCTTTATGTTCAGCACAGCATAGCACAGATTGGCTAGGGTGTATAATTGAAGACCAACCTAGTTGCTAACACAGACTCTGCTACTCACAACTCAATTGAATACCACAGGGTCACACATTTCAGGAGTTGATTCACACAAATTGCAAGACTTGATGCTAACACAGTTTAAAGATCAAACACAGGATATGCAGGATTATTAGCAGGTATAAACCTTTCACAAAGATGCACATGAGTTAATCAACAATTCACAAAGCTATTCACAAAGATGCTCAGTTTGATGTAATCGGGCTTGCAAAGAAGCCAAGGCAAAGCAAGGTATGCAGGATGGGTTATGCTCAGGGCTTGGCTCACAGGGGTTGTGGTATCAACTCACCCAGTTGACTTCCCCTGGGGTAGCTCAGCCAACTTGGCTGTCCAAGTTGTGACTCAAGACTTACGCTCTTCTGTGGGGTGGAGGATTAGAGCACAACTCACGCCTTAACCACGCCTCAACTCACGGCTTCTGTGGGGCTGGAGTTCGGCTCGAGCATTGCAAGGTAATGCTTAACAGTGGTGGAGTAATACTTGGGTAAGCTCGTGGTTTAACAACACTTGGTTCAACAAAGTGATGGCTTCACAGTGGTCACACGAGTTAGTAAAGCAGATGAACCGATTAGCGAGATGTACAAGGTGTCAACAGACCTAACAAGGTAACTTGTTGTCATGCATTCATGTCAATGAGTTCTAGGTTGACTAACCGGGTTTTAGCTTCAATAACACTATGTTCTCGCTCATCTTCTTTCCTTAGGTTGGCTTAGCTGCTCACACACTTTTGCAGTACTGTGAACTCAAGAGAGAAGATCGGTTCTCGAAATGTACGAGATGAAGCAAATGATTTGAATTTTAACACCGGCACATGCATTGAGAGTATCTTGACTGTCACAGGATTTTTCAGGGTGATAAGATAAGTTTTTGGACTTGAATGGGAACAAAAGTTACAATTAACACCGAGTCAGTAGGTACCGAGGCTTATAAAGCCCTAGCTCGGATGAAAAGAAAATAAGATGCAAATGAGATGGATTAAATGCAAAAATACAAGGATTATGCTAGGCTACACTACAAGGTAATGAAATATGCACTAGATGATACAACAATAGAAAACTAACAACTTAAGAAAAAATCAAAAATTTCAAAAGAAAATCTTAAGCTCAGCTGAGTGGTGATAGCTGAGTGGTGACAGTTGAGTGATGACAGCTAAAGATGCAGGCTAAAATTATGAGAATGCAAATGGAGTTAAGATAAACTAAAATGCAACAATATGCAAATGCAGAAAAAGAAACTAGCAACTAAGTTACATTAAAACAGAACTAAAAGCAATGATTCAAAGTGAATATGTACAGGGAAGAATTGAAAATCAGTGAAATCAAGCCAAAAATCACAGGGCACACGCCAAGTCCCCGGCAACGGCGCCAAAAACTTGGTAGGCCTGGAAAAGGGTTTATATTATGGCCTACTTGTTATAACCGCAAGTGCACGGCGTCTATCGGAGACGTGGCAAATACGGGTCGATCCACAGAGACTTGTGGTGCCGTAAAGGTGATCTAAAGGCTTCTTCTACTGAATTCTAACAAATGCAAGTAACAACAGATGGTTTTGTTGCCGAAAAGGCTAGATTGGAAGTTGTGGCAATGGAATAAATGAAATACAAGCAGTGACAACGGGGATGCTAGGGTTTTCAGTTCCACCACTAATTCCTATCATGTGTTCAACTCAGTTGAAGTTCTTGTTCCTGTAGTAGCTAAGGGCAGTGTGTCAATTCCACCGCTTGTCTACGGAGTTTCACCTAATGATACTTCAAATATCAGCTAAGGTACTAACCCTAAGTACTAGTTGTCTAATTAAGCACAACTAGTCAGGGGAATTAGTAATTATGTCTAATGTCTAAGCTGAGGTACCAACAACACAAATGTTTGCCTAACTACAATGGATACAAGGCATCCATTGTGAGAGAAGAGTATTGCAATACTGGAATTGAAAATATCTGATAAATAAAGCACTCAAGAACATTCAACATAATTGAAATCACAATCAGAAAATTAGGGTTTCACTGTAACCCTAGCAAATAATTTAGAACATACTTAAAACGACAAATAAAACTAAATTACTGCTCTGGCTAGCCCAGGCATGAACTTCTACACACCCAGTTCGGTTCTATTTATACATGCAAAGGAAAATTACCCAAACCCTAATTCTCAAAATCGAAATAAAATAGAAAATAAATCAAACCCAATCTCTGATTGCCTCTGAATCGTGCTCTCCTCTGGTCCATGCGTCTCAGAGCTCCATGCGTCGACTGAATTGATGTATGAGAAACCCTAGCCCCAATTATCTCTAATTTAGCTTCTAGGGTTGATAGAAGCTAAAAGAGAGATAACTAGACCTAGAGAGGGTACGGAGGTGGTTGATGGTGCGGTTGTTGTGGTGAAAGAAGATGGGGATGGTGATGATGGAGACGGGGAGATGGAGAAGAAGGTATGGGAGAGCAGAGCTCGCCGCTCCGTCGGGAGAAGGAGAAGACAGAGAGAAGAAGAAGAGAGGAATGGGTTGTTTCGATAGGGTATAGGGTTAGGAGATTTCGCCAGAAGGTGTGCAAACGACGGACGATGGGAAGGCCTCAGCGAGCGTTGGATGAAGCGGCTACGATCTGAACGGATGAGGGAATCTTGGAGTGATCTGGTGTTGCACGAGAGCAGCGAACTTCGATGCGCGTAGAGGCAGCGATCGTTGGATGTGGAAGATAGAAATCTCAACGGCTTGGAGTGTACGGGTTCGGATCCGGGTCGTGGGTCGGGTCTAGCTCAAGCCCATGTCTTGTAGATGAGTTGCTACTTGTTGGGTTGCAACCGTGCGCGCGTGCGGCTTTGGCTTTCGCTCCATAGATGCTCGACTCCAATTCTTCGCTCTTTTGGCTCCTCAATTTCTCCGAGCTTTATTTATTACCTAAAAACACAAAATTAATTAATACAAATATTTATTCTTGAAAACAAAGAAAACACAGAACCGAGATAATATCCGATTTATGAACACAAAAGATGAGCTATTTGCCAATAAAAAGGTGTATAAATATGCAATATTTGGCACTCATCAATAACTGCTAGAGAACATGTGTTGGATGATGGCGCGAGTTTGAAGAGAAATTTTCCAAGTTGGTATGCTTATAAAGTTATGGAACCGCTTTATGGGACGATGGCTGTCCCATGCATGTGCAACAGATTGTGCACGGTTTTTGGCCAAGTAAAGCTACTGTATAAATAGTGCTAAGACATGGGAAATTAGGCAGGATTACATAGGAGAGGGTGAGACTCAAATTGAGAGAGTTTTTGTAAGGCTAAAGCTTGGTTCAAGAGAAACAAGTCTGTGTAAGTCCCTAAGTGGGCAAGTTTTTTATTTCTTCCCTTTGATGCAATAAAATGAGTTGATTGTGTCATGTTTTAAGTGTTCTTGGTTGGCTGATTGTTTTTGGCAATGTATGGCAATGTTTGAGTACTTTATGGTAAGAATTTGAGAAGTTAAGAAAAGTGAAAAAAGTCTAAAATACTTCCGCTGTAGAACTAAAGAGTTGGTTGTTTGCATTGGTACAAACTTATAAGTCTGAAGTGCAGGTGGGTGAAGCTTGATTCACGAAACCACTGTGTTGCCGGTTACACTTTCGCAAAAATTTACAAGAGGCATTTGAAGGTGTGACACCTATCTATCCTTGAATTCCCTGATCAACTATATTATAGATTTGACTAGTTGTTGGTCTTTTGGTTTTAGCTTAGGTTTTATTTTTGGTTTATGTTTTTGATTGTAGGCCTTCTGGGCTCGTTCTTTTTGCTAAGAAAATATAAGACTTTTTCTGTGTAGTAGCTAGATATCGTTGTGTGGCGATGTTATATATACCCCTCATATGAGTGCGTATTACATTTACTATCCCTGCACGGATCAGTATTACAGTTTTAGTTTGCTTGCTTCAGTTAGATTGGCTTATTTTTTTTTATAGAAAAACTTGAGCCAAAAAGAGCACCTAAGGCTGATACAAAAGATTGGCAGTGGTTGAGACAGTCGTCCTGCCAATATTGTTCTTACAAGATAAAGCAACATTAAAAGTATCCAAGTTTTGTAGTATATGGATGAGTTTGAGACTTTGTAAAATAAAAGTTACTGGGTTGATGACAGTTTCATTGTCCTCCTCTTCATTGTTTGTTCTTTCATGGTAGCTTAAATGAAATCTTCCTTTAACAACGTTGTGATACATCAACTTGAAACGAACTAGTACTTCCATGGATTCAGCTTGAATTTCTATATTAGTGTGCTGCATTCCTTTAGCCCATGCAAAAGCTAAGTCTGCACCTCATGTTGCAGCCCAAGCTCCAGAGTGTCCTGGATGTCCTCTGGTACCAATGTTGTTTCCTGCAAAGTCCATAATAGTTAGTGCAAAATAGTATATCAAATTTTCAGGATCCTGCAAAGTGTAAATTTTGATGATTATTCCATGATCCATTGTAGGTACTGATTCATATTGTATGGTATAATGATGTTTGACATAGGTGAATCAGATTCCTCAGAAGTTAGAGAGAAAGTATTCATAATATGCTCTAGCATATGATGAATTCTGTTGTGGTTACATAAGTGTTGTTTTATGCAGATTGAGGTCTGTTTTGTATTTGGATGAATGTGTCTGAAGACCAGATCACACCTAGCTTTCCAGATGAACCAGCATGTAGTAGCATAAATGTTACTGTTTTTACTGGCCATCCCAGTTTGAAACCATGAGTTCAACCAGTCCATGAAAATTATAGTATTATCAAACTGAGCATGATGAGGGCCAATGATTTCCCTCCAAACAAAAGAGGCACGCAGGACAGTTTAAGAACATGTGTGTCATTGTTTCCTCCTCACTTTTGCAAATGGCACATACAGGGTCAATGTAATGCAGAATGCTATCTGTTTTAGCATTAGTTGGGAGAGTTCCATGAGCACATTTCCAGATAAAGATTTTAATAATCGGAGCAATATCCATATTCCAGATTGCCTCCCAATTTCCTGTTATAGTATCATTTCTGTATAGATTGTCTATCTTTGCCTTGTAAAGAGATTTGACAGAGAATTTTCCTGTGTCATTAAGATTCCATTGAATCTTGTCTTCCTCTTCTGGATGAGTACTCAGAGTAAGAATGACCTGAGCAATATTGTTACAGAATTAAGTTTGAACACGATTCTCATCGCAGCTTCCATCGTGGAGAAGAAGCTTATCAACTGTTTCAAACCGATGAGGGCGGTTGGAAGGTTTATTGAGTCTAGTAGTGATGTATGGAATCTTAAATCATCCCAAATCTTGACTCTTCTTCCATTGCCAATTTTCCAAACACAATGATCTTGAATGTTACTAATGCCTTCTAAAAATTCCTTTCCAAATCCAGAATCACCATCCTTTGGCTTGATTTCCATGTTGAGAACATTTTCGCCAATTAGATACTTTGCATCCATAAGCTTGTACTAGAGAGAATCTTTATCCTATTCTAGTCTCCAGCCAATTTTAGTGATCATAAAGTTTGTTGAAGAGTTCCATATTCATGAAACCTAATCCTACCAATTCTTTTGGTTTACGTGATCATGATCCAAGCATTTGGGTAGTAACCAATGGGGTTTTCCATACTTTTTCCCCATAATAAGTCCCTTTGGAGTTTGTTGATGTCTTTGCAGGTTTGTTTTGGGATCTTGAAGCAGTTCATTTGATAGATACAAACAGAAGAAGTGACAGATTTAATGAGCACTTCCCTCCCAAAGCAGGTTTAGAGGTACATTTTTCTAATTTGGATAGTCTTATTTTTAATTTGTCAACACCAGATTTGAAAGAGTTGATTTTGCTTCTGTGGGTGAAGAGAGGTGATCCTAGGTATTTATCATCCAGCTGAAGGACTTGAACACCCATAATGTTGCTGATGGTGGGGATAAGACTTGGGTTAGTATTATTGTTGAAGAAGACTCCGGACTTGTTGAAATTTATGAGTTGACCAGAATTGTCTCCAAAAAATTTTACAATATCCATAATGTTCTAAGCTTCAATCATATTGTCTTTGCAAAAGCCCATGCAGTCATCAGCAAAAAGAAGGTGGCTGATGGAAGGAGCAGACTTGCAAATTTTAATCCCAGTTATGAGACCCAACTCCTCTGCATGAATGAGAGTTCTAGAAAGGGTTTCCATGTAGAAAAGAAAAAGATAAGGAGAGAGAGGGTCACCTTAATTTCCTTAGTCCCCTGGAAGGTTTGAAGAATTTATCAGGAGATCCATTGATAAGAACAGTAGATGTGGAAGTGGAGATGCACTGAAATATTTTGTTGCACCATTAATCATTAAAACCAATCTTCTTCATGATGGTTATCGAAATGTCCAATCAACTCTATCAAAGGCTTTTGCCATATCTATTTTATTACCCATACTTATATTTTCTCATTTTTTATCTCTTTTGGATCTCATGGTGTGAATGATCTCATGTGCAATGGTTATGTTATCAGATATTTGTTTGCCAGGTATAAAAGCAGATTGGTAGGGAGATATGATCTTGTTTAGGTGAGGTTTCATTCTCTGGGCAATGAGTTTGGAGATGATTTTTTAGGTAGTATTGCAGATACTGATGGGTCTAAAGTGGCTTGGAGAAGAAGGGTTGTCAATTTTTGGGATGAGGGAGATAAATGTAGAATGCTTTTGTTTTAGCATGTGGCCATAGGTGAAAAAATGTTGTACCATCTTGACAATGTCATTTCCCAACAGCTCCCAATTTTCTTTGAAGAAATTAGAGGGAAACCATCATCCTTGGAGCTTTATCACTTGCCATACTGAATAGGATTGACTTAATCTCATTGTGATCAGGGTTCCTATTTAGCATAATGTTGTCTTCTGTGGTTATGGTCGTGGGTATGAGATTGATAATTTCTGGTCTTATGTTGGTGGTTTCATCGGTGGCCATTTTTGAGAAATAGTTTTGATACGTGTCGTAGGTGCAAAAATTAATTCACTTATATTCTACTTTACTAATGAATAATATAGTAGCAAATAAGATTCGTTCCCACGAAGAGCAGGGAGTTTTAGTTGTCAAAAAGTGTCACAATGGGGGTTTATTTTATATTTTTAAAGCTAAATAAATAATAAAGCAATGAACAAGTAATTAAGATTTCAAGCAATGGAGAGAAATATGATCGGGAATCCTTCTTCGTTACTAAACAATCATCAAGTTATTATATTCATCCATTAATACAATTAATCACATATTATTACCAACCGTGGAATAACATCTAGCTCAGTGTTATCCCTAAATTCCTTATATCACCGAGTACTTAAGCTCTCCAATACCAGATTCTATTCGTCTAAACCACCTATTAGTAGCTCACTCAAGGTGTAATTTCTCCGAATGCTTTATCTTTGTGAATTATAGATTGATCCTAGTAGTTAGACTCTTAGCTCAAGGTCCACTTTCTAGTGTTGTTTATACACACAATCGCTACACATAATCCCTCTCCGCAAGGTCTTGTGTTCTCTACTTTTGTATGAATTATTTGACTATTACTTATCTCCTAACTCAATACTAGCATTTGATTCAATCAACAAATTATTTCAGTTGACCACCTAAACAATCTATCAATCAATCATAAATATTCTAATTAGTATAAACAATCAATAATCATGTGAAGAACTTCAAAATAGATTCATATGATAACTCAAATCATGTCTAGAACTTAGAATTCATCCCCAATCACTAAGAAGTTTAGATACTCATGGTACTAACAAAACCCATGAGTTTCATATGATAAAATGGTAAAGAAATAGTTACGGTGATGGAAATAGCTCCAAACCCTAGCTTTTCTTCTCTTGAGTTCTCTCTCTAATGGCTTGTTTGAAGATTATAAGATAGAAATATCTCTTTTATAGGTATCCCGATTAAGATGTGCCCATGCTCTAAGTCCCAGTCAAATAAGTCGCTAAACTTGCCAAGACATCACCAAATATACTCACGTCCAGTGTCCGGCCGTGAAGAAATATAACCCAAAGATATGGGCTTGCGTCAATACACAAAAAGATACCCAACTCATTGGATCTTTGGCATGTCGATTCGCTAGAACCGACAACCTATTCTCCTTACTCATCTTGGTGCCCACGGATTTAAGTCTATAAGTGAAAATAAATTCTTTCTGGATGTCCTTCCCTCGCTATTCTATTCCTCGGACAGATACATGCCCGTGAAAATAATTCTTCCCTGACTTTTGAAATTTCTTCTGTCAGACTCACGGATAGATACATGACCGTGAAAATTTAAAGTTACGGGATTTTCACTTTTCCCTCCTCGATCATTCACGGATATACGAGCGACCGTGAGTTTTCAAACTCCCTGGATTTTGAATTTCTCCCGTCGCAATTATCGGATACTCACCTGCCCGTGAGTTTTGTTTTCTCCTGAGTTTTCCGATACTATTAATTGCTCCCGCGTATACCAGGCTCTCCATGAAAACCATCTGCTTCCTCGGATTTCTTCCTTCTATCAACCACAGTTCAACTCCATTATTACCATCGATTCATCCTCGCGCAAATGACAAGCTCTATCAATCGCTATATCTCCCAAACTCAAAGCGTCATTGTCAATGGCGCTTCACAACAACCAGTCAACCGATTTCTATACTCCTTCTCTGCCTCATCTATGAACTACGGCTCCATCACGTCACCGACCTGTGTCGAGTGAGTTCTTCTCGCGTCTTCGTGATCAACAACATTTTTTCGTTATCAAACTCGCCAACCACCGAATATCACTTGCTGTTTAGAGCCAAAACCATCTTCCTAATATTCTCGATCTCTCCCTATTATACCTTGTTCTCAAACAAAGCAGAGAACCCAACTTCTTCCATGACAACTGAGCTCCATCTTCTCTTGTTTCCTCGGCTAAACTACCAACACCGTGACAAACAAACTCCATCTCCATTCTCGATGGAAATACCGATCAAATATCACAAAGAACCTCGGTCTTCCATCTCCGTTGTGATAGCCATGCATATTCCATCGTCATCTCTCGCCATTATCGCCATCACCATGAACTCTAAGCAACAACCCATTACCATCAATGACTTGATTCCATCATCCATCCTTCACAAAGAAGCCCCTTCTTCTTACAACCCTCGTAAACCATTCGCATCAACATTACTTCCCGAAACTCTCGAGCTCAATCTCCTCTTCGTCAACTACCAATGTTAGTTACCTAATTTCAGTTCCCGAACTGGTCGTGATGCTTGGTGAAGAAGATGTTGGTGGAAGCCCCGAGTAAAATAGTCGGGTGCCTTTATAAATCGCCTTTCAACTTCAGTCTTGCAGGTTCTCAATGCTTCGACAACTTTGGCTTGCTTCAAATGCTTCTAGAATCTTCATACGACGTCGAATTGACTCCATTTTTTCGCGGTTGGCTTCATCTTTTCGTCCTTTTCACGATGATATCAAGAACTTCCCGTTTTGGATGAGTTTCACTTGGTCTTTGGCCCTTCTGTGCTTGCGGCTAACTTCTTTCTTTGCACAATTTAGTGCAAATTCGCTTCTTTTGGATGATTCACCTAATAAAACACAAATAGAGAAAAACAAACGTAATATACAATAATTCGCAAGAATATAAGCAATTACTAGCATGGAATTGACACTAAATATATACAAAATATGCACTTAACAGGTTTGTAAAACAGTTTTTCACTTCTTGATAATCTGTTATCCAATCTCCTTTATCATCCTGGATTGTATCAATCTTGTTTCTTCTGATCTGCTCTTAGTTGCTCTGTAGAAGTAACTTGTATTATGTTCTCCCAGTTTTATAAGTGCATCTCTCAAAAAGCGGGGGGTACAACAACCTCACCCAATATTTCGCTTAGCAATCTGTATGGACTAACTCCAATATACTTTTAAGAGAATCAACTAGACAGTCAGACTCAATCTTGATGAAAAGTATATGAAAGAGTTATATCTCAATTTCTCGATTCAATCCTTACTCAAACAAATAGAATTCTGCGAGCCTGATTGAATATAAGAGAAATTAACTTGAACGGTACCAAAGACCAATGTTCAAGGATCAATCAATTTTAATCAACAACCAAAGGTTGGATTTACCAATTGATCGATTCAACGCACAACATGTGATATTTCAATTATATAACAAAATATAATACGAAAAAGAAATAACACAGACACCAGAAGTTTTGTTAACGAGGAAACCACAAATGCAGAAAACCACGGGACCTAGTCTAGATTGAACACACACTATATATATTAAGCCGCTACAGACACTAGCCTACTACAAACTAACTTCGGTCTGAACTATAGTTGAACCCCAATCAATCTCACACTAATCCAAGGTACATTTGCGCTCCTTACGTCTCTGATCCCAGCAGGATACTACGCACTTGATTCCCTTAGCTGATCTTACCCACAACTAAGAGTTGCTATGACCCAAAGTCGAAGACTTTAATAAACAAATCTGTATCACACAGAAAAGTCTACAGGAATAGATAAATCTGTCTCCCACAAAAATACATATGAGTTTTGTTCCGTCTTTTGATAAATCAAGGTGAATAGGAACCAATTGATAACCCGGACTTATATTCCCGAAGAACAGCCTATAATTATCAATCACCTCACAATAATCTTAATCGACTAGCGAAACAAGATATTATGGAATCACAAACGATGAGACGAAGATGTTTGTGACTACTTTTCTATCTTGCCTATCGGAGAAATTAATCTCGAGCCAATTTTACAATTGTACTCAATACGATAGAAACAGGAAGATCAAATCACGCAACTACAGAGAAAATAGTTGGGTCTGGCTTCACAATCCCAATAAAGTATTCAAGTCGTTAACCTAAAGGGTCTCGGTAGAAACCTAAGGTTAAAGGAGAATCGACTCTAGCTTATACAACTAGTATCACACAGGAGGTGTGTGGATTAGGTTTCCTAGTTGCTAGAGTTCTCCTTTATATAGTCTTCCAAATCAGGGTTTGCAATCTAAGTTACCTTGGTAACAAAGCATTCAATATTCATCGTTAGATGAAAACCTGATTAGATTAAAGATAATATCTTTCAACCGTTAGATCGAACTTAGCTTGTTATACACAAATGAAATGCACGTTCATTTAGGTTTGTGTAACCGTACCTAAACGTGTACACCTAGTTGGTTCAACAGTAGTTAACCAAATGGTTAGCCATATGAGCACTTCAATATCAACCATATTCATCTTCACCATAACTAGTTCAAATGACTCAAAAGAACTAGCTAGAGAGTTGTTCAATTGCTTAGATCTCATAGAAGTATACAAGACACAATCGAAGCAAAAACGATTTTGATTCACTCGAATCAATCCATGAACTTTATGGCCACGGTTTGCAAATATGCATTCCTTAGTTTATATAAGTTTAAGTTCACGAATAAACCGTTTTTAGAAAATAACCCACTCAAGTATGCATACCGGTACGCATACTTAAGTACCCGGCTTAAGTTTGTGTTGGTTCACAAACTCAAAGCCAGAATTTCACGGGACGTGAACTTTCCGACGAGCACGCGTCATGTGCACGCGGACTTTAGTTCAAGTTTTTCTGAGCAGCAAAGTATGCATACTTTGCTTCAAGGGATTTTGGACTTACACAAGTATGAGTTCACATACATTGTTTATATCCATTCAAGGTTATATATTCTAAACTCTCATTTCAATCATTGAAACATTCTTAGAGGATGTTAAATAGAGGTTACTCACACACTATTTTTCATCAAAGCGATTTTCAAGATATTGAAATAATCAACATGACTTTCGTCACTTGTAAAGATGAACTTTTCCAAAGCGAATGCTTACCAACACATATTTCGAGAAATAGATACGCGAGATAAACTCATTTCGAAATAGCAAATGTGTATAATCGAAGTCTATATAGCAATACGACTTTTGTCTCAAGATAGGAGATAGAGTAGATAGACTTTTGAGTGATAGATAAGTTCAAGTCTCCACATATTTTTTAGTCGATGAAGTTCCACCAGTTCCTTGAGTAGTTCTTCGTCTTTGTATGATGAACGTCGTGGAGTCTAGAGCTCAACTACACTTTCTATCGTAGTCCGAGACTTAGCTATAAGTAGACTAGAAATCAAGACTTATAGTTTTGCAACTAAACTTGACAAACAAGCTTGAGATAGCAACGCTTGCGAGTTCGACCGAGCAGTGCTCTAATAATCTCCCCCCTTTGTCAATTTTTGTGACAAAACTATCAATACATATGGAATACAAAATAAATGAACTTTGCAGCTTCTCTTCCACATGCATGATCTCCTTGGTTCTTCAACATTACTCGAAATCTTCGTCACTTCCAAGTACTCCAATGATTCCAAAGGTTGTAAGTTTAGCATCATCGTTGTTGAAAATCCGTAGCCATAACAATGAGAAAACAAAAGCTCTCAATCATTGTTACACAGTGTCATAGTATTATTACACGGCATCAAAGTTCAATTGTATCACAACTTCGACAAGAATACTATGGTGATATGTATCACTCCCCCTTAGTCAATACTCCATCTCACATGGAAACCACTCCCCCTTACATAATGATCTGAAAACCATATGTATTTGTAGTGTGAACTACACATTAATTCTCCCCTTTTTGGTAAATAAAATTGGCAAAGGTACGAAAACTAGTGGGATCCTAATGAAATTTCCATAGAGACACTTCATGACCAAAATAAATCACACATCAACTTTTTTTAGATGCAATCATATAGCCGAAACTAAATGCATTCATCAAGGAGTTTATAAAGATACAAGATGAACCCTATAATATTCCACAACCGCACTCCCCATAAAGATTTGGAAATTAAGCACAAGTTCAATTAAGAAATCTCCCCCATAAAATTTCATTCCCGAAAGAACAACAAGAGCGACCTTACTTTCACAAGAAAAGAAGTATTTCTTTGGACAACACAAATCACATAAGAATATGAATTTGTATCCAAAATACTCAATTAAATTAACCACAAGAGAACCCATGATTAATTTAATCGGAAATGCTCAACATAAGAAAACTTACGGAGCCGCACAGTATATACATAAAAAATATGGATCAGGGAAGATCAATACTGCGGAATACACAAGGATTCATTCAATTTTCCATCACTATTTGCACAATGACATGCAATAGACATAATCCTTGTAAACAAAAGTTTTATCCTTTATTCCATCAAATAATGACATAAAAGGCTTAACTTTTGACCACGTATGGGACACTCATAGTTCACGGACGCAAACACACATATCCCATAACAAGTTGCAATATATGAAATCATAAAGATTAATACTGCAAAAATTAACTTTTGTCCTTAGAAGGTAGAATCAATCTTTTTCGCACGGATTTACACCAAGAATAGCTACCAAAGGCGTATAAAAAGATTTTTGTAACAAGGAAGAACATACAAAGTCATTAACGACCATGCACCATAGTTCACATAAGATGGTTGTGAACATTCAAGAATCCCATAGCAATGCGTGCTATTGCCCATTCTTGAACTTCCTTCTTTGTGATTCACCAACAACATTCTTGTAAAGCTACTAAAGAGCTTATAAGATAGGTACTCCAAAAATCCAAGTGCCCAAGTCCAAGAGAAACGGAACAAGTGCGACGAAACGGAGCAAAACACTCAAAAACAAGAGACAGGACAAGGACCATTCTTAACTCATCCAAATTCAGGAATTCTCATCTCTATTTTGAACATAATTCAAATAGGAAGAGACTGCAAAAAGAATGAGGTCATTCCGAGTTCAGACGAAGAAGTTCCGGCCAAAACAAGTTTACTGAATATCGACGTTAAGTATGCATACCGGTTTGCAAACGAATTTTCATGACCCGGGGGAGTATGCACACGGGTATGCGTACTTAAACCCATGGGATTTGATTTTAAATGATGTTATGCATACCTGGTAGGTGTACCATGAAGTCCAAACATCCCGAATTACTATTTTCAAACCTAAACGTTTAAGAACCTTTTTAGAAGAATCCAGTCGAATTCTACAGCCTTACCGAACATAATCTGTGTGCCCCAATTCTTGTGCTTCCCTCACCGTATACATAGCAGGGCATTCCTTGGTGAGGATGTACTTACAACACAATCAAGTTGTGTTGGGGTGAACAATGTCTTGCTCACCTCAAGTGACCTTTGGATTATCATGAAAGAGATCGCTTTTAGAACCTTTCACATCCAATTCCATTTTTCCAAAAAACTTGTTAAGTTCCAACATCATGGATAATGCCTTCTCCATAGTCATGGAATTTTCTGGAAGATCATCCCTTTTCACACTCAAAGCATCATTGGCTTTCTTTGGTACCTGTAGGTGGTGGATTTTCAACAAGGGTTAAAATCGTAAAACCATAATTATAGATTCTCCTGATCCAGCAATCAGATGAGTATTGAGGCTCATGTCTCTCATTGAAGCATGAAAGCTCATGCCACGAGAATCTCTGACTGAGAATACTGTCTCTCGGAGTATATGTAGATGTGTAGTCTCTCAGAGGTGAGGTAACGGCATATCTCATGAATAATTTGAGCAATTTGGTAATTACTTATATATAGAATCGAAAGATTGGACGGCTCCTAGACGACTTGCACGCTAGTATATAGCAATAACGTCTTCAGGATGTAACAATGTATTCCCTGACTATATAAAAGAAATATGACGCTTCAACAAGCTCATATCACTCAATTCCTGAATAATTAATGCTCCTAGACGATCGTACTAGTACTAGTATAGAGCCATCAATTAATTATTCCTAAATCATTAGATTCATTAACTGGATCCCTATAAAATATTTCATGTATTCATAATATTTCTTTACTTCAATTCATGGTTCTTCCCAGCAGAATTCCATGGGTTAGTAATAAATATTCAACATACGGGCATCTGAGTACAATCGAGTAAGCCCCGACCAAAATGGTGCAAGTGTACTCAGCAATAATGAACTAACGAGCACCTGAATGCACGAACGAGCATTCCAAACACGAAGGAACGATGAATCTATGCAAAATAAGAATAAAATAATGAATAATAAAATATTAATCATGGTGCTAGGGGACTGGGCCCACCGGCCGGCCGGTCGTGCCGTGGCCAGTCCCGTGCCCAATTGTTATATTTTATCATATTTTTATTATTTTCCTTGACCTCATGAAAATTCCCTCATTTGAACAAAATTCCTTCGTTTCAAAGAAACTCCTCAGTTTTATGGTGTTTCCTTCACATCAAGGAAATAACAATTAATTAGGAAATGTGTGCGGGACCAAGCCTATTAGTCGGACGGTCATGCCCTAGTTGTGGCCGGTCCCACACCTTGCATTCCTTATTATTTTATTTCCTTCATCCCATGAAATTCCTTGATTTCATGATATTTCCTTCAAATTATGAAAATTCCTTCAAATCATGAAAATAATACATAAATTAGGGAAAACTCACGGGACCGGGCCCAGCAGGCCGGTCATGCCCTAGCTGGTCCCCCATGCCCCTTGTTTTATTATTATTATTTTTTATGTTTCCTTCATCTCATGGAAACTCCTTCACTTCAAGGAAACTCTTTGGTTTCAACAAACTCCTTGATTTTATAATATTTCCTTTAAAAATCATGAAAAATATAATAAAATTAGGAAAAGTGCTATGTGACTGGACTTATTGGCCGGCCGGCCATGCCTTGGCCATAGCCGGTCCCACAATTCATGATTCCTTTATTTTATTATTATTATTGCCTTCTTTCCATGAAGTTTCCTCAGTTTGAGCAAAAACCTTGATTTCTTCATATTTTCTCAAATGATTGCTCAAATGCACGCCAGAAAATATCAAAATTCTCAGGACTGAGATGCGAACACTTTGGTGACATGAGCATATTACCTTGACCGACCAAGGTTGGATCTTTGGCTTGCAAGGGGCCGGTCCCTGATACTTTCATCATTTGACCTAATTTGTTCACATTAGGTTCAAACTCTTCCAAACAATTTTGGAATTTCATAAAACGATCGTCATACGGTCCCGTGACCAACCAGGGCTGATTTCATGACCCCTTGGTCGGTCCCTCATCTCTTCATAATTAATTAGGTTTTATCACCTAAGGCTCAGACGAACATTATTTTAATAAATGATTAAACCAGCATTTAATCATCCTTTCACCAACTGGTCTTCAAGAGACTTTGGTATTTGCTCACTTGAGCATCTGGGCGCTACATGGTCGACCCATCATCCCATGTATCCGGTCCCTCCTTCACTCCGTGGTTAATTTTCAATAAATCATCAATTGATCAAATTAGGGTTTCGAGTCCAAGGTTCATAATTCCAGATTCAAACGCTAATAATTTTACGTTGATCCCATTATCAACATTTTATTAATTATACTCGGTTCAGTTGCCAGTATTTTAATTTGATATTTTATTTTGGTCGCGCTACCAATAATTCATCAAACGAGCAACATTTGCTCAGATGAGCAATATTTTCTCATACTAAGGAATATTGGTTCAACTATCAATATTCAATAATCCATCGAATGAGCAATATTTGCTCACCTTTACTATCAACATTTACGTGAGGATCATACCTATGTCTCAACAAACACGTTCAATTCATAAGTCTCACAACATTTGCAAATCGCGTTCGACTCAGCAATACAAGGACTCATCGTCTCATGAAGTCAACAACTGACTAACTAAATACACGTCTGCCTTGCAGACTCCACAATCACGAGACATCAATCGTGTTACATGGGGGATATTAACTAGGGTTTTGGTATGGCGGTCTACGGCATGTGTGTTTATACACACGACGAGAATGTGAGCAAGTCGTGCAATCAGTTGAAGGAGTTAGCAAAGTAGTGGATGGAAAATCAACCAAGTCTCTGCACGATGAGCAACTGGTTTTAACACGATTTCCACTTCCCCACTCTTTGACTCCAGCAACTGTCACACTTCATGGGATCAAGGTGTTTACAATTCTAGCAATATAAATAAGTCTCTGAATCATGATTGAAAACAAGACAATCTTACGTCAAACAGACAACAAGAGATTAACATCTCAACGTCTGAGCAATTACTCTCAACAGAGCAAATTCAATCAATCAGAGCTTATCTTATTTCTTCACGCAGAATACATAACACACCTACAATCTTCGATCACCATTGATCTCACACATTTCTCATCTTCCCTCCTACAGATCGACCCATCCTCTCTTGTGACCAAATTGACTCTAGAACGGCCATTGTCTTGGTTTAGGCCGGAGACCTACAGATTGATCTCTCGAATTCAAATCATTCTCTTCTTGCAGTGCATCTGTGTGACGTTTGACAGTTCGCTCGGTTCAAGGAGTTTCCTCCGCACGGTCGTCTCCTCAATTCCGTAAAAACCAGCAACTCGTTTTGCCCCATCTACAGTACCCACTTCTGAGTGCGTTTAGGAACAACCGAAACCTTCTTCCCATTACTCTCTTCAAGATTTCTCGGAAGAAAATTGGATTGACTATTCGTTTGCAAGTTAGTCTTTCTCCAATTGGGAGCATCGGATCTTGTCTTAGTCTTTACGAAGTTATCCTTTTGATAACCATTACGATTGTGAAAAGGATTCGTATTACGTTTATAGGCAAATCTAGATTTATCACAACACTGATTCCTTTGCCTAAATGTTGGACAGTTAAAACCTGTAGTGTTAAGGGGATTAGTCTTAACATATGATCTTGGTTTCACAACTTCTTGTGATGCCCAAACAAAAACATCATGAAGTTTCTCATTCCTTATACGGAAATGACATCTCCTTTCCAGGTGACCTTTATTTCTGCAATAGTGGCAAACATAAGGAATGTTCTTACCTCGATCCGTGTGTGCTGACTTTGGAGGTTGATATACTTTTCTCATTCGAACCTTAACCGCCTGTAAAGGTATTTCACTTTTGCCATCAGTGGAAATCTTTTGTTGAGAAGAATCACTGGCCTTGACAAATTTTACCTCTTTGCTAATACTTGGAGCATTTATTCCCTTATAGCCCAATCCTCGTGTATCACGATGATTTTTACTTGCTCCTAGCATATTGGTTAATTTGCTTGAACTAGTATTGAACTTTTTCAAGTCATCTTCTAATATTTTGATTATATCAAGAGTAGCAGCTAAATCATCCTCAAGGCGTTTTTCTAGCGAGATAAGCGCTTTCTCTGTCATCAAAACTTGATTGTCGGGAGTTAATCCTAGTTTCAATTTCTGCAAGTTTCTATTCTAACAAGAAATATTTTTGATAAATACGATCACATTCAAGTGACTTTCTACTCAGGTTTTCCTCGGTATCTTTGAGGATCGATTCACAAGAGCGATTCCAACCATAAAAACCTCCGTAAATCCTTTTCAATTTCTTGTTTTCTCGACAGAGAGGAGTCAGAAGAGGTGTGACATGACAAGTTGTAATCTTCTTCATTTTCAATGAATTCAAAAACTTAACATACTCTGAGACTTCCTCATCAACATCTCTATCAATATCTGAATCACCTTCATCAGAAATTTCATCCAAATGTTCTTCTAGGCGTGTTTCCCAATCAACAGTTTCTACATTCATAGAATGTTTAGATATTGACTTAGATGTGACAGTTCTCTCAGGTGAATTCAAGCTTTGAAAAACATCTGGTAATTTATAACCTGGTACGTTATTAGAGATAGACTCGTCCATAATCAGATTGATATAAACACAGAGGTCTTAAATATGTTTGCCTGCTCTGATACCAATTGAAAAAGCGGGGGTACAACAACCTTACCCAATATTTCGCTTAGCAATCTGTATGGACTAACTCCAATATACTTTTAAGAGAATCAACTAGACAGTCAGACTCAATCTTGATGAAAAGTATATCAAAGAGTTATATCTCAATTTCTCGATTCAATCCTTACTCAAACAAATAGAAATCTGTAAGCCTGATTGAATACAATAGAAATTAACTTGGTACCAAAGACCAATGTTCAAGGATCAATCAATTTGAATCAACAACCAAAGGTTGGATTTACCAATTGATCAATTCAACGCACAACATGTGATATTTCAATTATATAACAAAATATAATGCGGAAAAGAAATAACACAGACACCAGAAGTTTTGTTAACGAGAAACCGCAAATGCAGAAAAACCCCGGGACCTAGTCCAGATTGAACACACACTGTATTAAGCCGCTACAGACACTAGCCTACTACAAACTAACTTCGGTATGGACTGTAGTTGAACCCCAATAAATCTCACACTGATCCAAGGTTTAGTTGCGCTCCTTACGTCTCCAATCCCAGCAGGATACTACGCACTTGATTCCATTAGCTGATCTCACCCACAACTAAGAGTTGCTACGACCCAAAGTCGAAAAATTTAATAAACAAATCTGTATCACATAGAAAAGTCTACAGGAATAGATAAATCTATCTCCCACAAAAATACCTACGAGTTTTGTTCCGTCTTTTGATAAATCAAGGTGAATAGGAACCAATTGATAACCCAGACTTATATTCCCGAAGAACAGCCTAGAATGATCAATCACCTCACAATAATCTTAATCGAATAGCGAAACAAGATATTGTGGAATCACAAACGATGAGACGAAGATGTTTGTGACTACTTTTCTATCTTGCATATCGGAGAAATTAATCTCGAGCCAATTTTACAATTATACTCAATACGATAGAAATAACAAGATCAGATCACACAATTATAGAGAAAATAGTTGGGTCTGGCTTCACAATCCCAATGAAGTCTTCAAGTCGTTAACCTACAGGGTCTCGGTAGATACCTAAGGTTAAAGGAGAATCGACTCTAGCTTATACAACTAGTATCACACAGGAGTTGTGAGGATTAGGTTTCCCAGTTGCTAGAGTTCTCCTTTATATAGTCTTCCAAATCAGGGTTTGCAATCTAAGTTACCTTGGTAACAAAGCATTCGATATTCACCGTTAGATGAAAACCTGATTAGATTCAAGCTAATATCTTTCAACCGTTAGATCGAACTTAGCTTGTTATACACAAATGAAATGCACGTTCATTTAGGTTTGTGTAACCGTACCTAAACGTGTACACCTAGTTGGTTCAACTGTAGTTAACCAAATGGTTAGCCATATGAGCACTTCCATATCAACCATATTCATCTTCACTATAACTAGTTGAAATGACTCAAAAGAACTAGTTAGAGAGTTGTTCAATTGCTTAGATCTCATAGAAGTATACAAGACACAATCGAAGCAAAAACGATTTTGATTCAAATAATCAATTCATGAACTTTATGGCCAAGGTTTGCAAATATGCATTCCTTAGTTTATATAAGTTTAAGTTAACGAATAAACCGTTTTTAGAAAATAACCCACTCAAGTATGCATACCGGTACGCATACTTAAGTACCCGGCTTAAGTTTGTTTTCAGTTCACAAACTCCAGCAGAATTTCACGGGACGTGAACTTCCGACAGTACGCATACAGGTACGCGGACTTTAGTTACGGTTATCCTGAGCAGCAAAGTACGCATACTTTGGTCCAAGGATTTTGGACTTACACAAGTTTGAGTTCACATACAATGTTTATATCCATTCAAGGTTATATATTCTAAACTCTCATTTCAATCATTGAATCATTCTTAGAGGATGTTAAATAGAGGTTACTCATACACTATTTTTCATCAAAGCGATTTTCAAGATATTGAAATAATCAACATGACTTTCGTCACTTGTAAAGATGAACTTGGCCAAAGTGAAAGCTTACCAACACATATTTCGATAAATAGATACGCGAGATAAACTCTACTCGAACTAGCAAATGTGTATAATCGAAGTCTATATAGAAATACGACTTTTGTCTCAAGATAGGAGATAGAGTAGATAGAATTTTGAGTGATAGATAAGTTCAAGTCTCCACATACATTTTAGTCGATGAAGTTCCACCAGTTCCTTGAGTAGTTCTTCGTCTTTGTATGATGAACGCCGTGGAGTCTAGAGCTCAACTACACTCTCTATCCTAGTCCGAGACTTAGCTATAAGTCGACTAGAAATCAATACTTATAGTTTTGTCACCTAAACTTGACAAACAAGCTTGAGATAGCAACGCTTGTGAGTTCGACCGAGCAGTGCACTAACAATCTCTACTCTTGGTCTTCCAGAATTTTTCTTTAATGTCATGCCAGTTTTTGAGATTTTTCCTTGCTTCAGCTAGAGCTTGACCTCTATCCATTCTAAAGTAATTGTTGTGCAACCAGTGTAGATGTTGCTTGCATTCTTCAATATTTGTTTTAATGTTGCCATAAACATCCTTGTTCCAAACTCTGATTTGAAGCTTTATGTTCTTGAGTCTTCTGGCAATGGTGAAAGCACTGCATCCAGATAAGGATTTGCTCCAACATTCAACTATAATTTTCTTACAGTCCTCATAATCCAACCAAGGACCAAAGAATTTGAAAGGAATTTTGCCATTTTTCTAATGAGGTTTGGAATTTAGCAAGATGGGATGATGGTCAGAACCAATTGCTAGCATATTAGTAATGGTGGTGTTAGGATAAAGGACTAGCCAATCTTCAGTTGCCAGTCCCTTATCTAACCTTTGTTCAGTAAGAGCATGACCCCTTCTTTTGTTGGACCAAGTAAAAGGACACCCATTGAAGCCAAGATCAACTAAATCCAGATCAAGGATTTTGTTATTGAACACGAAAGCTTCAGTGGAATCAATGGGATGAGTGCTGAACTTTTCAGTATCATGAAGGACAAGATTGAAGTCACCAAGAATCAACCAAGGCAATTGGTTGGTGGCTGCAGTTTTATCTATCATTTTCCAAGATTTTAATGTATTGGAGGTATCATAGGGACTACCATAGTAACATGTGAAAAGCCAAGGGGGGCTATTGGCAGGTTTGACTATAGCATTGATATGGTTCAAGGAAAAGTCAATGATGTCAATAGAGATGTTGCTTTTCCATATCAAGGCTAAGCCACCATCAGTGCCACTTGCCCCTCCTGGGTTAACATACCGAAGTTGTTGACACTAATTTCATGCATGATTTTCTTAAGATTTTCTTGTTTTTGTTTAGTCTCAGAGAACAAAATGATATCAGGGTCTAGTTTATTAAGCATATCATTGAGGTAATTCTTAGCATCTCTAGTTCTTAATCCTTGACAATTCCATGACAAATATGTAATGAATTGCCGGAAATAGGACACAATAGGATATTTGAAAGCTAGTCTTCTAGCAATGTGGTCATAGTATATGTTTATAGTTATCTGAATTATAAAGAATAATTTAAGGTATTTAACAATGGTAAAATATGGAGAAGTAAGAGAGTGTACCATGTTTTCAGAAGAGGAGATTTCCAAAATACCATTATCCCTTAGGGTAGGAGTATTAACAATCTGCTCATTTGTATCTTCATCCAATTCCTTGAAGCTTTTGAGGTTGCCAGCTTCCATTAGGTCAGTGTTGTTGGGGAACTTGTTATCCTCTTAAGGAATTGGTTTCTTTCTTTTTGGGTCATGCTTGGTGAGAGTCAAGGAATTATCACTTAGTTCCTCAAAGCTATGAGCTTTTTTCTTTGCTTTCCAGTCCTTTTTCTTCTTTTTAGCAATCTCATCTTCCATTCTAGCTTTGATTTGGGCAAGAGTGGTAAGGGTATTGAAAGGAAATGTTTTTGGGGAAGGAGAAGCATGGAAAATGTTTTCAACATCCAAGGCATGAAGGTTATGATTATCAGGGGTGTTGGTATGTTGAGCTCTTGCAACAACTTTCATTTTTGGAAGTTTTTTCTTGTAAGAACCAACAATTTTCTTTGCCATATCAAATCTCCTGTTTTAAATTTGACAATCCAGACATCAGGATGAGGAGAATGAGACACATCAGTAGGTGAATGTTGGGCTCCACATGTGATTGGGTTATCAGATAATAAAGCAATGTTTGCAATGGACTTTTCAAGCTCCAATCTCTTGGCAATTTTCAGTTTAGCTTCAAATTCACTACAAAGATCAAGCATCGAGTAAGGTCTGTAGATTACATCTTTTCCAGCTTGGACAGTTTTTTGTTGTTGAGTTCTTGGTAGAGTTGCTAGCTGGGTGGTGAATGTGAGGTTGGATTGGTGAAATTTCACATAAGGTGTTAGATACCATTAAGAGCATAAGCAAATTCCATCCAATGGGAGAGACTAGGTGTTTCAAAGGCTTCAATGCCAAATTTGAGGGGTTTGGTGACATTTATAGTGAGCTTAACTTCCAAAATTTTCTCATATCTATCTCTACAATAAGCTTTTTTTGTATCTTGATAGACTCAAATTGGCTTGACTATGTTTCTGATGTCGTGGATGATGTGTGTAGGGATTCTTTTGATGAGGAGTCAAATCATGACTTTGGAGAAGAGTTCTTCATCAATCGATCAAGGCCACCAAACAGTATTCCCACTAAAACCATAAGCTTGTCAAAAACTCCTCTAGTACCCCCTTTCTCAAGGTGGAATAATCTTCCTCATGGGTGAGCCCGAGAATATAATAGTTTCTTCTTCATTCCAAACATCTACTTCAACTCGATATGAAACTCCCAGCTAGCATTGATGAAATTGCTAACTCGTAGTTTGAAAGCAAATATTCTTTGATAGTTTACCAATAAAGCACCATTTCCAGTCTAGGGTTATTTAGATTTAACATTATCGTGGTTGAGAAAACTTTTGGAAATAAATCAAAGAGGATAGAGAGGGTTGAGTTCATTTGGTTTACTAAGTTATCAATATTTGTAGGATTGGTGTTAGAAGAAGAAGCCATGAGAAGGTAGGAAAGCAGCTTTGAGGAAGTGGTGTAGTGGTGTGTGATGTTCACCGTAAAAGAAATAGGTAAAGGGAGGTGATTCAAGAGAGAGGAAAAGCATGCATGCTTTATTTTGAAATAGAATCACGGGTGAGAGTTTTTGGATGTTGTACACAGAGTGTTATACCCTCATTTTAGGTTTCGATCATAAACTATGCCAAGAAAGGTGATGCATGGCGTGTTGGAGCCAATAGAGACCAAAGAAATTGAATTTGGTGCAGTAATCTTGTCTTTTGGTGGCTAACGGTACCCTGGAAAGAGACCCGCAAGTAAAGGACAATGCAGCTGGGTTATCACAAATATTGTAATTATAGCTTACCTGATTACTTGCTCTGTTGGTAATGTTATCTTTGAACGTGTACTTGGGCATGTTGTAGAATTGATTGTATGCCAGAATCTGATCCGAGAGAGATCGCCCGTGTAAAAGGACCGGGTGGGCTCAATGTAGGTTAAATTTCCTGGGCTTTAGAACACCATCATGATCAAAATCATATAGCCCATTAGAGAAGTGAATTGTAGATAAACCAGTGCCATTGGCATGCTTACCATCGGATGGGGAGGTATTGCATGGTTCGTGGTGGTTAGACATGCCAAGTGGAGCCAACTGCATAGAGCAGTTCATTAAGATTGGTTTATAGGCGTAATGATGGTCTATAGACATGACCAGTCGGCTTTTCCTTTGATTAACACGTCTTAAATGGGAAGTGTTGAGAGGGTAGCGTGAAGCAGTTACTTTTGACGGTAATAACTTCAAGCCTGTTGCTCTTTCCAGAAATATAAAAAATAATTCTAAGAGGCAACTCTTCATTTTTTTTCCTTCTTCTTTATAAGACAAAGAAACCAGAGAGGGAGATCTTCCCATAGAAGAGAGTAGCGAAAATGCCTCGAGTGTTTTATAATGAAGATGGTATTGTTGAGGAGACTCCAGAGATTTTGCAAGAGCGTACTTTGAGTACAATCCCAACCATCCAATTTCCAGTTTGCCATATGGGATTGCATTCCCCAATGACCGAGAGGCTATCAACTATACTCGCAATTTCAATTGGCACTGGGAGAATTTGCGCTACAATCGACGAGTGAAAATGGAGCAGATGTATGATCAAATTCCACCAGGACATGGGAGGGTTATGGAGCCAATGGAAATCAGAGAACTCAATCACATGCATGTACTCAATTTTAGCTTTAATCTCATTGTACCAATTGATTTGTTGAAGATTTGCATGTACTAATTTGTTTGTTGATGATGATGTCTGAAGCGCCATGCAAGGCTTCAAATGGGAAGGAAAACTGTTTCTCAAGGTAGTATTCATGTTGATGTGCAGGGGACTAAAAGGAAAGATGAGGGGAAAATAGTATTCCAGAATAGTGTGAATGAGATTGGGAGTGGGAGTGGTAGTTTTGCTAATGACGATGAAGAGGTTGTGGCTGATGAGGATCCAGGTGAGAGACCCCTCCAACACCCATTGCTGCAAATCAAGAGCCAAACCATGGGTGGAGTGTGAATGATGGCTGGGTTTTATATGCATCTCATCCCCAAATTGGGCAGTATGTGGTGAATGAAGGTGTTGTTCTTGTTGGAGATCGATATGTGGTTGTTGGTGGAGTGCGTCAGGGATTCTTTTCTAATGTGATGCCGGCTCCAGTTAGGGCAGAAATTCGCAGGAATGCAAGAATTGCTCTTCCTCTTCAGGCCATATTGTTTCCTCATCTCGATATGTTGTGTCCTGTGGTTAGTCGAATTGCAGTTGAAGTCGCAGCAGTAACTAATGCTGGTTATGGGGATGTGAATCCACCACCAATACCAGAACCAGCAGAGGCACCGGGAGTACCAACGCCACCAGCACCAAGTGTAGCACCATTAGGAGTGTCTGAAAGGCCGGGATCTGCAAGGCGAAGAGGAGTACGAAACTATCCACCTGTACGTCCAGATAGAGTGCAAGGAGTACGAACTCGACAAGGGCTGCGAGGTGTTGGTCAAAGCATAGCTAATTCTGTCTAACCAGGTAATTTCTAGATCAAGTTCCTTCAACAGACAATGGATGATTTTTTGGTTTTTGGAAGTGGCCGATGTTGTCACTATTTTGAAGAACATGTTACTTTTGGTTTGAACTAATTTAAGAAGACAATTATCTGTAAGATGTTTAAGGCAACAAAGTTTGATTTTCTTAATTTGGGTTTTGCTATGAATGTGAATGCTTAAACTAGAATGAGTAGAATCTTTGATTAAATGGAATGTATTAGTATGCAAGTGTATGCTAAAATGCTTATGACAAATGGGGCTAGCCCAAACAGTAAGAGTAGTGAGCCTTACTAAATCACTCTTAGGGGTAATTAAAATGATAGAAAGTAGCTTCCGATGAGATGAAATAGAATTTGAGAACAAGCAGAGGTAGTAGATTTTGAGATGGCCAATGCTTAGATGAGCATAGATGGATGATTTGAGCGAATCATAGGTTAGCAGATAACCCGTAATGGTCTTTACTTTAAGATCTTTAGTATGTAATTCCAATTGATCTCTTCAAGATTTGGTATGGTAGAAACCTTGTTAAAATAGTTATGGTCTTCCTTATTTCCAGTGAGAGTGCTTGTGAAGTTGTTTAGGCAGTTACAACCACATTGATGAAGCTTTTGAGTGGTTTCCATATGATTCCTTTTCATAGTGACATAATGACTTGTTTCAAAGGTTGTAGTGATTGAGATTGTGCGAATTTCTCTGTGATTGTGAGTTCTGTGATGATTACTGTGATGATTAATGTGATGAGATTCCTGATTGGATTCCATGAGAATCAACGAAACAAAAGGGTTAAGAGATTAAGCACCGGGAATGAGGAGGGATTCAGGGTTCATGGTAGTGGGGAACTCATGAGGGAAGAAGGTTGCTGGATTTTTGAGCCAGCCGGTCAGAACTCGGTAGAAACTAGCCGTTGAGGAACTACCAGACAAATACAACAGGCAAAAGAGAAGACGGCCGAGAAGAAATCAGGTGAGAGGGAGAGAAGGAGTCGTACAAATAGAGAGAGCATTTCTTCTGTTTGGCTTTCGATCCATCGAAATCACCTTTCTATCAAGTCATAAGTTTATGGGGAATACGAGGTGGTCATCAAAATGAAATCCGCTCTTCCCAAACCTCCTCTTTGAAGATTTGCAGAGAGATTTTTTCAGATACATGTGTTTACTGGAATGGTTATATGAACTAAATGACCGTTAGGCTCTTTAATTTATTTTGAAGTTTTTTTTTTATATCAGAATTTTGAAGTTGATCAAGAAGTAGTGATGGTCCGTTACTTTGATGTTTGTAAGGGTCACTTACAAATGATCGTGCAGGATAACACAGTTGTTGGCAGCCGTGATGGACACCGGGTACGCTGGATGGAATCTAAAATACGACTTGGATTTAGGATCAGGACTAATACCCCGTGCTGGTTGGAGACCGCCTGAAATGTAACATATCCGCCAAACCGTTCCTTCTCTTCCATTTCATTTTTGGTTTGATGCTTTCAAATTTTTCATCTTTGGTTTGATGCTTTCAAATTTCCTAGCACCTTCTGAATTGTCTTCCATCTCCGATTAACTTAATGCTTCAAAAAAATAATAATTTTCCTCTCCTCATTTTGGGCATGATCCACTTACAAATTATAACTTGCTACCTATGTTTGGACTCTGGTTGCCTGCGTTTTGGTTGTCTATGTGCTTGTGGTGAGCATATACTTAAAACTTGCATCGCGGCATCACTCGGATTATAAAGATTATGCACACCATGCATACCAACACGCCACCGATGTATATTTCTTGTCATATTCCCTTTTTAAGATTAAGAAAAGGGCCAGTTACAGAATGGTCATGTTTTTTGTAATTCGGTCAAAAAATGATCATACTTTTGTAATTCATTAACAAAATGGTCTTTTCCCATCCGATTTAACACTTTTGAATAAAACGGTGTTATCTTTTCCGAAAATACCCTCCCTCAAAATACCCTTCCTAGTTAACTAATTGGTTGAAGTGGCGGTGATGAAGCGGTGGTGGTGGTAGAAGCTTAAGAATCTCTGCTAGACCCCGAAGGGGAAGCGGTGAACCCTTTAGGTGAATGCGGTGTAACGATCCTGAATGCGGTGTAACGAACCTGAATGCGGTTTTACGATCCTGAATGCGGTGTAACGATATGTAAGCGGCACCACCACCACCTATAAATAGCATCACCGTCAAAAAAATTAAAATTGTGTATGAAGGGATAAATATGAAGGACACATAGGTAATTTCATTAACATATTTAACTGTGAGTCACCACTTAACTCTCTTTTTAACGGAAGTATGATCATTTTGTTCATAGTTCGTAACAGTAGGATGCTTTTGTGAATCAGGTCCAAATACTAGGACTGTTTTGTACATTCGTATTTTCGTCGGCAGGCGTATCTACGTCTCCTCCTGGAGATGCTAACTCAAATCGGCTAATATTTCAAACTTCGA
Source organism: Papaver armeniacum (assembly GCA_023531295.1). Classification (NCBI taxonomy): domain Eukaryota; kingdom Viridiplantae; phylum Streptophyta; class Magnoliopsida; order Ranunculales; family Papaveraceae; genus Papaver; species Papaver armeniacum. The sequence continues at coordinate 38,702 of JAJJWW010007582.1, forward strand.
AAGTGCTAGCTTTTTTTATGTTGGTCATGGGTTCGTCTCAACAGGGTGTTCAGTATCTAATTTCTCTTCCAAATACCTCGTTTGCTGAACTACCTTACGGATCTGGGTTAGTCAATTGTTTTTTAGGCACTGAGCGCTATCCTTCCTTCATCAGATTTATTTCTCCCACATAAGTAAAATGGATGTGACAAAGTCAGTTTCCTCACAGACTGTAGGATCATAATATCGCAATGCATAGGGCTCGCGGGATCAATAAACGACGGTACCGCGAGGGAGTCGCAGGAAACTAAAATAAACGACGCGATGGGAAATAACGACACACAAAATAGCTGAAAGGCGTGGAACCTGGCGAGGGATAAGAAGTGTCGCGAGATTGAATAGTTGTACATCTGCGACACTTCGCGGAACATTTCCGAAATAAAAGGATAGATTAGCTGTCATCCACTATGTATCGCCCTATATAAAGGGTTGAGTGAGTCTGTTGTAGGGGAGAGATCTTTTTGGAATTGTTGGGCAAGTCATTAGAGAGAGAAAGTTCAAGAGTGTTTTATTTGCTAAGTGTAATCCTACTTTTCCCGTGTGTAAACAATCGGTGAAATTAATCAATAAACATTCTCAATTATGCAACTTTCAATGGACTAATTAACCAAAATATAGTGAGGGGTGTAGTGTGGGAAAACCTGCTACTACATATGCGCTAGAAACAGGACGAGCGGTGATTGACGAAGAAATTGGAAAGAATTTGGATTAACAGAGAAGAGATTTGGAAAAGATACTCAAGAATTCATTGAAAAAGAAAGATGGCTAGAAGAAGAAACGTACAGGAGCAACCAACGATTGTAAGAAGAAGTGGGAGACTTGCTGGAGAAAGGAGGAATGAAACAGGAGAATCATCAAGGATGAATATGAGAAACGATGAAGAAGGTCAAAACCAGCCACCAATCTCCCTAGTGGCAAACGCGGCTGTGGATTATGATAGAGTAAGTGTGCATACTTGGAGATCCGATTTCAAGACGAGAGAGAAGAGGAGCAAAGAATTTGGTGAACATTGGACAAGGAGAGCAAGGGATGAATGGAGAAATGAATCCAGGAAACGAAGAAATGGCAGCGTTAGAAAGATTGAGACAAACAATACACGAAGAGAGACGATTAGAAGCAGAGGAGCGAGCAAACTTGACAAGACAAAATCATGAACTGAGGATGGAAAATATGAGGTTGCAAAGAAGGAGATCTAGAAGTAGCGTGAGATCAAGTTCTAGATCGAACAGAGAAGAAAGAAGGAGAGTTTTACCAACAGAAAGTGCCGGCGAAGAAACACAAAATCCGAATACAGAGCATGGCGAGAGAACTGGGGAAATAGAAGGTCGTCATATTCCTCAGCCCGAAAATCTTCAAAATGAGCGAAATAGGGAAAATCAAGAAAACACGCAACTCCAAGGGCCGAATGATCCAGCTGCTGAAGGAAGAATAATTCTACACGGAAGAGAAGAATTGAGAAGAAACCGAGAGATCGAGGATGACATTGAAAGACACTACATAGAACAAGCGCGACTAGCTCGCGAGAGAGAAAGGATAAGAGCGGAAATAGAAAATCAAGAAATGGAAGAAGCAATCCGGCAGAATAACCATGACAACCGCGAAAGAAGGAGGGAACAAAATCGTAACAATAGAAATATCAACGAAGAATATGAGAGGGTGCAGATGATGAGAGCGGAGAGGCAACCAAGAAGAGAGAATAACCGATACAATGGCGTGCGAATTGATGAAAGAAACGAAGAAGAGCGTCGCGAGGAAAGAAGAGGAGAAGATAATGAGCAGGAAGGTCAAAATAGGCACGAGCGAAGAAGGAGAGAAGCAGAGCTAAAAAGACCAAAGAGAATCAAATTCTCGAGGCAAATGAACAAATCTTAAGAGAACTAGCTGAAATGAGAGGATTACTTGAACAATAGAAGGGAAGGAGGAAGGAGACAACTCGGACGAAGCCATCGCGAAGCCGCGAAGAATCCCTTCACGCTAGAAGTACAGATGGGAGGAATACCTCCTAAGTGCAATCTACCTCGCATTAACCAACATCTTTGATGGAACAACCTCGTGCGATACAACATATTAAGGCTTACATGAGATGTATGTTACAATGGGAGAATCATGATGCCATATTGTGCAAATATTTCGCGTCAAGCTTAATAGGAGAAGCACTAAAATGGTTTGAAGGTCTGCCAAGGAACACAATCACATCATTCAATCATTTACAAGCCACATTCCCGGGAGCATACATAAGTAACAACTCTTCGCGACCGAGGTATTGAAGATGTATTCGGGTTGAAACAAAGGATTGGCGAGAGCTTAAGACAGATTGATGATAGGGTGGAGGACCATGTGTAGCGAAATGGCGGGGACGGGTTGAGGAGAGATATCTCATACTCTCATTTGTGAATGCTCTCTTCGCGACCAACTTGTTATATATTCAAATTTTTAGAATCAAAAATACAATCACGATGGCAGAACTGCGAGAACTACAGAATGAAATGAATTCTTATCCAGTCGCGAACACAAGCTCTAACGCCGCGAACGCAAGTTTGTTACCTCAATTCATAAATACAGTGGCGAGCACTTCGCAAGGACAGCAGCAAGGAGAGGCGATGAGGGACAGCAGAAGATAGTAGCCATGGGAAGCCACGATCAAGAAGAGTTTGAACGTGAAAGGAACTACCACAACCGTAATGAAGAATAATAAGATTCAGAGGCTAGATCATGTGCAAGAAACTTATGGTGGACGAAGGCAAAATAACCGTGGAGGGCAAAGAGAAGTCATAGAACAAGTATGGGAACGATTAAGATGCCTCCACCGAATGCTAGCGTTGAAAAGATTTGGGAAGCTATACTTGTGATGGAAAATGTACCAAAGACCTTGGAATGTTGGAATGGAACCACCGCAAAGCGATAGAAGTCATGAGTTTTGTTCTTACCATCGCTTCCATGGGCATCAAACAAACGATTGTAGAAACATAAAGAGAATTATTCTCGGGATGATTGATCGGGGAAGTCAATCACTTTCTAAAGGGAGAAAGAAACAGTCGAGACATTACCACCACCACCAGAGATGCACGTAATGTGTGTACGCGAAAGGAAAGGAAACATTTGTGATAGAAGTAGGAACAAAAGCCAAGAATTTGAACTGCAACTCTATTGTCCACTCCTATCGCACCATCGAAGATTTCCATGACAACGTACTCAGTAGAGTCTTTGCGAGAGACGCTAATGATAAAGAAATAATGAGTCTGGCGAAAACGACGCAGTTAGAAAAGTGGCAGTTGAAGACTATTTCTTTCTCCGCAGATGAAGTACCAAAAGGAAGAGAAACACACGATAGCCCGTTGGTTGTGAAACTAGAGATTAACCCGAAACCAGTCGATGGAGAAGATGATGAGGCAGAAGCTTGTTGGGCGATCAACCGAATTCTAATCGACACCGGAAGTTCGGTGAATATTCTCTTCTACCATACTTACAAGACGATGGGCGGAAAAGATGAGGATTTGATTCCTTCGACTTACAAGATATATGGCTTTAATGGCACTGCAAACAAACCAAAGGGAGAAGTTCACATGAGCATACTTCTACAAGGATTATCAACCGATGTCTTATTCGTGTGGTTGATGTGGAATCCCGTATAATGCACTAATTGGGAAGCCATGGCTTCATGAAATCTTGGGGTCGCCTCAACATACCATCAATGCATAAAATTTCCACACCCAAGTGGCATTGGTATCATACACAGGGAGATTGGAAGGAGTCGCAACATTGCCATGAGGTCGATATAGAAAACTGCGAAGAAAGAAGTGCCAAAAGAAAGGGTTGGAAGCAACATGTGAGAAATGAACAGAGAAAGGAAAAACTAATGGTAGATGCTATAGAAGTGAGGGATGAACATACCCCGCGAGGTGAATGCTTAGAGACAGACCAATATTATAACAATGAGGAAGCAAAAGGTATGAGGAACAAAAGGCATAAGAAGTGAATAATCAATAACAGCAGGATGCAAAGTAACAGCTGAAGTAATGATGTGCGAGAATCTCGCAGCCAAGAGTAAAATGAGAATACGACTAAGAAAGAAAAGTGAAATGCAACAAGTGAAATGTAGAATCGTGCGAATACTTCGCAAACAAATATCAAGCAAATAATGAAACATGAATGATTGAATGATTTAACAAATATAAATGCGCAAATGAATGGGACGAACCTTTATGGCGTACACCCTAGTTCGCGAATAACATTTCGTAAGAGGCAAATGTAAGACCTAAAGTGCGTCATATAAGGGGGTATCTCTCGCCGTGGTTCAGGGGGAAGGTTACACCGCTCCTGAAGCCTGAACCATGAAAATTTGGGGCCCATGAAAGCCTATCAGGAAGAGGTACCTTGGATTCCCAACTATATATGTAGGTTATACCCCGGTTGGGCGACCGAGGGTCTCTTCCTAGGAGTCAGTGTATGCTCAAGGCGCCGAGGTACACGGTTGAGCCAGAGTGCCCGGGATGGATGAACCTACCCCGGCCATTCTTGGCAAGTCTTGGCATGCGTTGCACTCGCCCGAAGAAAACTCCACTTAGGGTGCAGTCTCGTAACCATAAACCCTATAGGTATAAGGGATAAGAGACTGCAAAACAACGGTTGTTGTTAAGACCGGATGGGAGGAGCTAGTCTTGTATGGCCGATGTTTCGCCTCCTTGAAGGGGCAACCGGGAGATGATAAGGGCGGTGCTCTCCATTAGGGGAGTACCAAAACAGACGCAAATGTCATGAGGCTTTGTTTTCGCAAGGAGACTTTAGGCTTGTCATATTTGTGCAATGATCCCGCAGAGGCAATAATACTAACGCGAGGGTAAGGCGAGATCAATGGGTCTTTGCACGAAAGTGTACTTGACGCCCCGCGATTTCGTCGCAAGACGGCAATGTCATAGGACTTTATATTCGCAAGGATATCTAGGCCTGTCATATTGTTGCAACCAAAACATCCCGCAGAGGCAAAAATACTTGAAAAAATGATAAGGCAAGATCAATGGGTCTTTACATGCAAGTGTAAAGACGTCCCCGCGATTTTGTCGCAATGAACTGCAAGTGGCGGGGAGGACCTCTAATTAGGGAGGTCGACTTGGAAGACCACACAAAATGATAAGGCAAGGTCAATGGGCCTTTGCATGAAAGTGTAGAGGCGGCCTGCGACTTTGTCGCAGCAAAAAGAGATAGCATTCTTAATTCATAAAGATATCTGCGACCTCGTCGCAGCCATACATTTCAACAACACTAAAATCATTACCCAACAAAATATATGAGGATAACTAACTTCTTCCCTCAGAAGATAAATACCAGAGGCAAGTATGGGAATGGAAAAGATGGAACATTGTTATTCATCTTCTGACGAAAGAGTTATACATTAATAATGTTAGCCAATTATATTACAAGGAAGAACTACCAAAAAGGGGAGTGAAGATTGAATTCATGAAAAAGAGTTCACTATAACAAAGATACAAAGAATGTCTGAGATATTACACGCAGCAAAAGAAAACAAAAAGAATTATATCTTTGGTGATTATTCTTCTTCATCCGATTCTTCGTTTTATTATTCTCATCGCGCTGTAATTTTCTTCTTCGCCGCCTTCACTATCGTAAACATCGAGACAGTAGATTCTCAGAACCTTTTCAAGAAGCCGAGGATATGTATGCAAAGGGATGTTCTCGGGTGTTTACAAACATACTCCATGGCTCCATTGCGAAAAACGAACGCATCATTATTAAAGTTCTCCTTTGCTCGTTTCAAATTGTTTCTTCAACTTGGAATACTTATTATTACGGAGGGAGAGACTCTTCGCGAGCCGTTGTTTTTCGATTCAAGTTCTTCAATTCTCGTTGGAAAATTCCCGGCGAGTTGTTCTTTCTCGATTCAAGATCCCTAATTCTAACCTCGAAGTCTCTTCTCGGATTCTCGCAAATAAGTAACAACAAGTTAATAATTTACAAGCAATACTACAAAAGTAAGAAGTAGTAAGGTGTAATAAATAACCTTCTCTATCGATATCATATCTTTAATCAAGGAAGTATGCGGGCGTGAAGACTAACATCAACACCTAAGTTATTCCTGGCATTATCTAAAACTTTCGCAGCTTGTGCGAATTCATCGTCACTATTTATAACAAGGAGGGAACGAATTTGATCTTCTCGCTCACTAAGCAAGGAGTTACGCGAAGCAATTCATCCCGTTCAATTTGTAGTTCAAGGAGAGATTTTTGAAATGTTGCTAATGCTTGTGCACCATTGTTAGCAATGCGATCTTTATCATCTATAAGGTCGCTAATTTTCTTCCTCAAAATTTTGATTTCTTTATTGGACTCGAGAAACATTCGTTTAAATTGGTTGGCGCACTTAAACCAGATCTATGTTCAATTTCTAAAAGACGATATTTGGTCCAAGTTCATTTAATGAAAGGGAGTTAATTTTGTTTGATGAACTACTTAAAGAGTCGTTGAGGTGAGCGAGAAGAAGGCTATTATCCATAGGATCGGGAAATGTATGGAGAAGGATAGCCTCATCGGAGAGATTATATACATCCATGAAAGTAATAAGTTAGGTAGCAATATGCGACCGATAAAATAAAAAATAGTGAAAGGAGGAAAAATTTTATACCATAAAGTTTTTGATTGGCGTTTTGAAGAGTGGACACCTTATCCTTTTGGGAGTTAAGTTCGGTGTTTAACTTTTGAATTCTCTCGCCTTTATCGCGAGACGACGCAGCCTTCGGTCTCTAATTCTTGAATCTTCTTGCTCAATTGCAAATTCTTCTTTTCAAGATTGTTGCGTCTTCTCTCAAGGTCTGAGGCAACTACAAAGGAAGATCTTCCAACCTATAAAAGAAGATAGAAAAATCATTAAAACATATATATATACTAAACAATTTAAAGTTAGCAGGGAAGTATGCCTGTACACATACTGAGAGACCCAAGTGCATTCAAAAGGTCAGAGACACAACTCTAGAGACTCCATTGAATGAATTATTGCCTTCCAAAGAAAGCAAAGATTACACACGTTTGCGAGAGCCCCACAAAGAGAAGCTAGGGGAGCATCTCCCATTCCTTGGAAACAACTCGAGAAGATCTTTGGATAATTGATCCATGGAAGAATCGGGTCGATGGAATCTTCTTGGCGAGAGAAGGATTCGATTCATGGTTATCCTCGTCAGAAGATTCAGAGCTTGAACTAAGGCGAGAAGAGGATTGGACCTTTCGCTTCTTAGTTAAGGGGGCAGAGGACTTACCCTTGCGAGCACGCTTTACCCTTACTTTTAGTCTTCGCAAAGAATAGTTTCTTCAACTCCAACCTTCGCATACGCGTAAAGATAAGAAACAGAGGCAACAATATTGTTTTAAATAAGAAGAAAGGAAGTGATTCTTACTTCACTCGTAAGCGATCGAAGCAATGTCGAGTATCCTCCGACGGATCCTTTTGTAGCTTCTTTTCAACCCGGCTATCCGAAAGATTTCACAAACTCAAAGAATTATAGAAAGAAAATTACGAAAGCCAAATTTGAAGTCGGAAACATACCTCTTTCTTCTTCTCGTGCCATTTGAATTCCCAAGGATGATATCCCGCGAGATTCGCAGCAGAAGAATATGCGAGCCCGCGATGTAAGGACCATTTAAGATCAAGGGTACGACCCACCATTTCTCATCTTTGGAATGACGAGGAGAGGTATTATTGCACTGGTGCCAATCAATGTCTTGCATGAGTAATTTATCTTCGAGAGACATTATCCTTTTTCTTGGACGAATGCCCAAACGAGATCTCGCATTCACCATAGTTATCACCGAGTAATTTTCAAAAAAGTTTTCCACAGTGTATTTCTCAATGACTATTTCCAAATCTGCGAATTTGGGATTTGCGGAGTAATTAGGGTATAAAGATCCTTTGCCTGCACCGCGGTTCGCGAACTCAAGCATCAGGCGAATACAATCGCCACTTAATTGATAAACAGCCCGAGAGAATTTTTCATGGGCCAAAATTTCATAAAATAAAGGCAACTCAGGATTGTACAAGGGAATAGGAAGTCCCGCGAGAAGTTGACCGAAGCGAGACTATAATCTTTTGATCATCACATTGATGATCGAGAGAAAAGATTCTGTAAAAGAATGGATGAGGGTTCTTGATCGGGAATGGTTGTGAGTAAAACCCTTCTCGAGCAACTTCGTTGAACTTCTTCAAAAGAAGTTTTGTATCCACGATCGATGGAAGCCATTTATCGGTATGGGAATGGATGGAAGATTGGAGATTAAAACAGTAGCTAGAAAGGATGAAGAAAAGCTTTGCAGTAACAGGAGCGCAAATTGCGGAAGGAGAGAATCAAAGAAAAGTTGCAGAGACAAACTAAAAGATGAAAAGGAGGGGAAAAGAAAACTATATATAAGGGAAAAGAGCCTCGAGAAAAACGAGGTCATTTAATGCGAAGAGACATGAACGGTCAAGAAAAAGTGGTTGAAAGAAACGTGTCAAGAGAAGACATTAATAATCAAAATCCGTGTAAAGGAGGAATATGAGGAGAGATAAGAGACGATACTTCATACATATTTCAAAGAAGCTTCGGAACTTCGCAAAAGAATAGAGGCAAGTACGTACTTTTCAAGTACAGTATTCTTCTGCTCGTTCCTTCATCAACAAAGATCAAAGATTACCACAACAACGGATTTTTCCTTCAAGATCGCTCTTCAAGCAATATTCAAGGAAAAAGAGGCAAGATGTAGGATCATAATATCGCAATGCATAGGGCTCGCGGGATCAATAAACGAGCCGCATCGCGAGGGAGTCGCAGAAACTAAAATAAACGACGCGATGGGAAATAACGACACACAAAATAGCCGAAAAGGCGTGGAACCTGGCGAGGGATAAGAAGTGTCGCGAGATTGAATAGTTGTACATCTGCGACACTTCGCGGAACATTTCCGAAATAAAAGGATAGATTAGCTGTCATCCACTATGTATCGCCCTATATAAAGGGTTGAGTGAGTCTGTTGTAGGGGGAGAGATCTTTTTGGAATTGTTGGGCAAGTCATTAGGAGAGAGAAAGTTCAAGAGTGTTTTATTTGCTAAGTGTAATCCTACTTTTCCTGTGTAAACAACTGGTGAAATTAATCAATAAACATTCTCAATTATGCAACTTTCAATGGACTAATTAACCAAAATATAGTGAGGGGTGTAGTGTGGGAAAACCTGCTACTACACAGACTCCACTCTCCATGGCTAAAAGGTAAAAATTTTGCATACTTAAATGACTAATAAACAGAGAAATTTTAGGACTTTAAACTAGAATCAAGAAAGACAAGAGAAATTAAACCGAAAAAATTAGTGTTGGATTAATTATATAACAAGATTAAGTAACCAAATCTAAACCCCTCATTGAAGAATAGGTTCATAAATGGCAACTCAGACTGACAGTAGATTTTCCTTTCCATTTTCCCTCATTTCAACAATTACAACAATCAACAGGAGAGAAAATAAATCAAAAACGAAACTACCCATGATGGCTGAATTCTTGTTGAAGAGCATCTTCTAACCAGATTTCAGATTCTTCCATCAAATCAGGACTTAATCTGAACATAAGAACACAAAATTCCATCTGATTAAGAGCACCATCACCATCCATATCACCTTCTCTTAACATACTCCTCAATTCGTCATCGCTTAATCCCTGTAAACCCAAATGAGCTGAATTTCTTTTCAAACTTTCAAAAGTAATCAAGCCCTTTTCCTGATCCATTAATAATTGAAACCCATTGCATAATTCGCCTATTAAACCTTCTCCTCCTAATTTATCAGCCATGGTTGGCAGATAATCTTGGAAATCAACTGTCTTTGTTCCTGCCATTTTTTTTAAAGATCTTTTCTAAGGAGAGAAGATAAATCACAGAGAAGAATGAGATTGAAGATTGAACTGATGATGAATGAGAAAGATTGTTGCTTGGTATAAATAGGGAGATAGAAAGAGAGAAAAAAGGCTTTCCAATTTCAAGGAAAGTGATGGAGAAAGTGGGCATGGGATGCCAAGCGCCAACCAAAAGACAGTTAATTACGTCGACAATGCTGCAAACCTGCAATTGCTGATGGCTTTCCTGGAAGGTCCCCAAAAGGGTAAAAGTGTAAAAAAGTTGTTAAAATGAATGGTTCTTTCTTTGTCCTTCACTTTCTTTGGCTAGTGGTGGACAATTCGTTTCCCGAGGCGTGAGATATTAATTTGACGTAAATACTTCTATTTCGTCAAAAGTGACGGAACTACCCCGCGAGACGGAGTATACTTTGGTTCATTGACCTTTTAAAAGATCTGGGTAGTAGTTTCTTGGTACGTATAGACATGCATAAAAAGTGATCTCTCTATTTTTAGCTGTAGTTAATTACTGAGTAATCCGTTTACTTTTTTCTTTTCGTTTTACACTTTGAACAGATTTTTTACTTTTTTTGAGCAAAAGTGGCTTTTCTAGTGAGGATTGCTGAGTGGCGACTGGCGAGTGCTAGTAGATTGCTTGGAATTAATGTGAACCAGCAAGCGAGCCGTTCTGTCCATGGGATCTAACAGATATGGACAAATCTTTCTAGTTCCAGAAAAAGACAGTTTACTTGCTATTTTTGCCCTATTAAGAAAGACATTATTAAGGAAAAAGACAGCAAGCTGCAGAGTTGTCCTGGTCTGAATGGCTGTATATAGGAATAGGAGGATAATGCAAATTCTTAATCTTGTTTGCATTCAGATGGTGAGTTTGTTTACAGCTTTTGGATTGCGCGTGAAGGCTTTATTAAAAATTGAAAAACGTTTTGAACACCGTCTAAATTGCTTGTTGCTATATTCCGTCCAGCTTTAAGCATTACGGATGTCTTTATCCAATTTACACGACGTTATTGCATTGATGTTTCTCTCTTTAATTTCTTTTCCTAAAGGAAAGTCCCATGTTCTTCCAAGTAAATAGCCAGAAACAGAAGACTTCATGTTTAAGAAGTGAGTACTACTTAACAAATGAGAAGTCATCTTCTCTCTCTCATCATGTACGACTCTCTCTCTCATCCCACCATAATTCCCACCGTGTTCTTGGTTTTTCCGGTCTCATCTAGCCGTTTCTTTGTCTTCTTACTCCTCAACGTTCTTCTCAACGGCTATTTCACGCCGTCTCTTACCGGATTTTCATGCCGGAATTCACCACTAAATGATTCATCTCCATAACCTTTTCTAAAACTATGAGTACAACAATCAATTCTGGAACTACCAATCCCACCATTATCACAGAAATCACAAACATCACCGGCATCTCAAAAATCACTAAAATTACAGGCAAAGCAAAGTTACCCAATATTTCTAAGATCAGTATGGCCTCATCAATCACTACTACCATCACTACTACTACTGCTATTGATTCTCTCAAAATGGCTTACTACAAGGAAATGGAATATTGGAAGGACACTGTCTCTCAATCTCATGATCGAAACTCTCTAATCGTCCTATCTGCTGAGTCGACATATATCATCACTCTAAGTTGTTGCTGGATCATAATCAGAAACTTCAATCATTCCCCTGAAACTCCTCATACCAATCCCACCCAACTAAACTCACTATACCCCCCTCAAGGTCAACTACATTTGCATTCATATCACACAACACAATTTCATAATTTATCCCAGGAAAAAAACTAGCTACAATTCTCACAAGACTAAGCATAAACAACATAATCCACATCACAACCAAGAACCAACAGTTAAATATCAAATCCGACATCATAGAAGAAGAATTATCCAAACCAAAAATAAACCCATGTCTAAAAACCACCCAAACATCCAAAGTAAATCCAGAACACTAATCAAAGAAGATGAAGAAATTTGGCTTAATATGCTACTGAGGAGTACTTCGAGTCTTGCTCCGAGTACCCTGGCTAACACTTCTAGTTCGACTACGAGTCAAATAAACTCATACAGTCACTCTCTGCGCACCAGGCTCTGGAGATTGAAACTCATCAGGATCAGCCCGCTGCAAAGAACATTAGAAGTAGACATCGAAGGCTCAGGAGCAGTTGTAGAAGCACTTCCTTCAGGCACATTCCCAAGAAAAGTTGGATTAGCAGCTGGTTGGGTTCTTGGAGATCCAAATCATGCAAATATAGCTCGTCCTATTCTCCCAGTTGCAGGACAAAGAGAGTCCATCACCGGAAATCGCATAGGTTCGTCCCTGTGCAAAGGTTGACCAGCCAAATGACGCACGATCCTTCTATTTCTAGCGTCAAGAGTGATAGATTGGTAACCAATCCGACTAACACCAGATATCAGAAACCGATCAGCTACTACAGCAACTCCCTCATGCACTTCAAAAGGTCCATACTTTGGATGGAAGGCATACAAGACCCAATGCTCATTTTCACCCATTTGAGGATGTGTTGCGGATTTGGGCATTCCAGTAGCGTAGCACTCACTTCGATCTCCATGCTTAGTCGAGGCTCCTTGATTCATACCTTCTGCTGCATATTGAGCACTGCTGCCAATTCCAACATTAGCATACAAATCTGCAAAAGGGTTACTTGTATCTTGTCCAATTGCCGCAGGATTGGCTTGATTGAAGTGTCGTCGAAGACGATCTATTGGAGAATCCATTAACAACTCATGATTAATTGCACCCGGTGGTCGGTCTTCTTGCAAATCTTGCTCAAGCATTACTTCAACATTATGCTGCAAATCCTCCAAATACCAGGAGAAATCGTCTTCATATTCAGGAGACTCACAACCTTGAGGAAAGGGTATTCCATATGGAAACCGAGTAATACTATACTCCCGAGGATACCAATGGATTCTTGGCTCCCCCTCAACCTCATGAAGTTTCCGTTTTCCCTTTTGATCATCACCATTTCCATTACCAGCCATAGCAACTGGAGAAATCTAAGTATCAAGAATTTTGAAGATAAAGAAAAAAGAAGACCAACAGAGCGATTGAAGCTTTCTCTCCCTTCAATTGATACAATTATAAAGATTATAGGGGAAAGTTTCTGCAGTCTCTCCTCTTTAAGTGACATCGGTTTCCATTACGAAACCGCTTTCGTATCCCTAACTTCTCATCCTATCTCTGTCGCTTCAATTTCCCTCCCTAAAGGGCATCATTACCTACAATCTATGGACTCCATCCATCTTAAACTTAATCCAACTAATCCTTCGTTTCTATGTGTGACAGATGGAAAATGGAAGGAGGAAATTCTCACATTTGGAAGCTTAGAACAATCGGAGCCAATAACTGATCTGATGCAATGCACACGTTTTTTTCACTTGAGTGCATTTCAGTTAGCCAGGTATCCAAGCCAGCTAACGGCTTATCTGACTCAAAGATCTATCACAACTGACTGGAAGTTTTCAAGACAACAAAGTCACCTATTAGCGCTGCAAATTGAACCTCACTCATCTATTAGCATTCACATGACTACTAGGTTTCACAGCCTAAGAGTGACCAGTCATGCTTGCCACTGCAAAGCAGTGGAACAATTCTTATGGAGCTCTAATCCAGGTTTGTCCTTATTCATCATTGCTCTTCTAGGTAGCAAGGTAACACTCCTCTACTCTGACAAATCATCTCTTCTTAATACATATCCCATGCTTATTAGACAAACTGATTCTAAGGCTTACTCTGGCCACTTATTGTTAAGTATAACTAAAGGACTGAACCTAAATAGCCCTCTATGGATAGCTAACACCATTGATTATTATAATTCTTTCTATGCTAGAGTTTGTTCTATTAACAGGTCAGCCCCTCAAGGTTCACCAATAGTCAAACAAATAAAGATAGTCAGTAAAGCTCAGCAACACTGACTCTGGAGAAGGACTACTAGCACATGGCACCTGTACTTCTTTTCAGATCATTTTTGGAGCTTTAGGCTACATCAACATCAACCTCAACTACACATCAAACTTAACCACTACAAGCCAGCCTACATACTTATTCAAATTCAAATTAAAGCTATCATAACCAGTACTTATCACAACACTTCTCCCTATACCACTTTCACAACCATTCTCTATACCACATTCACCACCATTACCATCTTCAAAACACCTCTTATGGCCTCCACCTCTGAAACTAAATCCACTGATCAAGTTGAAAATCTGGTAGACCAAATGAATTCCTCTCTAAACTTCCCCGAGGATCTATTCCCAAAAGTCTTTATCAATGCTGAAAACATATTACCTAAAAAGAAAGAGGATTGGAAATGGGTTTTCATAGGAAGGTATTGTAGTAAAATCTCTCATGAAATAAGAACCATCTCAAGATTCATCAACTCCAACTGGGAGCTTAGAAGACAAGCAGAAGTTAATCTATGGAGGAAAAGAAGAAACTATTACTCTATCAGACTTGGCAGCATAGAAGATTATCAGATTTTCAGACAAGGAGTAACTAGAGGTATCTTTGATAAGCTTATTGTCTTAACAGAAGTCCCACCATCTGGTCATGACTACATTGATGAAGTTAATTTCTATAGAGTTCAGATATAGGCACTTATCAAAAGAGTACCAAAACACATCATCCTAGATATTAGCAACATCATCAAACCAGCAGGAATATTTCAAAGAGCCAAAAAAGCTTATGGAAGAGATGAAGATGAGAAAAACCTAGAAGTTTTCTTATATATTGATGTTACTAAAGCTCTCAAATATGGCATTGATGCTTATGAAACACCCACTCTGTCACACTGGCTTGAAATGGCCTATACTTTACAAGGAATTGCCTTTTGTAAGGTTTGTAGAGTCCTAGACCATCTTGGTCCTCTTTGTGAAGAAAAACAAAAACAATCACCAACAGATAATCAAAGAGCTCACCCAACTAACCAATTCAATGCTTACCCATCAACAACTAGTACTCCAACTAACTCCAACACCAGCAGTCCCCTAAGCAACATCAAAATAAGACACTCTCTGACAGAGATGCTGCTGAGGAATTTGCAATCAAGATGAGACTAGCACAAAGGCAGATCCTTCTTAAGAATATCTATGAGGAACTATATGGTCCAAAGAATTACATAATCTTCAAAGCTGGTCTGAATCAACCAATTGAGGGAGAAATCCACACCATCAACCCTGAGGATATAGCCTATCAAAAACACCACAAAAAGATCATAGATCAAAACATAAACAAGAACAAATTACCCAAAAAGAAGAATACCAACATCAAAACTGCTGCTAGAAAGCAGACTACTACTTCTGGAAGTGGAATAAGTGATATCAATCCTGATACTATCTTTCCAAAAGTTCAAACCCCATATTCAAACAAACCAATTCCAACTGTCTTTACCACTACTCCATCTCTAGCTGAAATCCAACAACAAATAACGAATGATTTCAACAACCAGAAGAAGCTGCTTTGGGAAAGAAGGAAAAAGGAGTTCAAACTTAAAGCTGTGGATGCCAGCATACACCCTCAGCTAATTGATCCAAAGAGGAAGCTTTATATCTCCTCCACACCTATTGAACAACCCTCTCATCTTAGGGATCATCATCATCCAGCCAAAAGGAGCAATAACCAGGTCATGCATATGGAGGAAGATAATCTGACTGACTTGACTATTGATGGCCCTGAGGGAGCAAATCCTTTCCCAAATTCCAAGGCACTCCATTATACTCCCTGTCAAACTTTACATTATATTCCATATGATAATAGAAATAATTTTCTTCTTCAAAAGTTTTTCTTTCACATTAGATTAAGTCAACAACAGGACAATGCCTATCACTTAACTATTTCTTGCATAGGATATCTTATTATCATATTCTCTTATCCTAATGTGTCCTACTTATGGCAATTCTACACAGCCATGGCTTGGAACTGCCAAGGCCTAGGACAACCTCAAACCAGTAGACACCTAAATAACATGTTAGATAAACATAATCCTGACATCTTCTTTTTATCTGAAACTAAACAACAATCTAGAAACTTAAAGACCATCCTTGGGAATATAGGTGTCACTAATTTTTGGTTTGTTGAGCCTAAAGGAAAAAACAATACTGCTGGAGGCCTAGTGTTAGCCTGGAAAACTAATATTAAGGTCATTATAGAAGATTTCTCTAACTACCATATTTCTGCCACCATTCATCCTAGTATAGGCACACCCTGGCTCTTTACAGACTATTATGGTAGTCCTTATACCACACTTGATAAAATCAATTCTTAGAAAATGATAGAGAATACTGATAAAACTAACACCCTTCCATGGTTAATTATGGGAGATTTGAATGTTGTCCTTCATGAGCATGAGAAATTCAGTCAACATCCTATTGATACTTCTGAAGCTAACCTTTTTCTGGAGAAAATTGAAGAAGCTAATCTAACTGATCTGGGATATACTGAATGTCCATTTACTTGGACTAATAGAAGAACTGGTATACATCTTACTGAGCAAAGATTGGATAGAGGGCTGGCAAATGAAACCTGGCTTGAACTACACCCAAATTCTACTATTTCAAACCTTCCTGCCATTGGATCTGATCACAATCCTATTTTTCTCAATACTAATCCCAGTTGGAAGCAAGGTTACATTCCATTCAAATTCTTTG
Source organism: Papaver armeniacum (assembly GCA_023531295.1). Taxonomy (NCBI): domain Eukaryota; kingdom Viridiplantae; phylum Streptophyta; class Magnoliopsida; order Ranunculales; family Papaveraceae; genus Papaver; species Papaver armeniacum. The sequence continues at coordinate 55,298 of JAJJWW010007582.1, forward strand.
GCCCCTGGCTTGATCACCAAGATTGCAAGGATATCATTACAGAATGTTGGAACACTCAGCATGAAGGGTCTCTTGCTATAAAGATTGCTAGGAAATTAAGGGATATCAAAATTAAGTTAAAGAAATGGAATAAGGAGGTCTATGGCAACATCAAAACTAATCTAGAAGACAGCATACAACAATTGGAGTGGATTACTAAAAATCAATTCAACAACAATAGAGGCAAAGACATAAGAAGCCAAAAAGCAAGTTGAACATTGGCAGAATATTCAAGAAAACTTCTCGAAGACCAAAAGCAGAGATCAACTTATCAAACTTGGAGATAATAATACTCACTTCTTCCACTTATCAGCTAAGAAGAGATATAGAAGAAATAAAATTGACTCCATTCAACAAGCTGATGGTACCTGGCTTCACAACAAAGAGGAAGTTGATACCTGTTTCACCACTCACTTTGCTTCTATGGCCATTGCTGAACAAATAACCATAAACCCCTCCCTCATAAACCTCATACCCACCACCATCACCATCATTGAAAATGACAATCTTCTTAAGATTCCTGATGCTGAGGAGATCAAAAATATCCTTTTCAACATGGTTGGAGACAAAGCACCAGGACCCAATGGCTTTCCTCCCAATTTCTTCCAAGCCAACTGGGATGTTGTGGGTGCTGACATCATTTCTATGTTCCAAAAATTCTTCACCTCTGGCTATATTCTTAAAGAGATGAACTCCACCTTCATCTCCCTTATCCCTAAAAATGATAACCCCACCACTCATGCCCACTTCAGACCTTATCTTTGTGTAATACTACCTACAAAATCATATCAAAACTTCTAGCTCAAAGATTAAAACCTCTCTTACCATCCCTCATATCCCCTTTTCAGTCTACTTTAATTTCTGGCAGACAAATATCTGACAACATAGCTATTGCTCATGAGATTATCCACCACATGAATACTAGAAGAGGGAAAAAAGGACCTAATGGCTCCATGAGAATCAAATTCGACATGGCTAAGGATTTTGACAGAGTAAATTGGGAATTTCTTATGCAAGTCATGAAACAAATGGGGTTTTGCACTCAATGGTGCAATTTGGTTCATCAATGCATATCCACCACCACAATGGCAGTTTTGGTCAATGGTTCTCCTGGAAAGTTCTTTAAACCATCCAGAGGTCTCAGACAAGGAGATCCTCTATCCCCATACCTTTTCTTGTTCTGCATGGAAGCATTATCTAGATATCTGACTGATGCTGAAGCTAAGGGTCTAATCCATGGAACCAAAATATGCAGAGAAGCACCTAATATCAATCACCTCCTCTTTGCAGATGATTGCATGATATTTTGCAAAGCCAATTTAGAGGAATGTCACAACTTAATTCAGATCTTTCAAGACTTTGGGCACTCCTCAGGACAGCTCATAAACTTCTCCAAATCTGGTATATTCTTCAGTAAGAATAGTGATCCAAGCATTGCTGACAGCATAAGTGATATAATGAAAGTGCAAAGAATTAACACTTCTGACAAGTATCTGGGATACCCCCTCTTCACCAACAGAAGCAAGATTCAAGCTTTCAAACCTGGTGTGGACAAACTAAAGCTCAGACTAGCAGGTTGGAAATCTACTCTATCTACAGCAGGCAAAGTCACTATGATACAAACTGTTACTTCAACATCAAATATTTATCAAATGAACTGTTTCAAGCTTCCAAAAGATACTTGCAAAGAGATTAATGCTATCCAAAGAAATTTCTTCTGGAATAAAGACCAAGACAAACCTAAAGGTCTCTTCTACATTGCTTGGGATGTTGTCAACAAACCAAAAGAGCTTGGAGGTCTGGGATTCAAAAACATGGAATACTTCAATCTGGCTATGATTTCAAAAATTGCTTGGAGGTTGATAGAAGAACCACACTCTCTATGGACCAGTACTATGAAGGCTACTCATTTCCCAGATCAGTAAGTTATTAGAATGGAAACAAAACCAAAGAACACTGATTCCTGGATTTGGAAAGGTATTCTAGAAGGCATCACATGCATACAAAAGTATTATATTTGGAGAATAGGAGATGGCAACAACATTCATATCTGGGAAGATAGATGGGTAGAAAATCTACCTGACATAATTCAAAAACCATCTCAATGCCCACCCAACCCGAAAACTGTCAATCAACTCTTAAATACCTATGGGGAATGGGATCACAACATTCTCTCCCTCTGGTTCCCTCAACATATCCAATATCTCATTCTCCAAACAAATTATCACCCTAACTCTGTGGACACCATCCAATGGAGCTTAACTCACACCAGAAAATTCACTGTTAAATCCCTCTATGATAAGCAGATTGAAGATAAATATGCTGGTGATACCCAAACAGCTCCCTGGAAAGACATTTGGAAACTTGATACAAACCCAGCTATTTAACTATTCATATGGAAATGTGCTCATGGCATTCTTCCAACTAATGCCAAGTCTGCTAGCATCCTAACCTATATTGATCCTATCTGTACTATCTGCAAGTGTGCAAAAGAAGACATTACTCATGTGCTTTTGGCCTGTCCTGCTGCTTCAGATGTTTGGAGGAAACTCTTTGGGGAGAATCATCAGATGTTCACTAACCACAGATCCTTCCATGATTGGTTTAATAGTTGGTTTTTACCCAACAACACCACTTCCACCTGGAATGCTTCTTATGCTACTATATGCTGGTTCATCTGGAAGGCTAGATGTGACAAAATTTTCAGAAATACTGATCCTAATGCTGCTGCTACTGCCTTGAAAATCACTCAACACCTTTGCTCCCATGACAGAGTTCTTCACAATCCTGGTCATATATTAAACAATGTCTACTATCAAGCTAGCAGTACTGAGGAAACCTTGAATACTCACACTAGAGACAGCCCGTCTCATGAAAAATTGGAATCACTATTAGCATACATATTATGGAAGTGAATAATAATTTGGATAATGGTGATAAACTTCAGTATGTTAACTTTGCTTTGGTGGCTCTTTCTTTCTCAGGACAATGCATGGGAGCTAGGAATGTTAAAGACCCAGCAATTGGACTCAGCAGTGCAAGCAGAGCCAGCAGAGGAGCTCAACTAGCACTGTCTTGGAGCAAAGAGATGAAAAAGTCCAACATAAACTTTGAAGCAGAAGAGGATGATCTTTTACAAGCTCTTCACACAGCCTACAAATTAGCAGTGCAACAAAGGTTTCAAGGAAACTATAACAATGATGATAGGAATTTAGGAATCATTGATTTTGTTTTGGGAAGTCTCACTAAATTAGAGTGTCAGCAACACAACAATGCTGCTAAGCTTGCTAGGGTCACTAGCACTTCTCCCATCTTCCAGAACTTGAACTGGAAAGGTTCCAACTTAAAATTATTTTGGCAAGCTCTACAGTCTAGTCCCCAAACTATCATTCAGGATTACTGTAATAACTTTTCTATTCTAAATGGGAATCCTCTTGGTGTTATCCTTAGCCCAGTTGATTACCCAACTTCTGATGTAATTTTGGAGTAAGCTGCTCCCTTTGGAGCTACTCTTCTCTTTTTATTATTAAAAAAAAAAAAAGTGAGTACTTCTACTATGTGACTGGCTGCAGGAGTAGTTGGGCAACATTTCGTGTGGATGGCAGAGCATGACTAATAGTTACCCGGAAAAGTAAGATGCAGATTGTGTGGCTGAAGAACATCGTTCCAAGTTTGCCTTAGGATAGGTGAGGTGATCGTGGTATTGTCAGATAGATTCTAACAACTCTTTTTAACTAACACGGGCTAGCCCGATCGGTCAGCAGTCAGACTCTCGTATTTTATTTGAGGTATACCAAGGACCTGTCAAAACATAAATCAATATAAATAAACAGTGCTTCTCTAGAGAAGAAACCAGGCTAAAACCACCTCTCACAGTTTCCTTTTTCTTTTGTTTTTTTGTGTGGGTCCTAGTAGGCCCGCGCCCTCGGGAGACGTGCAGGGGTGGGCTGTGAGAGGCGGTTTTTCTTGCGTGGTTTTTTCTCGCTCAGTTAAGATTTTCTGATAAATAAATATGCTTTAACAAAAAAAAATGAATTTAAGAAGCCTATGCAGTAGTTACACGATGGTCAAAGACTTCAGAAGTTTTGAAGTTACAGTCGAAGTAGCTAGCGCTTGTGTTTGAATAATATGAATCTATATATTGTCTGATCAACCAAGCTAGGCAGGAGGATAGAACCAACATAATTTCTTATTTAAACATGAGTTGGTCTGATCGAGGGAGCATCAACGACACTAACAAGAAATTATTTATAGATAAAAGATGATTCGATGACGATATTATTAATCTTACTAGATCTTTATGTTGATATCTTTGTAAACGTTGTGAGATGAATAACAACACGATCCTAACTACAAAATATGATATTAAAATTGAAGAACGGAGGAGGAAGGCACGATTTGGAAATCGTCGGGAGACATGTTTATTTCTTGTCTTTATATCCTTCTGACCTGCCCACCGTTCCCTCTCAATTGTTTTTCATTAGAAAATTGATAAAGCCCTCCCACTTATCTTCATTGGCATTTTCAATTAGATAAAGGGAAATGTATAAAACAGTCCCACTATTAAGACCCGGTTTACAAATGAGTCATATTGCATGAGTCATACTGCTACAATCAATTAACAAAAGAGTCCTAGTTCCGTTGAAATGAGCGTTAAGTCGCCGGATCCCACCAATCCAGAGTTAAAGGCACTCGTAAATTTACGAGTCTGTCCTTAACATAACCACAGTAGATCAGAGACCATACATCTTATAGTTGACACATCTCGAGATGATACGGACGGACATGATCGGTCATAACAAGACTCGAATCTATAACAGTTTAGGGTTAAGGCAAAAACGATTTCTCTCTCTGTTTCTAATAGCTAAGCTTTGCAAAAATGGCGAATGACTGAGGAATGAGAGATTTCCAGTGAGATTCATCGGCAAACAGATCTGTATAAGATTACATAGTTCGTGTGTATTGTTTGATTTAACTATAGTGGTGTTTTGTGAAGATTAACAAGTTTAAACTAGTAACTGGTTGTTGAAATCGAGTGGTTTTCTTACAAGAAGAAGACACAATGTTCGCAAGCATCATGAGGTTGGTAATCACAAACCCATATTGTTATTATTTTCAAAAACCCTAATTTAACGATTTTAGGTATTTTTTTCCTATGATTTTTTTAACCCTAATTAAGGAAAATTGAAGATTGAAATTGTATATGTATAGTTGATGGTTGTGTTATGCTTCCTGAAATTGAAACAATAGGTTTGGTCGTATGATTGCAGTGACAATGGATTGAGGTGGAGTTCAGTTGGTGGTTGAACTAATGGGTTTCTGAAAAGATTATGGGATTTTCAGAGAATGGTGTTGGTGGTAAGAAGAAGTTGTGACTGCAATGTGTGTGTGCAGTTTCAGATGGGTTTGTTTGAGATCAGACTAAAATTATGAAGAAGGGGTACGAGTTCATGGAAGAGATAGATACAGTTGCAAGATGTATGTTAGATTTTGCCAGTAGGAATTTATAAAATTAGAATCTAAAAGGGTATATTAGATTTTGAATTCTGAATTTTAGTAAGTTCAATTTGATTATAGAGTAGTATTGAGGTTCAATTTGATGTTGGAAAATGGAGTTTTCATTTGAATTCATGTTTACAGTTCCTGTTATTTTATCAAGTTTTGACAGGAAATTCTATTTGAAATTGATTATATGAGAATACAAATATTTTTATTGGTTTCGATTTGTAAGGTGTTCAATATTTATAGTGAGGGTGCAACATTGAGGTTGCTGAGTAGTTTGTAGTGCAAATAGTTGTTGAAATTACAAAACTGGAAGATAACGATAAGTTTGTTGCAGGAGTTCTTGTTGATGGCTGATGCTTGTTCAGAGCCTTGGTACATGGGGCTTGCTTGAGAAGTGGCCGAGAAGCTCCAAATATGAATCATGAGGGAGAACTCGTTGATCACTTAAGAGCTAAAGTGAGTTCTTTTTTCTTTTTCTTTTTTTTTTTGTTAATTGCCCATTTAACAATGTGTAGAGAAGTTGTAATTGATCTAATAACTGCCTATGTATGTGATGGATGAGTTGTTAAGGGGGCGGAATGAGTTTGATCAATGGTGAGCTTTTTGGTTTAAGTGACTAAAAAAATCTTCAACATCTGTTTAGAGTAAGGAATCCACATAAGTCTTCTTGGTTTGTTCATCATAAATAGTTATGGAATGTTCACACCATATTTTATTTCCACTATTATTGCATTATCCAATGTGAGCCACTGCTATTTCACGCCAATGGTCTTTCCCTGTCATGTTGGTTACTTCATTAGATAGCCAAGCTTACATTAAGAATGACCTTGATCAATTGTAGTCTTTTACTCGTTAGTGATTAAGCTCCTCATGTTTTTGATGTGGCCATTTTTAGAGCATTTTGTTGTTTCATGTTCATGACCAGGTAGATTGTCACGCACACACTTCATGCTAATAGTACTTCTTGTTTTAGATATATGTAATGTGATTAGCTTACTGCACCATTCAGTTTTGCCTCCACCCATTTGTTGTTTGAACATGTTATCAGTATTGTTTGTTGGAATTGAAAGATGAGTATGAATGTCTGCAGGTATGTAAATAAAAATGAAATCAGACAGTTAGGATCATTCTGATTTTCTGTCCACAACAGTGTGCCACGTCAGTGAGTTTCCATGTCCGAGATTGCCACGTCAGTGAGTTTCCATGTCAGAGATTGCCATGTCATCAAAATACCTACCACGTCAGCGATGAGTTAATTATGGTTAACATTTGCTTGAGCTAAGAGCGAGTGTATTTTAGGGACAACTAACCCCTTTTTTCTGAAAAACTGTTATGTCGGACCAAGTAGGATCAATTTGTAACCAATTTACAAAAGTATGATCATTTTGTAACTGAATTACAAAAAGTATGACCATTTTGTAAATGGCCCTTACATAAAGAAGAAAAAAACATTGCATATAGAGCCCCCATCTTTGGTATCTAAGGGTACATAGCTAAATTGACTACATAACCTTTTTTATTTTCCGATATTCTCGCAATTACAATAAATAAGATGAGAAAATGGGTGAAATAAGGGCCCAAAATTTACTTGACGCCCATAGTGGTGTTGCATCTGTTGTAGAAGAGGACTTATTAACATCTATAACAAGGGTGGTTAATCTGTGGCTTTCAGGGGCATGTCCTACAGAATTAGGAGAATACATTGCTAGTGTCCCCTTGAAACCCTTGTCGAAACTAGATGGAGGACTCAGGCCCATAGCAGTAGGCACAATCCGGAGAAGATTGTGCTCTAAAATTGCATCTTTTTCCGTGTGTAAAGAAATGGCTTCATATCTGGGGGATTTTCAGTTTGAGGTTGGAATTCCCTGCGGGGGTGAGGGTATCCTTCATGCAGTTAACATGCTCCTTAAACTTAAAGACAATCAAGACAACATGGCTATGTTTCTCATTGACTTCAGAAATGCCTTCAACATGGTGGATAGAACTACACTCTTGAGAGAAGTTAGAATAAGGTGTCCTAGTATATCCAGGTGGGTCGAGTTCCGCTACAGAAGACCGGCTAAATTATACTATAACGAGTTCATCTTGGCATTTTCTCAAGGTGTCCAACAGGGAGATCCTTTGGGCCCTTTGCTATTCGCATTAACCCTTCATCCTCTGGTGACTAAAATTGAAGCACAATGCAAGTTAGATCTCCAAGCTTGGTACTTGGATAATGGAACGATAGATGAGGATACTTTAGAGGTTGCGAAAGCATTGAAATTGATACAAACTGAAGGCATGGAAAAAGGGTTATTCCTAAATGTTAGCAAGACTGAACTATTATGGCCAATCACTGATCCAAGAGGTCTTGCTGAAGATGTGTTTCCAGACAACATTAGTAGACCATCTGATGGTGTTAAATTGTTAGGTGGTCCGGTGAGTTTAGATATGCAGTTCTGTAGCAACATGGTTTTGAGCAGGGTTAATAAAACTATTTATTTGATGGATGTTGTTAGCAAACTGAAAAGACCCACAGTCTGAACTCTTGTTTTTGCGCAACTGCACCGGAGTATCAAGGCTTTACTTTACCATGAGAACTACCAATCTAATGGATCTTCACCCTGGAAAAGAGCTTTTTGATCAACATCTGATGCAGTATTTGAGACGAATGATATGGAGGCCTCATTCGTATTGTTTCCTTACCCATTAAATATGGAGGCCTTGGAATCTACACAATGGAAGATACAAGTCATTATTGTTATGTTGCTTCATGCCTCCAAACACATCACTTGCAAGGTATCATGTTGAATGATTACCCAACTCTATCTCAAAGCCTTTCCTTCCATGCTTCATTAGATAAATTTAGGAATGTTTGTGTTCTACCGCCATCTAGCCCCAGCGTCAATGAAACTGCCACCCCCCCCACCCTATGAGTTCTTTGGCATTGCAATACTTTGATACTGTGAAAAGAGAGATTTCTACCGAATTCCCCATGTCAGACCGTGATTCAATCCTCTGGTGATGCAATAAGGAGAAGCATGCGCATGATTATTTGTTGGCTATACCCATTAGTGGGCTTGGCCCAAGGAAATTTCGGTCCATTTTATGTTATAGGCTGGGAATCCCTCTTTCGACGAAAATAGCTCATGTCCGTGTTGTAACCGGTTGATGGATGTCTTCGGCGACCATGCACTTCACTGTGCTAGCGAGGTGGGACTTAAATTCAGGCATGACCTCGTCCGAGATGTGGTCGCTGATATGTGCTTCAAAGCGGGCATTGCGGCAAGAAATGAGGTACCACTAGGGTTTTTATCCGACACACACTCCGGTTTGAGACCTGCTGATATATTGGTTTACAATTAGAAAAATTGATGCGATGTTTGCTTTGACGTCACGGGTGTTTCACCTTTTACAAACAACTGGAGGACCAATTTTACGCCTGGTCATGCCATCTCAAGTGCTATTACGCGTAAACGTAACAAATACTTAAGTAAGTGCTTGGAACATGGATATGGCTTTGGCATTCTGGAATTCACTAAGTTTGGGGAGCTTGGTGAGGATATTGTAGCCCTTTTGAAGAGATTGAAGAATTGTATGGCAAGTCATGACGCCAACTTTATAATAGGAAGTTATTTATTTCATAGACTAGGAATTGTAATCTAGAAAGGTATAGGAGCTCAGCTTGTAGACTCCCAACCAACTTCTTGTAATAAATGTCTTATTTTTGTATAAACTATTTAAGGAAAATAAGCAAGAAAGCATAAAGTATGGTTGTAATGGACTTGTAAAAATTGGGTTGGGTAAAATGGACACTTAAATATTTTGGCATATTCAAAAATATAGGGGCTCCAAGGTTTGAGTTTTGAGGGCTCCTAAGGATTCTAGTGTCCTAAGACATGATAAATGGGGACCTAAACCATATTCAAAAATACCAAAATATCCTTCACCCCTTAAATACCTAAACCTAAACCAAAATCAGTTTCTCTTCTCTAACCATCTCCTTCATCTCCTCTTCATCGCCTCTTTTTCGATTAATCGTCGATTCTCAATATTATTCATCGTCGATTAAAACTTCTATAAAGATTATGGGACGGACAAACGATTCTAAGACAAACAAGAAGCCAAAATCAGTGAATAAATCACATGCAATACCAAATGAGGAATTATATGAAGATGGAGAATTAAACAATCAAAGAGCTCAAACAATGACTTCAATAAGGTAAGAATCAAAAAACCCATCTTCTTTCATTGGTTTTTGTGGCATGAATAAGTAGATTGGAATGAATTAGGTTAAAAAAAACGGTTTCAGAACTACCTACGGTTTGGAGTTCTTAATTTTCAAACCGTAGACAGTATATACGGTTTGAAATATTCAAAGATCCATACCGTAGATTTAACGTCTTTTTCATGCGGTTTGTTTTTCAAAGCGTATGAGATTCTTCAGTGATAGAAATGTAACCCTAAATTCCAAACCGTAGGTTGATAGTTTCATACGTAAGCTTAACTGAGTTTACATACGGTCTGCTTTTCAAACCGTATAGGAATCCTTGAGTAAATGTTTTTGGGTTTTTTTCTTCCAAACCGTATGTAGTTCTTTCCACACCGTAGGTTTAACGGGTTTTCTTACAGTTTGGTTTTCAAACCGTTGTTTTGCGTACGGCTTGTCTTTCAAACCTTAGGTTTTACTGTGTTTGCGTACGGTTTGGAAACAAAGGTATGTTGGTTTTCCAAACCGTAAGTTCACCGGAGTTTTTCAGTTTTCAGCTTTGTTTACTTCATTGTATGTATTAAACATAGTTGTTGACATTTTTAGGAATCGACAACCAAAGGATAAGGGAAAGAATAAGAGAATGCAAGAAGTAACACCAAGTCATGAGCAGAATCTAATGCCTCGTAAAAATATTCCATTGGGTGCTCAACAAAGGAACAAAGGTATCGTCATTGGTTGACCAAGAGAAAAAGTGACTGAACGTGCACTTGCGGTTGCCCAACAAAGCAATCCTGAAATTAAAGAACAAGGTGATCTTCCACCTACAAATGAAGGTGATCTTCCACCTACAAATGATGACGAAGGCAAAGGAAAGAAAAAGTATAAAGCTCCACCTGCAGCAAAAGAAGTGATCGAGGCTATGGTGTTAATGTCGCCTAAGGCGGACGAAAGTGCTAGGGGTTTTCCTAGAGATGGGGGCGAAGTCTTATTTAGTTATGAAACTTAATGGGATGCAAGAGTTTATGCAGCAGAGGCAAAGATATTTCCCTAACTTTGTCTCTTTCAATTTTTTTTTACCATTATTTAATATTTCTTTAACAATTTCATGTTTTGTCTAGGATCATACAAAAGCGGTTCCTAAACTGAAGCGTCAAACAACTATTTATTGGCCATTGAATGAAGAATGTGATGTTGTTAAGCCTTGGTAGAAGCTTCGGGTTTATGGTATGCAATTGAGTATTCGCAAAAGGACTTCGATGTTGTCGTTTTTTCTGGATTCGGAGAAAGGTTTTGGGCCGAAACCACCACCTTTCATCTCTCGTTCGGCGAGATGACCATCACCCCAGACGATGTTAATCAAATTAATGGGCTCTCCGTGGAAGGTAAAGATGTTTTTGAAGATTTTGACGACTCAATGCCTTTTGATAAGCTTTGTGACTTGGATAAAGAGTGTCTTGGGTGGGACAAGGAAATGACGGAAGAGCAGTTTGAACTTGTCGCTGGAGCCAAACCTAAAGCCAAAAGGGTAAGAAAGAGGAATGAAATAAATGTAGCAGTCAACATTGCAAGAAGGATTAAATTAAATAATTTAAGGGAAATGTTTGAAGGAACCAAAAAGAAGGAACAAGATGGATTGATGGACGAAGATAGCATTAGGCATACAGTTATTGCTTATTCGTTGTATGGTCTTGGCACCATTATTTTCCTCGATCTTACGGGTAACCGGGTCAAAGCTTCTTATCTCCAATTGTTGAATACACTTTCTCTTGATATGAAAAATGAGGTAGCGCATTACTCATGGGCCACCGCAACCCTTTCTTATTTGCTTGATAATCTTGGTAAAGCTACGAGATGGAATTGCTTTCAAGTTGGAGGAAGTGTTTTGATTGTCCAGGTAATTTTCGGCGATTTTCAAATTTCATTTATAATTTGATTGTCCATGTATCATAACTAAGTATGTATCATTCACTTTTGTACAGTTATGGGTTTATGACCATTTTCCTACGTTGAGGCCAAGTGAGGATCCAAAATGGCATAATCGTTTACCTACTGGAAGGAAATACCCTTACACTGGAGTTCAACAGAAGAATAAAGAGTCGTTCATTGCTGAGATTAGGTTCAAGTTGGACGCTACGACAATGGAAAAGGTGGTGTTTGATCCATACCTAAGGCTCAATGAAGATGGAGTTGACCAACGCGAAATGTCAAGTGTGTCAAATTACAACGGACAGTTGTATTATCCTACAGGGTTTGTGATGTATAATCCTCGTAGAGTTCTCCGTCAACTTGGGTATGTCCAAAAGATAGTTACCGCAGAATCTTTTGAAGTATACAAAGAACACTCCACCATTTCAGATTGTTCAACACCTCCAGTGAAACTAAACTTCACCCCAACACCAATGGTCTCCAATTGGAAAAACTATACCGCACTCCACTACCAACTTAAATTAGATGGGTTAACACCAATTCCTTGCACTAGCGAAGCCGAAGATGATTACTTGCCTTGGTTTCTTGAGTGGGTTCATCATTATGTGATTAATATGGATCCAGAAGCGGCACAGTATCAAAACCAAGAGGTTAGTCCAAAAATATAGAATGAGCTAGTGAAGTTGGTGAAGCATTGGAAGGATCGAGCCCTGATAATGATATGTTATTACACTACTAAATTTAGAATTTATTTAAATGGAAGTTTTTGAATTGTATACAAGTTTGTGACATTCTTTTGATATGTAAATATGCCTCTAGATGTAAGTTCGTTGTCAAGGACATTACTGGTTGCATTAATGCTAACCAGAAGATGACGGTTTCACAACTGAAGAAACTGCAGATTCAAGTTAAATACAAATCAACCCTGAAAAAGAAGCTCTCTTTGCGTATTCAAGTGCTTCAAGTGACGATGCCGAACCAAGTGGTACCAAGAGGAACATGTCTTCATCTAGCGAAGCTTCTTCTTCTACTCATGAAGAATTTCAAGAGGATGTTGAAACTCAAGCTCAACCAAAATTTGGACGTGGTGGTCGAGGTGGCCGAGGTGGTAAAGTTCATGGCTAGGTTAACTAGTAGTGCTAAGTTATGGATAATTTATGAATTTCTTTCTTTTAGGATGGATTATGAACTTTTTTCTTTTAGGTCGGATTATGAATTTCTCATGTTAAGACTTTAAATTTAGTTTAAATGAATGACCTTGAGTTGTCCAAGTTATTTCTTTTCGGGATGGATTTTTTTGAATCCAAAAAACAGATTTTTTTGAATCCAAAAGATAGATTTTTTTTTTTTTTTTTAGATAAAAGTGTACCTACGGATAAAGTTCCAAACCGTAGGTTGAATCAAACACTTGGTTTTTTTAGATAAAAGTGTGCCTACGGTTGAAGTTCCAAACCGTAAGCTTCCCTGAGATTGCGTATGGTTTGGAAACCATACCGTAGGTTGAATCAAACACTTAGTTTTTTTAGATAAAAGTGTGTCTATGGTTTACGGTTTGGAAACCAAACCGTATGTAAACTCAGGGAGTTTACGGTTTGGAAATCGAACCATAAGCCTACCAAAGACTGTTTCTGACACTTATACGGTTTGAATTTTCAAACTGCATCTTTACAAGAATAACATATGGAAAGTCCTACGGTTTGAAAATCAAACCGTACATGTACCCGAATAAAAGGTGGACAGTACTACGGTCTGGTCGATGTACTTTTCCAAACCGTAGGTTATTTCCAAAAATGTCTTTTTTTTTTTAATTTATTTGAAAAAAGAGTCGTTGGAATACTAATTTAGGTTGTTATTGAATAATATATCCATTATGCATCTCCTTTTCAAGTTTACTTATATATATCACTCCTCCCAAATCAAAAACTCACCTTTTAAATCTATTTTCTTCCCAAAAAAGCTTACAAATGGCTAAACCCAATTTCACTTTGGATGAAGACTTGTCTATTTGCAAAAACTATATACTATGTTATCTGAAGAGAGGAGAAGAACGAAGGCAAGGTGGTTTGGTGAGTGTTAGTTATTAGGTAAATATCTATGAAAACTTTTGTAACGAGGATGGTAATACTAATAACCGTGAGGGAGTGGATTTGAATGTTCGATTTGGATTCAAACGCAAACAAGTTGAATAATATATGGAATTACTTCGTATTTGTAATGAACTTCGATTTAGAGGCGAAACGGATGTTGAAGTCGTAGCTCAAACTAAAAAGGAATGGAGAAAATATAAAGGTTCAAATTTCAATTATGAAGCTCATTTCGCCATCCTTAAGGACTTCTTTAATAGTCGTACGAGTAGAGGATAGTTCTAATGATTTACTTATGTAATGTGGTTTAATAAATGAAAAAAACACAATTGAGTCATTCAAAATACAAATTGTATTCATAATGAAGCATACATAATCTTTTTCACCACCTTTCATTATATCTGTTTATCCTCTTCGTCACTCACAACTAGTTCACATGGGGATTCCCTCGATAATTGTAATGCTCTCCAAAATTCAAACCTTTCCTCGAACCAATTACACCAACCCTTGGGGATTTCGCCATCACCACCGTCTCCCATCTTTAATGGAGGTAATGGGCAATCTTCTCTCAATTGGAGGCCGATAAAATGGTTCATCGACACAAACCCCATGATGACTCTCCTTGGTGACAATTCTTCGGTAAAAATACGTCTTGTTGGTGCGTATGCAGCACTATATCCATAGGAGATAGTATGAATAACGCATTGGAATGATTTGGCGAGTAGATAGTCACATATTGGCATTGACATCCAATATTCACTTGTCTATCTAGTGTTTCCCATTAAACGTCGTTCAAATGCTTGGAACTTGTCATTGAACGCCGCATCCGTTTCTTCTCTTCCACATTTCATCATTGGCTTATACAAACCGGGGAAACAACGTAATTTCAAGCAAACACTTTTGCCTTACATAAGTAATTTGGTCGTCACCCCAATCTTTGGCATCCTCAAAAGGTCCAAGTTGATCTAAGAACATATGGTAACCACAATTTCCATCGCCCTTAACATCGTTGGTGGACTTAACGTACTCATGGATAAAATGTGGTAAAAAGTGCATATAATTTTTATATATTGTATACGTAGGTCGTATATAATTACCTTCCTCGTCTATAGGTGGTGATATCATCGAACCTACTTCCATATAAACTGTCTTTTTCTCACCACTAGCAACTCTTTGTGGGGTGATTTGTGACGACTCGACCATTTTTCCTTTAACATCATTACCTCGATTTCTTGCTAATTTCTTAATACCAATTTCACTACCAAGTTGTATTTGGACTCCACTACCATCATTTGTTGTTGAGCCTTCTTGGGATGGAACAACCGTCTCTTTGATTTGGACTCCACAAGAAAATTTTGTTGTTGAGCCTTCTTGGGATAAAACAACCGTCTTCTTGGGGCCTTTGACCTTCACTTCACTATCTCGACTTGGTCCGCCTTCTTCCATTTCATTTAATTTATGTTTGTTTGTAGCATTACCTTTTCCTTTAATGACCTCCTCCTTATACAAGGGCATTCAAGCGCTCAAAACCAGAAAGATCTCTTTGGATTGAAGCCGGTAATTGTGGACATTCTTGAACCATCTTCTTGGCTTCTACCCTCCGTTATTTCTTTGTTTGTTGAGATGGAGGCCTACCCTTCCCTTCCCCTTGGTTGGTTCAAGAATATCGTTTGACGTGTGGGGGCGGTTGAATTTCCGTAGCTCATACAACCAAAGTTGTCTTTGAGCCGGATACAATGAAGCATACTTGTCAAATAGTTCTTTGTGTACCTCGGTGTCGCAAAACATTTCTCCAAAACCTTCATTGGGTAACGGATCATTGAATCTAAGTTGTCTACAAAAAGGATTGATGTCTTGGATTGGGATAACCTTTGGTGAGTACTTATCTATAATGTGATTACATGGAAGGCCCAATGACAACATGTTGGGACCAATACATTCCATTGGAATAAATTTCTTCAAAGCGTCCACTTCCTTCATAATCTTCTTAATCGCCCAATGCGATACATAGTGATTAATTCCTCGGAGCCAAGGGTTATCCGAATAAAGAGTATCCTTTCTAGATCGATTAAATTGAAAATCCTCATTAACTCTATCGAGATCACGCTTAAAGTAATCTTTCATAGCTTGAAAAATCACAACAAAACCACCATCGTACCCATTTAGCCTCCTCTTGAATCGATAGTGAGATGACTCCACCGTGCTTGTGGCTTGGTTGTCATAATGTTTATGCTTGTTTACCCACACACTAACGGTTTTTTCCTTGCGGGGATCCAATATTTCATTCTTAAAATACGCTATCCGGGTAGCTTTCCCAATTGTCAAATAGAATACGCTCCCTTACAAAATACATTCCTTCTGTGGTCGACCATGCCAACTTGTCCCACTCTTGTTGGAAGCTAGCCCATTTAACCGCGGCTACTTTGTCATCTTCAACAAATTTCTCTTTGGCTTCTTGTTGTTTATCCAACGGGGGTTTCTTAATCATCTCCATCACTATTTTACTTGGTGGTTGAATCATGTTCTTGCAATTAGTTTGCACATTGTTCCATAAATGAAACGTGCAAAGATGATGATGTCCGTCGGGAAAAACATGTTATATATCCCACATCAATGATTGCTCCTTATCCGTGATCTAGGAATATAACCTTCTTGGTACAATAACTTTACCTTAAGTATAACTCCCCTTCGTCTCGTCTCTCAATAAACAAAAACCAACAGTAAATGGCGCCTTTGTAGACATTTGCCCCACAAAGTTCAACATCAGCATATTGTACTTATTCATTTTATAGGTGAAATCCATGAAAAGAATTTGATGGAAGCATCTCTCAAACCTTACGAATTCCGGATGAGCAATGAAAAGATGTGTTAGAGCACTTCTCGGTCGAACTCGCATGCGTTGCTATCTCAAGCATGTTTGTCAATATTAGTGATCAAAACTATAAGTCTTGATTTCTAGTCTAATATTAGCTAAGTCTCGAACTAGGATATAAACTGTAGTTGTGCTCAAGACTCCATGGCGATCATCATACAAAGACGAAGAAATACTCAAGGAACTTGTGGAACTTCATCGACTAAAAGGTATGTGGAGACTTGAACTTATCTATCACTCAAAAGTCTATCTACTCTATCTCATATCTTGAGACAAAAGTCATTTTGCTATATAGACTATGATTATACACATTTACTATTTCGAGCCGAGTTTATCTAGCTTATCTATTTCTCGAAATATGTGTTGGTAAGCTTTCGTTTTGGCCAAGTTCATCTTTACTAGTGACGAAAGTCATATTAAGTTTCAATCACTTGAAAATGGCTTTGACGAAAAATGGTTTGTGAATAACAACTATATAACGTCCTCTAAGAATGTTTCAATGATTGAAATGAGAGTTTAGATTACATAACCATGGAAGGATATAAACATTGTGTGGTAACACATATGTGTGTAAGTCCTTATTTCTTGAATCAAAGTATGCATACTTTGTTGCTCAGGAAAACCGGAACTAGAGTCCGCGTACTGTCGGAAGTTCTCATCCCGAGAAATTCTGCTGGAGTTTGTAAACTAAAAACAAAATTATTCCGAGTACTTAAGTCCGCGTACCAGTTCGTGTACTTAAGTTGGTTATTTTCTAAAAACGATTATTTGTGAACTTAAACTTATATAAACTAAGGAATGCATAATTGCAAACCGTGGCTATAAAGTTCATGAATCGATTCGAGTGAATCAAATCGTTTTTGTTTCAATTGTGTCTATTATAAAGATCTAAGCAATTGAACAACTCTCTAACTAGTTCATTTGATTCATTTGAACTAGTTATGGTAAAGAAGAATATGGTTGATATGAAAGTGCTCATATGGATAACCATTTGGTTAACTATTGTTGAACCAAATAAATGTACATGTCTGGGTACGATTACACAAACCTAAAAACGTGCATTTCATTTGTGTGTAACAAGCTAAGTTTCGATCTAACAGTTGAAAGATATTAGCTTGAATCTAATCAGGTTTTCATCTAACGGTGAATATTGAATGCTTTGTCACTAAGCTAACATTGATTGCAAACCCTGATTTGAAAGACTATATAAGGGAGAACTCTAGCAACTGGGAAACCTAATCCCCACACTTCCTGTGTGATACTAGTTGTATAAGCTAGATTCGATTCTCCTTTAACCTTAGGTTTCTATCGAGACCCTGTAGGTTAACGACTTGAAGACTTCATTGGGATTGTGAAGCCAGACCGATACTACTTTCTCGTAGTTGTGTGATCTGATCTTGCTGTTTCTATCGTACTAAGTATAATCGTAAAGATTGGCTTGAGATTGATTTCTCCGATAGGCAAGATATAAAAGAAGTTACAAACATCTTCGTCTCATCGTTTGTGATTCCGCAATATCTTCTTTCGCTAGTCGATTAAGATTATTGTGAGGTGATTGATAATACTAGGCTGTTCTTCGGGAATATACGTCCGGGTTATCAATTGGTTCTTGTTCACCTTGATTTATCAAAAGACGGAACAAAACTCGTAGGTATTTCTGTTGGAGACAAATTTATCTATTACTATAGACTTTTCTGTGTGATACAGATTTGTTTATTAAAGTCTTCGACTTTGGGTCGTAGCAACTCTTAGTTGTGGGTGAGATCAGCTAAGGAAATCAAGTGCGTAGTATCCTGTTGGGATCAGAGACGTAAGGAGCGTAACTGTACCTTGGATCAGTGTGAGATTGATTGGGGTTCAACTACAGTCCAGACCGAAGTTAATTTGTAGTAGGCTAGTGTCTGTAGCGGCTTAATACAATGTGTGTTCAATCTGGACTAGGTCCCGGGTTTTTCTGCATTTGCGGTTTCCTTGTTAACAAAACTTTCCGTGTATCGTGTTATTTCTTTTCCGCATTATATTTTGTTATATAATTGAAATATCACAGGTTGTGCGTTGAATCTATCAATTGGGAAATCCAACCTTTGGTTGTTGATTGAAATAGATTGATCCTTGAACATTGGTCTGTGGTACCATTCAAGTGATTTCTCTTGTATTCAATTAGACTTGCATATTTATATTTGCTTGAGTAAGTATTGAATCGAGAAAGTAAGATATAGCTCTTTGATATACTTTTATTAAGATTGAGTCTGACTGTCTAGTTGATTCTCTTAAAAGTATATTGGAGTTAGTCCATACAGATTGCTAATCGAAATATTGGGTGTGGTTGTTGTACCCCCGCTTTATCAAGATGTATCACCTCCCTTTTCTCATTTACATCATAGGCTACCGAGTAGTTCGCCTGTTCCGCCAGATACAATAGTTGTTGAATAAGTAGTCTATCTTGTCATTCCTCATTCCTAATTTTTTCTGTTTCATTGTAGATGGTAGACAAGATAGATGTGTTCTTTTTTTTTAATACCTTCACACTAGCTAGAATATCAATAGGTCTTGTTCTTTTTTTAGTCAACACTTTTACTAGCTTCTTTTCTTCGAGATTGAGCCTTGTCGAATAAGGATGATTAAGCAAACTCTCCGGGATAGGATGGTTATGATAACCCGATTTAACTTCACTCATATACCACACTTCCTTTTCTTGGTTGAAATTAAATTGAAGCTTAAAAGGACAACCGGTCTTCTTTGTATGAATAACTTTCTTTTTCCTCGCGGTTTTTGGTTGATACTCATAACCTTTTCTTTGATGACTCTCATATTTCCCACTAGACTCGCAAACCATTTTAAAGTTGTATCTTTTAACTTGTTTAATTTGGACTATGATACACTTCTTCTTCAACCCTTGTTCTCGAGCCCACTTCTTTGCATCCTTTAAATCTTTCCATTCAAAGTTATTGGCATAGTGAGCACTTGTATCCTCGGACAAAATATCCATAGTTGCAGGTTGATCTTCCATTGGTTCAGGTAGAAGATCGAGCTATAAATATGAAAAATATTGCAAGGATTAGAAAAATATGCATTTGAAAACAGAAACATTCGGTTTGGGTCAAGAACCTTGGCTGCCTTTTTTTTTTAATCTTTTTTTTTGCCCCTGTTCATCTTTATAACCGTCCTTTTATGAAGTTTTACGCTTTTTAGAACTTTCCTATTTCTTTTAATAATTTCAGCAGCACGCAATAGGTTGTTATATAAATATTCATAAGATATATGTTTACGTTTATTATCATTTATCAGTGTCCTGATATCTGCAATTTTTATTTGAACTGCCGTGATTACAAGTTTTTTTTAAACAATTTGTTTGTCAGTTTCCAAGACTTCTCTTATGCATGCTTGCAGCCACGCCGTTTCACAACTACTTGGTAAGCATTAGTTTTCCAGTAAGTGAACGTAACATTATCCAGATGTTCATGTGATATCGTGGTAATTATCTCGGAAAGCAAGTGGAAATAGTCGACTAGTTTGATCACTCATAAGTTGTGTCCTAAGATGAGAGAGAGCTGGTTTGAGAAATGACGAAATCAGATTCAAAAAAGGAGCAGAAGGCTTCGGAGAAGAAACTTGCGATGTTGACTCCGAACAATTTTTATTGCAAGAAGTGTTTCTACAGTGGCATAATTGTTGAAAGAGAGACTTTGATTGAGCTTGCAAGGCATATCACGCAGGCTCATCACCACTACCATTAAGATGTTAGAGGTATTTTTTTTTTCATCTGTTCGTGCATGAGTCTCCACCGTCTACCGAATGGCATCGTCATTCATAATAACTAGCTTTGAGCCGTTGTATATTTAAATTTTTTTTTTAACTATTATGGATAATTGTAAAGATTATGCTTAAATTGGTCGCGCGTCTTAGGAATTATTGATTATTATGAATATTAAACTAAATGATATTATATGTTTATTTTGTAAACAACTAATCCCACTTATAGTAAGGGATGTTAGTGGTGTAAATGATACTACTAGGGTGTAAATGTATTTAAGTTCACAAAATTTTGTTGTACGAAAAAAAAATGGTGTATAATGATATGATTGTCTATTAATTCTATTCATGTCAGGTTAACAAGTCGAAATATGAGTTTGTTGAACGCTAACAACCATTTAATGGAAACTTAAATAGTGTTTCATTTTTACTCGAGTCATTAATAGTGCGGAATACTACAAAACCCCTCCTCTTTTTTATATATATTATTAGAATGTAACACTGATCTTCTATATGTACCCATTTCATTAAGGATATCAGATATTAGTAATAATATATAAAAGCATACGCAAATCTAACTCCAATAATGAATATCATGATTACATGTCAATTGTTGATAATCCTCTTGCTTTATCTTTTCATGTTTAATTCTAATTCTAGATATTAATATCATAATTCATCTTGTATCTTTGAGCTTCACCAGTGTAGTAGATTCCCTCACTAATATAAATTATTTTTAAAATTGGGTTCAAAGCCCAAAGGTTATATTAATGTTTAAACCTCAAAGAGGTCTACTACCTACAAGCCCAGGTGTTGATGGTGGATTTTCATTTAAGGTTAAAATTGTAAAAAACCAGAAAACTATGCGCTGACATCTTGTAAAAGATAAAGCCATTTATAAGTGTTGGATACTCCCTCACTTAATTCACCAAGAATGGAGCATGTAGCAACAATCCCATTTACGTGAATACATGAAATTCCTCCAGGTTGGAGCATGTGGCAACAATCCCTTCTGTGAATTTCATATCGGCCTTGTATTTCCAGTACTCATTATCGGTGTGGCATGACGATCGAGTGTTACTCTTACAGAGTAACACGAACCTCAAGCACTATAATGAAACCATGTACGAAATACCCGTACAGGTGACTCTCGGTGTGTTATACTAGCCCGATTGAGCCCCTCTCGGTGTGTTATACTAGCCCGATTGAGCATCCGGACTGACCATATCGGTCGGATATGATTCGATCATGATCATCCAACTCCATAAGCATGATTGGATGACCCCGAGATCAATTCCATCACCCCAAGCATGGTATGGAATACCCACGGCCGACCCCGCATGGTCGGTCATTGGCCTAGCTTGCCAAGAAACCGTTCATACCAAGCATTATGGACGGAAAACCCTAAATTAGGGTTTGCGGCATATTACATGTGTTGCAAAGCAGTCTCAACCATCCATCTTCGCAGGTATAGATGGAGGGTGTAGATGTAGACTCAAAGGGCCCAGAGCATGTCAACACGATCACCGTGGGCCCGCCTACACATTTGACCAATCGGTCAAAACCAACCATGGTTGGTCGTGACAAAATTGTCACCCAAACAAGAGATGGCGCACGGCTTTTGAAAGCCAAAATTAGGGGTTCAAGCCATCACGCGCGTCCATCTTCTCCGGCACGAATGGAGGGTCACAGATTAGATTAAGCAAGGGCCGGTCATACCAGCATGACCACTGTGGGCCCATCTACCTCCTCATGTGTTCGGCCAAGGCATATCATGCCTGGTTAATCCAAAACGTGCGTCCAAACTAGCATGGCCACGCCTCCCAAACCACAGGCCGATCTCAACCACTCAACTTCACCGGACGATTTGAGTGGCTTAGATCACGTTTTCATGGGATAGTCGGTATAGGTGTGAACACCAGCCTACCACCTACACGCTGGTATGATCGACCAAGACCAGGCCAAGATGGGTCGTCTTGAAACGTGTGCCCAAACTAGGGATGTCACGCGGTTTCCAACTCCTTAGCGGCAATGGATTTCTGCGCAAGCCGATCTCAACCACTCAACTTTACCGGTCAAATTGAGTGGCCTAGATCGCGCCTTCATGGGGACAGTGAGGTATGGACGTGCACACCGGCATGTTGTCTACACACATGCCCGGTCGGTCCTCTCCAAATCCCTTTCCATGCTTGGTTTCGACCAAGCTGAAGAGTGATGCTTGCGCACCTCTTCAAAAAACCCTAATATTCATTAATCGGTCGCGAGATGAGTGTCTCAAAGATCATCTCATCCGTCCAACTTCACCGACTTGGTTATACAACCGTGGTAGGAGTTATTTGGTTAGTGAGGCGTCATTACCCATCACTTTACCACACCATAATGCAGTAACTGCATAAAATACACACGATACTTCACAAGTATCGACTTACTGAATAACGCAGTTATTCAATTCAGCATTACATGCTATCTTTCGTGGATCCACGATCCACACATTCCAGACATCAATCATGTCACAAACTGGGGGGATACATACTGGGGTATTGGTCTGGCGGTTTTGGCGTGCGGCGTGCAACGCGCCATCACAAGAACGTGTCGGGAAGTCATGGACGGTTAGAGATGAACAGGAGAAGTGGGCAAGATCGGTCGTGTGGCACCGACGCACAACTCCACTACTCCATCACTCCACTTCCTCCACTTCCCACGAGAGACGTGAATGAGGCTCAATGACTTGTATAAATAGGTTCTCGCCCTATTTCAAACAACGACACAAGTCCGGACGAGACGAGAAAACCAAGTGTTAATACAAAAACGTATTCCAACACCCAGAGCTTGCTTGCATCAATCACAAGCCTGCTCACCTTTCTGTTACAAGTCATAAGCAAGCCAACACCTTCACAATCTCAACACCTTCTTCGCTTCCCTCCCTAAGATCAACCCCATCTCCTTCACTTTGTGAGTAGAAATAAGTCCTGGAATGGCCATTTCTTGGTTTAGGCCGGACTTGCCTGATTGATCTCTCGAATCTACAAGCACTCTCACCGCAAAGTGCATTTGTTTAAGGTTTAAATTCATTCCTCATCCACACCCCAAATTACCAAATTCTGCAGGAGTAGTTTTCACCCATAAACAATTGGCGACCACAGTGGGAGGTTGATCTATCGGTTGCAAAAAATTGAATCCTCAATTTTTCGGTTTTCATCTCGCGATGTATCCTCACCAGGAGACCACGGGTGGTTCAGATATCATGGGAAGTGTAGCTAGAATGCTGGAGGATGTCTTGGAAAATCAAGCCGGTATCACTAGAAGACAGAGCGAGACATTCCGCCTTTTGAATGATATAGCAGCACAATTACAAGAAGGGTCGGCATGCATCTACTCAAGCAGTGCAAGAAATGCTGAATCCGTAGTCAGGAGTCACACCTTTACCGGTGGAGAGGGAAAAAGAGCGCGTAACCGCAGGAGACTCAGGAAAGACGAACAACATGGTCCAGCCGACGAAGACTCGAGGAAACTCCACAGAGGAAAAGACTTATCCGGGGGTACCACAACGTCTACCGGATAAAGAAATGGAGCCTGCAGCTTACGAATCCCTGCTAGAAGATTTATATCTCAAGACCCTTGTCGAAGCCCGGAAGACTGTTCAATCCGCATCGACCTTTCAACTAAGTGAAGAAATGCTTGAGGAAGGAGAGATCAATCAAGGAACACGTGAGTACGAGAGGATGGGAACGTTCAATTCGATCACTCAGCGGTGATATTACAACACCTCCCATCACGAGAGCCGGAGAAGCCGCAAATCCGGCATCTCATCAAGTGTAACACCTGCGGTAGTCACCGGAGCAACAACTTCCACTCCTTCATCGGGATGAGGAGCCGGAGGGACGAGAGGAGGACCATCCCCCATTACCATTGCAGACTTGATGGAGAAGCGGGAAGTTCTTGCTAAGACTCAAACGGATATGGCCGCAACTCGAAAAAAGAGGTACTCACTTTTCTTAAGACATTAACGATCGATTTCCACAAGAGCCGTGACAGCCCACGGAGCAAAAAGGAACGCATTCAACGCACCGGAGAAGGTACTTCAGCGGCGCGGACCTTCATGGACCTGATCAAAGAAGCGACATCAGATATGAGCGGTCCTGTCATGGAGACTCCTACACTGGGGACTGATCCTCACAACGATCCTCCTCAAGTCAAGTCAATAGTTTCACTATGAACCAGAGGCCGGTGGATCGGGAAGCGTTTTCTCTAGTGGAAAGTTTATGCGAACTTTCACACCTCTCGAAGAATCAGCGCACGGAGACATTTTGATGCAATCAACCAGAGGAAGTTCACAGGAGCGTCTTCGAATGTGATTACTCTCAAGACTCTCAGGGCATCCAAGGTTCTCCCAGGCAAGGTCGTATGGAATCCTACCACAATGACGGACTTCGAGGGAAACCAAACCAGCACATACAGGAGAAGCTCCGCGAAAAGAATCATACAAGTTCATTGCGTCCCACTCCCCACATGGGCGTAAATTCATGAAGAAGACCGGCTTGCATCATTGAGGGCTAAAACCCACGATGCATCTTTGCTGACGAAGTATTCTTCTCCATCCTGTGAAGCCACGACCAACGTTCACACGAAGAGGGAACGAACTTTTGTGGCGAGTCATGACCAGAATGGGAAAACGGTATACCGACACTTTGCCATTATCAATTAGCGGGGAGACTGTACCCGATCTCTCCACCCAATGGAATACTACAACAAAGAACGAACCACAAAAACAAGTGTTAGATGCTCCACATCAGCTGCAAGATGGCACCAACTCCACAACTGATGAGATTGAAATCGTTGAGGAATCTCCTAGGCCTATCTCCATCAGCTCAACCTTGTGTACGGATAAACGCACGAAGCTCGTGGAACTTCTCAAAGAGTACCAGGACATATTCGCTTGGAGATATGAAGAAATGCCGGATTTAGATGAAAATTGGTCACCCATCATCTACATGTCATACCTGTATCCAAGTCGGTTAAACAATTGTAGTTCATACATGAGGAAAATGGATAGATCAGGTGCTGCATAGACTTCAGAGACTTGAACAGGTTCTGCTCCAAAAACGATCCTCCTCTACCTAACATCGACATGTTAGTAGATGCAACCAGCGGACACGGCATGTTCTCCTCCATGGATGGATGTAGCGGCTACAACCAAATAAGGATGTACGAGCATGATGCAAGTAAGATATCTTTTCGAACTCCTCTCGGAAATTTTTATTATACCATGCTGCCATTTGGTTTAAAGAATGCCGGTGCAACATATCAACGCTCTATGACGGCAATCTTCCACTGGAGCCGATACCTCAAGGGAGCAGCCTCAAGAAGATAAAGATGTCCACGCGTCATATCAAGCAAGATCCGGGCGAATCACTTTATCAGACAGTGGTACATGTCGATCATGCTATGTTGGAGAATCCGCGCTTTTGGTCATCCTCTGGAGCTATTGAACGCTCATCTACAACAACATATGCCCTGATAGAAAGAACCAGGCCTGCCGGTAATAAAGAGCCTCATAATGTTTGTAGGAGCATATATCTCACCAACAGGGGATACAACCTTCAGCCTTCTGTAAGCAGTTCCTTGAAGAAGCAAGAGGAAAACCACCGAGATACAACATCCTGCGCGTCCGTCAACTCCAACTCCAGTACCACATGCACGACTCCCACAATGATGAAACAATGTCCAAGATATTCCATATCTGGCTCGACAACAACCACTACGAACAAACCATGTAAACCACGCTTGGGGACTGAGGCTCAGCATGGAGTTCCTTCACCGTCAGTCAAGGACTTCTTCAACACGAGAAAGATGGTCAGTCAAGAATAATGGAATTCGCAAGAGTAAATCGAACGAAGAGGAAGCCACTTCAATGCTCCCTCCAGCAGAAGCTGCTTCAATGGTCTATTCAAAAGCCGCCTCAATGCTCTCTCCGGGACCCCTGTTCGCTTCAGAATCCTGCTTCAACACTCTCTCCAGGATCCACCTCAACGTTCGCACCAGAAGCCACTTTAACATCCTCTCGAGTCGTTTCAACACTCAAGCTACATCAATAATCTGCGCTCCGGTCAAGTTATCTTTGATGTACTCATTGCTCAACATACGTCTCATCCATCCTTCATGAGGACCCAGCGGAGCATGAAAAAACCCTGAAGTCGATAGGAGGAGGGTTATCATGTGGAACGGATATTTTCATATAGTTGGAAGGGCGCGGTGAACAACTCATCATCAATGTTCGGCATATCTTTGAAGCTTTCAACACCTCCTGACTTGGCACCAGCATTATCCCTAGAAGACATCTCAACAGGAGTTCTTTTCTTCATTCTACAATAAAAGACAGGAGTCAGTACTTGTATAAAAACGCGTGAGATGTGTAGTCACACACGACAGAACACACATTCACTTTGGAGTACACAAGGATGGTATTGGGTCTCAAGCTTCAAGTCTGGTATTGCTCAAGCTTCAAGTTTGGTATTGCTCAAGCTTCAAGTCTGGTATTGATCAAGTCACAAGTCAAAGTATTGCTTAAGTTTCAAGACCAGGTGTTGGTCAAGGGCACGAGGCTGGTATAAAGGTGACATTCAGTCAGGCATACACGATATGGGACCCACGTTCAATCAAGCATATATGGCGGGACCATATTTATTTTCACAACACGGTTCTCTTATGTCATGGGAATCATGTTCACGAAATTCAAGCCCACGTTCGATCAAACAGCGCAGTAGCCCCACAAACGAAGCGGCGCGACGGTCTGGTCGATTAGGCACAACCCCACGATCGAGCGAAGCGGCGCAATAGCCCTCGACCTAATCGGGCATAACAAGGTCGATCGCAAGACCGACATTCAAACGGAGCAAGCACGGAGTGGGCCCTCGGCCAAGCCCAGGACATAGCAAGGTCGGCCAAGCTGAGCAAGACCGACATCATACTAGGGGAATGCTCTCTAGATGCCTTTTGAACGTGACATACTCCAGGGACGGGATGACCCGTCTCTCTGGTAACATCTAACTTTGTCTCATAAAGTTTTATCTTTAACTTTGTCACCATCTTATGCCTACCCCACAATAGTGTAACCATTGTGTGCTAGGCAGGGGACTTAATGTTGATGGTGGATTTTCATTTAAGGTTAAAATTGTAAAAAACCGGAAAACTATGCGCTGACATCTTGTAAAAGATAAAGCCATTAATAAGTGTTGGATACTCCCTCACTTAATTCACCAAGAATGGAGCATGTAGCAACAATCCCATTCTCGTGAATACATGAAATTCCTCCGGGTTGGAGCATGTGGCAACAATCCCTTCTGTGAATTTCATATCGGCCCTTGTATTTCCAGTACTCATTATCGGTGTGGCATGACGACCGAGTGTTACTCTTACAGTGAGTAACACGAACCTCCAAGCACTATAATGAAACCATGTCTGAAATACCCGTACATGCTTGACTCTCGGTGTGTTATACTAGCCCGATTGAGCCCTCTCGGTGTGTTATACTAGCCCGATTGAGCATCCGGACTGACCATATCGGTCCGGATATGATCGATCGCTTGATCATCCAACTCCATAAGCATGATTGGATGACCCCAGATCAATTCCATCACCCCCAAGCGGTATGGAATACCCACGCCCGACCCCGCATGGCATGGTCGGTCATTGGCCTAGCTTGCCAAGAAACCGTTCATACCAAGCATTATGGACGGAAAACCCTAAATTAGGGTTTGCGGCATATTACATGTGTTGCAAAGCGGTCTCAACCATCCATCTTCGCAGGTATAGATGGAGGGTGTAGATGTAGACTCAAAGGGCCCGAGCATGTCAACACGATCACCGTGGGCCCGCCTACACATTTGACCAATCGGTCAAAAACCAACCATGGTTGGTCGTGACAAAATTGTCACCCAAATAAGAGATGGCGCACGGCTTTTGAAAGCCAAAATTAGGGGTTCAAGCCATCACGCGCGTCCATCTTCTCGGCACGAATGGAGGGTCACAGATTAGATTAAGCAAGGGCCGTCATACCAAAGCATGACCATTGTGGGCCCATCTACCTCCTCATGTGTTCGGCCAAGGCATATCATGCCTGGTTAATCCAAAACGTGCGTCCAAACTAGCATGGCCACGCCTCCCAAACCACAACCGATCTCAACCACTCAACTTCATAGGACGATTTGAGTGGCTTAGATCACGTTTTCATGGGATAGTCGGTATAGGTGTGAACACCAGCCTACCACCTACACGCTGGTATGATCGACCAAGACCGACCAAGATGGGTCGTCTTGAAACACGTGCCCAAACTAGGGATGTCACGCGGTTTCCAACTCCTTAGCGGCAATGGATTTTGCTGCATAAAGCCGATCTCAACCACTCAACTTTACCGGTCAAATTGAGTGGCCTAGATCGCGCCTTCATGGGACGGTGAGGTATGGACGTGCACACCGGCATGCTGTCTACACACATGCCCGGTCGGTCCTCTCCAAATCCCTTTCCATGCTTGGTTTCGACCAAGCTGAAGAGTGATGCTTGCGCACCTCTTCAAAAAACCCTAATATTCATTAACGGTCGCATGAGATGATTGTCTCAAAGATCATCTCATCCGTCCAACTTTCTGACTTGGTTATACAACCCTGGTCGGGAGTTATTTGGTTAGTGAGGCGTCATTACCCATCACTTTACCACACCATAATGCGATACCGCATAAAATACACACGATACTTCACAAGTATCGACTTCCGAATCTTTGATTATTCAATTCAGCATTACATGCTATCTTTCGTGGATCCACGATCCACACATTCAGACATCAATCATGTCACAAACGGGGGATACATCTTGGGGTATTGGTGCGGCGGTTTACGAGCGTGCGGCGTGCAACGCGCCATCACAAGAACGTGTCGGGAAGTCATGGACGGTTAGAGATGAACAGGAGAAGTGGGCAAGGCGGTCGTGTGGCACCGACGCACAACTCCACTACTCCATCACTCCACTTCCTCCACTTCCCACGAGAGACGTGAATGAGGCTCAATGACTTGTATAAATAGGTTCTCCGCCCTATTTCAAACAACGACACAAGTCCAGACGAGATAGAAAACCAAGTGTTAATACAAAAAACGTATTCCAACACCCAGAGCTTGCTTGCATCAATCACAAGCCTTCTCACCTTTCTGTTACAAGTCATAAGCAAGCCAACACCTTCACAATCTCAACACCTTCTTCGCTTCCCTCCCTAAGATCAACCCCATCTCCTTCACTTTGTGACCGAAACAAGTCTGGAACGGTCATTTCTTGGTTTAGGCCGGACTTGTACAGATTGATCTCTCGAATCTACAAGCACTCACCGCGCAGTGCATTTGTTTAAGGTTTAAATTCATTCCTCATCCACACCCCAAATTACCAAATTCTGCAGGAGTAGTTTTCACCCATAAACACCAGGTAGTTAGGAAAAGAAAGAAAAAAAAATCCCCCCACCCCCATGCTGGCGAGTTTCGAACTCAGGTCGCTGGTATCATCACCCAGCGACTTTACTACTGTACCATAGTGACATCTGCTCAATAATGTAAATTATATTAATGGTTATAAAAATATTTATACCGAAAGTGAGAGTTTGGGAAAAGAAATTATCAGAGTTTTCAATTAACCAAGAACAACATAAGGATTTATGTTAGAAAATATATTAAAAATGAGGAATTACAAAGTTCAATTGAGATTTATTTTCAATTTATTTCTATGGAAAATTGAAAAAAGGAAAGAAATTAAGAGGGAAAACGATTAGTAAGCCAGATGCTTCAAAAAAAAAAGAGTAAGTCAGATTAGTTAATAAGTATTGTTATTACTTGTACGTGTTATATACACCTAACAAAATTATTCTATTTTGCAGAAATCTATATTTTAAACGTTAAGGAAGCATGGATTTGGAGAGAAATGGGTTTCTTGAAATTAGTGATAATTTACTGCTCAAATCTTCGGGTCTTAATGAATGAGAATTTTACTCGGATGTTTAAGTGGTCTAAGAAACTTAGGCAAGGGGATTCTTTGCCACCATTTTTTGTTTTGTTAGTAGTGGAGATAATTTCAAAATTGATTTATGATATTATGAGGAGGAAGCAGATTAATAGGCTTACATTGGTGGAGAGCGATACAATGATATATCATATGCAGTTCACGGATCATACACTACTATTTAGGAATGCTTTGTAAGGTACTGGAAATATACTCTAAAAATAATTTTTATGGTATTTTAAAGTAATTTAATATATAATTTTTTAGCATGTATTGTGATATATTGTTGGAAGAACTGTTAGATACTTACATACATTCAGAGGTGCAAATTAACTATCAATTGAATTCAGACTCACAATTTAGCTAATATTATTATAGTTAGATTATATATATATTGATGGGTCCATTTGACACTCTTCTAGTACGCTAATAAACATATAATTATTTTTATTTCTGATTTAATTTTTCTTCCAAATCCCTGAAGATCTGTCTATTACAAAGATAGTGTTGTGTTGTGTTGTATTTACAAAATTCAAAAGATAAACGTTATACGTCGTACTCCGATATACCAAAGTTGTATGAAACAACTACTCCCTCTGTGTTTAGTCTTTTTTTAGTCCCAAATAGATGAAGGTTTTCATATTTTTCTCATTTATAAAGTTATTCCTGCGTTAAAATCAACCACTAAAAGCAAAAAAAAAAATAGGATAGTTTAAATATTTGGAAAAAGATTAATGTATGGGATATTTAATGTTTGGTACCCAGCAAATGTCCAACACATTGGTCTGGTACCCAACATTTCAAATATTAAGCTTTATTACCCGGATTTGTTAGAGACCGTCGAATCAAACCGTTGACTTAACCATCTGTTAACTAAATAATTAGAATTAAAATTAATAATAAACAATAATAATTTGACAGCGTTTATGAACCGTTAGCATATGACCCTACCAATTTAATCTTTTGGTCAGCAACCGACTAATCCAATGGCTCATTTGATTGTTTCTATATATACATATCTCACACGATCATATCTCATCTTCTTCTTTTCAACCACAGGCTCAAACCAATCTATCTCCTCGACCTCCACCGTAAATCAGCAACAACCAACTCAAACCCAGTAATTATTTCTCCACTTCTCATCAATCTATGGAAGCAACCAAACTCAACCACGCCTTACATATATCACCATCAATCACAATTATCAGTCCCGTCAAGAATAATTCTATCAACTCAGCATCAATCAGTGGCAGCAGCCGTCATCAATATCTGTGGTGTTCAATTTCTTCTTTCTCGTTTCCAAAAGTAAAACGCGGTTCCTAATACAAGCTTACAGAACTTAACCACTTCTGAATTTCCTCATATACAAGGTTCCCCCATTACTCACCGTATCACCAGTAGTTACCATTGTTACCGATGGTCAGCAACGACAAGAACCGTTTCTTAGCTTAACACATAGGAAGTGAGTTCGAAGGTAATACTCAATGT
The DNA here is from genome assembly GCA_023531295.1 of Papaver armeniacum. NCBI lineage: Eukaryota > Viridiplantae > Streptophyta > Magnoliopsida > Ranunculales > Papaveraceae > Papaver > Papaver armeniacum. The sequence continues at coordinate 87,189 of JAJJWW010007582.1, forward strand.
TGATGTATTGTCTAAGCTTAATTAATTTTAAGTTTCGTAGTGGATTGAATTGAATTGAAGTTTAGGGGTTCTAATTTGGGGTTTGGTTTTTTAATTTCAATGGGATTATTTGCTTGATTAAATTGAGTAAAAGATCTATGGGGTTTTCTTTAATTTCGAGTATGTACGATTGATTGAATTTAATTCAGCATTAGGTTAATTTGTGTGCTTGACAATACCAGTTGAAGATGATTGACGTAAGTTGACAAAGAGCTTGTTTGATCATCACCAAATACTTTTTATACAACTCCATGACTCCATTTTGTAATTGATGTTGATTTGTGATTTTTTATTGCTTTTGTAACAATATCCCCTTACTCTTTCATCTGGATGTGATGTTAGTGATGAATGAAGCAGTTTTACTTCTTAGGAAGAAGAAGCTTGTGACAGTGTTAGACTCACCATTAATGGCGGCGAGAAAGATGAAGAAGGCCTTAGGGTTTAATTTTGAGCCATTAGATCTGATATTATTTAATGAACGGCTGGATATTTTTTATAATATGTCCACGTGCTAACGAAATTATAACACTCTTAGGTGGATATCTACGTGTCAGAAGTAGTATTTATTATTTAACAGAGTGTTAGTCCTACGTCTTGACTTGACAGTCAACGATAAATCTAGGTACCAAATCTTAATTTTTAATATGTTGGGTACCAGTCCAATGTGTTGGTCATTTGCTGGGTACCAAACATTAAATATCCCTTAATGTATCTCCCTTTTCTTAATTTACGTGAAAAAACCTAAACCTTTAACTAAAATGGGATAAAGGGAATGGTGTATACTTCCTTGAAACTTTGATCATAATGTAATAGTCAATTAGTCTCCAATACTAGAGATACATAAATATACTTCATATTTCATGTTTTGAATACAAACGACTTGAAAGAAACATGGATAGAAATGGAAACAAGTAAAGTCTCTATTACTAACCTCGAACCAAGGGATGATGTGTACGTTGATGTCGATGCGTCTTTAGGTTTTTCAGAGTAACACGAGTTTGTATCAATATTTCTAATGTTTCTAGTATAACCCAATGAAGTTGACTCTAGTAATCTAATCAAGCAACTTCGAGTTTTAGAGCTAAAATATGACAACCAAACTTGACATACCAACGCTTGGTGGGTTCAACTGAGCAATGCTCTAACAGATACGATGACAAAATAGGATAGGTGGGTCTTTACGTACCTCTTTGTTGATGAAGTTCTTGCAAATATCTTCGTTTTTTCTTAGTCTTCAATCTTCGAGGGTTATTCAGTGTCATTTTATACCCAACTACCAAGCTCTAATCCTAGTGCGACACTTGACTTTAATAGTCTATAAATCAAGATATAGTTTCGTACATCTAATATTGACAACAAGCTTGAGATAGAAAAACTTATGAGTTCAACCAAGCGTTGCTCTAACACCGATTACCTATATTTCATTCGGCAAACCCTACCTGCCGAATCAGGGTATCATACATGTACTATTTTTCAAGCAATCAAGATACAACAGTTGTGAAATATTTGTCGCAATGTTCATATGTTTCTCTTGTCGCTGGCTATCGAATTCATTTTTATGCAATCTTTTCAAAAGTGTTAATGTATCCCTCTTATCATATTGTCACGTAACTATCAAAATCGAATGAAATTAAAACATCTCGTAAATACTTGTGGAGAGGTTGCACATGATCGGACTACAAGCTATCAATCGTCTGACTTGCATGGGTGAGCCACATATGATTGATGCGTGTCGTAACACAACAAATTAATTAATACTTTACTACCTAATTAACAAGTAATATAGGGTAGTCAAGGTCGATCCCACGAGGAGCACGAGATTCTAGTTGTAAAAGTTGTCACAAAAGGGGGGTGTAAAAAGCAAAAGAAAATAAACAAAACAATTAAAAGATAAAGTTGAAAGCAATAAAAGAGACAAGATCAAGGAATCCTTCTTCGTTACGAAACAATGAATCAAGTTATGTTCTCTTCTACTTGTTATTAGTCACAAATTATCACCAACCGTAGGTAAAGCGGCTAGCTCGGTGCTAAACCCTAAATCCCTTGTATCACAGGACACGGAAGTTCTCGACTACCGGATTCTAATCACCAAGCCACCTAGAATTAGCTCAACCTAGATGTAACTTGGCTCATGCATTAGGTTTTGTGAATTTCTTAGGTTGATATTAGTAGTTAGACTCTTAGCTCAAGGTCCACTTGCTAACGTTGTTTCTACACACAATTGCTCCACGGAATCCCTCCGCAAGGTCTCGTGTTTGCTACTTATGTAAAGAGTCAAGAAACGATTACTTATCTCCTAACTTTCACTAGCTTTAGATCAAATTAACAAATCAATTTAGTTGGCCACCTAAACAATCTATCAATCGATCATGAATGTCTTTAAGATCATTCCTATTAGTAAAAACAAACGATAATCATGTGAAAAACTTCAAGATAGAATTTGAAAACAAAAACTTAAATCATATGTTAAGAACTAGGAATTCATCCTCAATCAATAAATTAACTACTCATGTTAAAGAGTTCACACAAAGAATAAGAAAAGAAAAGAATTGTGTGTGTAGAGAGGTGTAGAGAGATGTGTAGAAGTTGTAGAAAACTTCTCTATTTATAGGCTTCAATATTCTCCAAATCTTCTAAGGAATAGAATCCTTTTCCTTTGCAATTCAATTTCCAAATCCAAGCTTTTCTCAACTCTTCCACCTTCTCTTTCCAAATTTGAGTCCAATTCTCCATCCAATTCCAAGCCCAAGTCTTCACACCCATGAGAGAAGTCCATAGAAAATTCTGGAATTTTTGGCTCGCGGAAAACTGGGATTGTGGCCGAATCCAGGCCGGAAACGTCGCGCCACGAGCCACTGAAAATTTCTCCGTCGAGAGAATATTCGACGGAATATTAAAATCCCGGTCCTCAGTTAGGACTAACGGTCAAAGGGGTCGACAAGTCGGTCAACCGTTAGTCAGCAGTCAAAGGGAGAGCGAGTTAGATAGGCGAGTCGGCTATGAGTCGCCTTACGAGTTGGTGAGGCGGGTCATGATCTGGGCTGGATCACCGAGGCCGAATCGGTCATCGGGATTCCGAGTCAACTCAGTAGGTAGTAATTTCAGCGGAACCTCCTCAAGCTTCGCCGATTCCCGACCAATTCAAAGCCGTTCTTTAGCTTCAATTCCTGTTAAGAAACCTACTCATACATCTAAGTTTTAATGCCTCATTCGTTGCCTTCTAATTGCCACCTTACCCATCTCTGTTCTTCATCTGCGGCACCACCATCTCTTCCATTAGCAACAACTATTACTTCCTTGCAATCATCTCACGCCGCTTTGTTACGTGTCTTCATCAATTTCAACATCAGCACTATTCCTAGGCAACTTCAATTTGAACAGCAATTCCAATTTCCTCTTCAACCAATTCGGGAACAACATAAAGTGTAACCCATATTCTAATTCATCACCAAGCACCGATTGGAACCAAAAAGATCAACATCTCCCGAGACTTCAACCATGACACCATCAACCCATTCTTGGTTCATCCGAACATATCAACATCACCACCATTTTCTCAATCTCTCGGACTCAGTGCAGCCTCATCTCCACTTCACCGATTCAATCTCACGAGATACCCTTTTAAACTTGTCTCATACTCGATTCCCAACAAATTGAGCAACCCGCTTCTCGATCGACATCATCATCATCTTGTTCAATCTACCAAACCCATTCTCGGCCATTAACCCTTCAGATTCGATTTGTATTGTTCAACAGAAGACCCTCTATCAAATCCGTCAAACGCCATTAAGACCCTATTTACCCAAAATCACGCCCAGGTGCACTTCGTATCTTCTTCTTCCCCGAGTCTTTTCAATCGAACCCATATCAATTTCCAACTCAAGTACCCGTTTCCGATCTCTCTTCCCGTGGCTTAAATCTTCACATAAATCCCATCACCGAAGCTTCATCGGCGGCTCCTCTATCTCCTCTCTGTGTTCCTCGATTTCATCTCCATTTCTTGAGAATTAGTCTGGCGGCCATGGTCGCTTCTCTGCCAGGTGAAAGGAAAGAGAGTGAAGAAGAGAATGAGAGAAATATCTTAGGGTTGTAATGATTTGGGTGTATATTTGCACCCAAGTGATAAGGACCACCCCTCTCATTAGATAAGGGATACCCCAGGGATAATTACACCCTCTGATAAATGATAAGGGGTACCCTGTTGACAACCCCTTAGCCTTGATTGGGCCGGCTTTAGTACTCCTCAATTGGGTTGCCCCTTAACCTCAACTGGGCTCCATATATCAATCTCCTGTAAAATGACCTTTTTGCCCTTTTGGCTCAAATTGGGTGATTTCTTCTTCATTTCCTCCGTGCGACTCCAAAGTAGCTATAAAACTCAAAACAAGCGTAAAATACATAATTTACAAGAAAAATAGCAAAGAAAGCATAAACTACTAGATAGTAAATTAGGTGTATTCTACACCTATCAAATTCCCCCACACTTAGACTTTGCTAGTCCTCGAGCAAATCAAACCAAAACTCACAACTTCAAAGCGTTCAAGCGTCACAAGCATCCAAAAAGTTATGAGGACATAGAGTTTACGCATGCTAGTAATAAGAAGTTAGAAATACTAAAGAACATATTCTCGTTCTTAAATGTTGAGTGAGAAATAACCACACCATAATGAGAGAACGCGTGTTTGAGAAAGCGATCAATAAGCATTTCGCCTCGAAACGCCTCACCAAATAGGATTTTATGATAATTGCACTCAAAAAAGACGGCTTTTTATGGTTCTCACATGTGTGCGAGGTAGGAATGAAGAGAGAATTCCTGCAACACGTTGAATGGTGGGAAGGACAACTTAGAAATTTTGAAAAACCCACATCTTTTAATATTTTGAAAAACCATTTTTCTGACGATCTCTAAGAAAGGAAATCAACCACTATTATCGAGGATGAGATTACTTACTTACCTTCACATCCGATTGTCAATTATGATAACACCACTCTCACGGCATCCAATAGAAACGTCTTCGCTCCTCGTCTTGATCTTCATGGTCTTCGTCTTCGGTTTCAACTATTGATGATAAACCCTTGAATTTCATAAATTCTTAACAATTCTTAACTCTTTTTTACCTTAAATATCCTTGTCGCTTGAAACTTCCTTATAAATTTTCCTTCCCCACGGCTTATACAAATATTTCTCTTGTTTTGTTTTTTTTTTTTTTCTCTTTTTTTTTTTTTCTTTTCTTTTTTTTTTTTTTTTTTTTCAATTTTTTAAGAACTAAGAGAAATTAAATACAAAATAAACCATGGCCATGGAAGAAGTATTTTACCGCTTGATTCTTCACAACTTGTATCGTCTTGAAATCATAAACTTTCAAAAATTCTCACCTTTTAATTTTCTTCGCTTTTATTTGAAATTTGCTCTTTTTCTCGTTCCGTTGCTTGTAAACCTTAAACTTTTCCAACTTTCCTTGTAGATTTTGATGTCGCTCCTTGTTGATGATGAATGTGTTTCTATGGATCCGTTGTTGTCGAGAGAGAGAATGGTGCTAACTGCAAATCGAACTACAAGAAGGAAGCTTTCATCCATGGACGTCACCCTCATGATTGACAAAATTAGCACTCAAGAGATCAAAGAGTAGTGCTTCTATTGGTGGGAGGTTGGGTAGCTCACCATTCTACCAGGAATTTACGTATGGTGACACACACTCAAAAGAAGCTCTTTAGTAGATGGAAAATTTCTGGTCGGTGCCTCTCATGATATGAATACGGGTAGTCTCCACTAATGATTGATCAGCAACTCTAATAACGCCTTTCTCCCTGCACCAAATTCGCATCACCGGCATGATTAAATCCATTATTTAACACTCAAACAATCAAGAAATCCGAATGTAATTCTCTAACATTTCCAAGTTCAATTATGTCGGTCAAAATCTCTATGTAAACATACCTAGAAATATGCTAGTGACTCTAAAATCTTTAAAAATTGATGGTTTTAAGTAAAACTTTTTTTTTTTTTTAATTTTTTTAATTTTTTTGTAATTTTTGTTTTAAAACATGCTTAATTCACTCCCCACACTTAAACCTTACATTGTCCTCAATGTAATTGAATCCTCCTAGTAACGTCAAGGTGGGAAATTTTAACATGATAAGAAACAAGAAAAGAAATAACAAAAAGCAAAAAGATAAGAAATACAAAACCTATGGGTTGCCTCCCATTAAGCGCTTGTTTTAAAGTCGACGGCCCGACTTAGCTCTTGTAAGATTCATTCCCCATATACTAACAATCGGAAAATTTGAGGATCCACCCATAATACCTGTTTTGCAAACAATAACTCCATACAAATATTAGCACAAGAAAACAATAGTGAAATTATCGCTCGATAGAAATTTCCCCCACACTTATTCTCGTCCACACTTGGAAGTGTATAAAGAACATAGAATTCGGGAACTTCCATGTATTCCTCTTGGCAAACCTGCATAGTGTTAGAATCAAGTGTTTCCAATGGTGGGTATTTAGAAACAAAATCATCCAAAAATACTTTCGAAGCACATACATTCAAACCAATAAGAGGTAAAGGAGAAGAATCAATAGGCAAAGGGTTAGACAAACCTTGCACAATCTCTTGTATTATAGAATCCTCTTCATCCTTAAAAAATTCGAGTGAATTACTTACCTCTTGTATATCGTGGTCCTCTATTAAACCTTGCAACCATTCTTCGTCGTTTTCTACCTTAACCATAGTCTCAGTATCATCAAAATCATTAGCAAGTTCAATTGGGTCTTCCACAAAATCAATGAATGTGGTTTCATCCTCTAGCATCATCTCTTCAACATTCTCATCATCGGAATCGGGCCATTCACTAAAATGATTCTCATCGGTATAGATTGTAAAATCTTCTTGTGCGGGTGTTACACCGTTTACAACAATAGGTAAGTCACACCCAATCTCCTCCTTTTGAATAGGTGAAGGATCGTTATTATGATCCGGAGTTGGAATAACTTCCTCATTGTCGGAACAATCATACACTTCCGCGGACTCCCATCTTTCCCTAAGAAATTTTTTCCAAGCAATAAATGCATCTTCCTCAAGCTCGTCCTTTTGAATAGGTGATTGATCATTATTAAGATCAAGGCTTGAGTAATCTACACTAGCGTCATCAAAAGTCTCCAAAGGTTTGTTAATTTGTTCGTATATTTTCTCCGAATTCCTTTGAATTTCTCGATGTGATTCTTGCATCTTTTTGTTGAAGATCCCCAATCATGGCCAACATCTTATCCGCAAAACTAGAGATTTTCTCGATCATAAACAAAATTATCCTCCCATCCTTGTGATTGTCCACCTACATACCCGTCATAAGGTTGTTGATATGTATGAGAATATCCATAATGTTCCGTAGGAATTTGATCATAGCCAAAAGATTGGTTTTGATTGTATCCTAAGGATGGTTGGAAGTTGTCATAATGTTGAGGTTGAAAACCGTATTGATTGTTGTAATATGCTTGCTCTTGTCCACCATACATGGAAAACCGATACCTGAAATAAGATTCAAAAACTAAGTTAGATACGGAATAGAGTATCCAACAAAGCAAGAATAAAGCAAAAGAAAAATAAAAACAACTAAAATCATCCATTTGCTCCCCGTACTTGGCGCCAAAATTTGATGCGTGTCGTAACACAACAAATTAATTAATACTTTACTACCTAATTAACAAGTAATATAGGGTAGTCAAGGTCGATCCCACGAGGAGCACGAGATTCTAGTTGTAAAAGTTGTCACAAAAAGGGGGTGTAAAAAGCAAAGAAAATAAACAAAACAATTAAAAGATAAAGTTGAAAGCAATAAAAGAGACAAGATCAAGGAATCCTTCTTCGTTCTGAAACAATGAATCAAGTTATGTTCTCTTCTACTTGTTATTAGTCACAAATTATCACCAACCGTAGGTAAAGAGCTAGCTCGTGCTAAACCCCTAAATCCCTTGTATCAGGACACGGAAGTTCTCGACTACCGGATTCTAATCACCAAGCCACCTAGAATTAGCTCAACCTAGATGTAACTTGGCTCATGCATTAGGTTTTGTGAATTTCTTAGGTTGATATTAGTAGTTAGACTCTTAGCTCAAGGTCCACTTGCTAACGTTGTTTCTACACAATTGCTCCACGGAATCCCTCCATGAGGTCTCGTGTTTGCTACTTATGTAAAGAGTCAAGAAACGATTACTTATCTCCTAACTTTCACTAGCTTTAGATCAAATTAACAAATCAATTTAGTTGGCCATCTAAACAATCTATCAATCGATCATGAATGTCTTTAAGATCATTCCTATTAGTAAAAACAAACGATAATCATGTGAAAAACTTCAAGATAGAATTTGAAAACAAAAACTTAAATCATATGTTAAGAACTAGGAATTCATCCTCAATCAATAAATTAACTACTCATGTTAAAGAGTTCACACAAAGAATAAGAAAAGAAAAGAATTGTGTGTGTAGAGAGGTGTAGAGAGATGTGTAGAAGTTGTAGAAAACTTCTCTATTTATAGGCTTCAATATTCTCCAAATCTTCTAAGGAATAGAATCCTTTTCCTTTTGCAATTCAATTTCCAAATCCAAGCTTTTCTCAACTCTTCCACCTTCTCTTTCCAAATTTGAGTCCAATTCTCCATCCAATTCCAAGCCCAAGTCTTCACACCCATGAGAGAAGTCCATAGAAAATTTCGGAATTTTTGGCTCGTTTAGGGAAAATCTGGGATTGTGGCGGGAATCCGTGGAAAACGCCGCCGGCCACCTGAAAATTTCTGTCGAGAGAATATTCGACGGAATATTCCGTCCAGGTCTCCGTTAGGACTAACGGTCAAAGGGTCGAAATCGGTCAACCGTTAGTCAACGGTCAAAGGGAGAGCGAGTTAGATGAGGCGAAGTCAACTATGAGTCGGCTTTCCCGGTTGACTGGCCCAGTCGATCGAGCTGGATCACCGAATCGAATGGAAGGTCATCGGGATTCTTGAGTCAACTCGGTAGGGTAGTAATTTCATTGAGAACCTCCTGTTTCGGGGTGATTCCGAGCCAATTTGGTAGTTCTTTAGCTTCAATTCTGTTAAGAAACCTACTCATACATCTAAGTTTTAATGCCTCATTACATTTGCCTTCTAATTGCCACCTTACCCATCTCGTGTTCTTCATCTGCAGCACCACCATCTCTTCCATTAGCAACAACACTATTACTTCCTTGCAATCATCTCACGCTTTTGTTCGGTCTTCATCAATTTCCAACATCAAGACTATTCCTAGGCAACTTCAATTTGAACAAAGAATTCCAATTTCCTCTTCAACCAATTCAGGAACAACATAAAGTGTAACCCATATTCTAATTCATCACCAAAAAGACAGATTGGAACCAAAGCCATCAACATCTCACGAGACTTCAACCAACAAAGCACCATCAACCCATTCTTGGTTCATCCGAACATATCAACATCACCACCATTTTCTCAATCTCTCGGCCTCAGAGTGCAGCCTTATCTCCACTTCACCGATTCAATCTCACAGATACCCTTTTAAACTTGTCTCATACTCGAGATTCCCAACAAATTGAGCAACCCCGCTTCTCGATCGACATCATCATCATCTTGTTCAATCTACCAAACCCATTCTCGGCCTGAGAACCCTTCATGATTCGATCTCTGTATTGTTCAACAAAGACCCCTCTATCAAACCGTCAAACGCCATTAAGACCCTATTTACCCAAAATCACAAGAAGTATACGTATCTTCTTCTTCCCGAGTCTTTTCAATCGAACCCATATCAATTTCCAACTCAAGTACCCGTTTCCGATCTCTCTTCCTGTGGCTTAAATCTTCACGAGAAATCCCATCACCGAGCTTCATCGTGACTCCTCATCTCCTCTCTCTGTGTTCCTCGATTTCATCTCCATTTCTTGAACAATTAACGGCAGCCATGGCTGCTTCTCTCGGCTTCAGGTGAAAGGAAAGAGAGTGAAGAAGAGAATGAGAGAAATATCTTAGGGTTGTAATGATTTGGGTGTATATTTGCACCCAAGTGATAAGGACCACCCCTCTCATTAGATAAGGGATACCCCAGGGATAATTACACCCTCGATAAATGATAAGGGGTACCCAGTGACAACCCCCTTAGCCTTGATTGGGCCGGCTTTAGTACTCCTCTCCGAATTGGGTTGCCCCTTAACCTCAACTGGGCTCCATATATCAATCTCTGTAAAATGACCTTTTTGCCCTTTTGGCTCAAATTGGGTGATTTCTTCTTCTTTTCCTCCGTGCGACTCCAAAGTAGCTATAAAACTCAAAACAAGCGTAAAATACATAATTTACAAGAAAAATAGCAAAGAAAGCATAAACTACTAGATAGTAAATTAGGTGTATTCTACACCTATCAATGATCAATCCAAGAATTTATATGTTATTTTTTCAAGCAATCAACCCCAAAGTTGTGAAACGTTTGTTGCAATTTTCATGTCTTCCTCTTGTCGCTGGCTATGAAATCTATTTTTATGCAGTCTTTAAAAAAATATTAATTTAACATTTATATTTAATTTGTTAATTAGTTAACTGACCATCCTCATTACCAAGCATGTTTAAAATTTCATCCTCTTGTCATATTATCACATAATTATCAAAATCGAATGAAATTAAAACGTTACATGAACACTCATCGAAGAAGGTGCACAGAATCGGACTCCAAACTATCAATCATCCGACTTATATCTATGCTTTACCCCCTTCCCTCAAGTTTAGTTCCTGGTTTTACCACTATACAGAAGATAGTCTTGGAGCTTCATCGATATTCAATGGACGAGAACAAAAAACCTAAAAGATATAGTTGAAGACATGTAACCTTTTTTTAGTTGTTGAAGGCTCAGAAAAGAACGCTGGTGTGGGAGAAAATAACAAATGAATAAGGGCAGGTTTCATTGCCATTAAGCGACTTCAAGAAGAAATGTACGCCAAAATTTTCCGACTTCTTCTGCAGGGTCTCTATCCCCTCCCTCTCTCTGTGAACAACTCCGAGAGATCGGCTGTGTCCATCGCCGACTAAAAAAAAGTGGTAATAGAAAGGGATTAATCAATTTACAGTTAAATGTAAGATGACATTATACAAAGTGTATTTCTGAACAGGATTATTGAGAGTTATTGCAGTACTGTGCACGTTAGGATTATAAACAAAAGGGGCATCAAGTACGAATACGTAGACCTCCAAGTTCAAGAAACATGCTTACAGGGCCGGCCCAGAGATTTGGCTGCCCCGAAGCCATGGTTAAATTGTTTCCCCATCCATCCTAACACCCGTATACACTTGCGCTAGGCTGAGCGGCATAGTTTTGTTGTACATATCCACTTCAAAGAGACCACTGACCATCAACTATAATATGATTATTAAGAAGTTAATTTTATTAACCCTGTAAGATGAATGGCAATAACTGATAAGCACGTAGGTGTTACATTTTGTACCCATATTTATATTAGCTAGGACTCGATATTTTGGCTAATAACACTATTTTAGTGCTTTTGTAGAAAATACAAGCAAATCCGATCATCCGGAGAATAAACAGCTAAAGAAGAGCATTTGCCACAAAAATGATCAATGCATCTCATGGCACGAAAGAAAGAGAGTTAACTGTGGGCATCCACTTTAAGTACTCATGCATGAAATACCACTTCCAGAAGTGTTGTTGAGTCAAGGAAAGATAGTGAATGCGTGTCAAGCTCCTCCCTCCACATTAAAGTTCATGCCAAGAAACAAGAAAAAGTGTTTGCTCAATCCAAGTCATCTTTACAAACAGCTGTTGTCCATTTTGGGTTTGTTCTCAGTGTATCAGGTGGAGTAAAAATGTGAATCAAGACTACTGATCGAAAGCAAGGTTCTCACCTGAAGCTAAACTAGGTTTCATGGCATGTATCAACTGAGATTTATACAGTGACGGATTTATTGGCAGCAGCGAAGAGTGGTTCTGAGATGGGTTAGAGCAGTCGAGTAAAAAGCAACACAGACCTGTTGCGGCCATTTTTACATCTGCGGGTTAATGGAGTCGAGATATGGTGTTATACGTGTATGAAAGAAGCAGTCTGAACTGGGGTTGTTGTTGATTAATATGGGGTTCTCGAGAGAGCAAACTCATGGATGGAACTGAGCATGGGGAGTTTTAAATAGGTTTTGCTCGAAAATGATGTTGGTGGAGAAAACAGCGTCTGCAATGGAGTTGGGAGATGGATCCTCTGTGATGGGTTAGTTTGAATCGGCCAAAAGGGATACTGGTGAACTGTGCAGTAATGGAGCTTTATGTAACTCGAATGAAACTGGTCTTGTGGTCAGTTTAGAGATTTACTGAGGTGACTGATATTGGGTTGAAGTAATTATGGCCGAGATTAAGATGGTTGAATTGATGGCAGTCGGAGTTGGGAGTTGAAATTCAGTTCTTTCTATGCAAACAACTGAAGCATGAATGGAGAATGGAACTGCAGATTGAAAGAAGGTTCATCTACATCAACAAATAGGAAATAGTGTTGAATCCGTTTTGAAGAATGAATTGAGAAACTGGTGTTGGTTATGGCAGCCGTATAGGAAGCTCAGGATGGATGGTTGCTGGCATTTGCATTCGAAGATCAGGTAGATAAAAGCGCTGGTGGTGTCTACGTGTTTGAATGGGCAGTGGCCGGAGCTGGAGTATTCACTGGAGTTCGTTCGTTGTGTGTCGATGGAGCAAACAAAAGAGCTGCTGTTGCCGAGATGAATGGAGATGGCAAGGATCAGAACGAAGGTGGTATATTTCTGAAATGCGTAATTGCAGGTGACGATTGAGCTGCTGGAGTTGAATATTGCCTGAGTTTATCAGAGCCGCGAAGTGAGATTGGACGGGAATGAAGATGGACTGGCAAAGCTAGTGATGGCAGTGGTATATGTGCGAAACGAAGGCAAAAGTGGCGTGAACTGTGTTGTTGCAGGTGGCATCGATGGGCACTTGCTTAGAGAATAAGAAGGTGCTAACGGTGGTTGGATGGAGTTGTGGTTATTAATGTGGACTGATTGAGGGAGCAAGCTGAAGCTAGATGGTGGCCGTGTTTCGAGCTTAATTGTGATTGCAGTTGGCGGCAGACTTTACAAGGAAGGGTGGATAGGAACGGAAATTGATGACGAGATTTGGTTCAGTGAAGGGAGTTTGCCATGCTGGTGGTCCGGGGAAGCTTTGAATCGTGAAAACAAAACTGAAAATGATTGATAAGAGGATATGGTCGAGATTCGAAGAACAGGTTGGTATGATGGTTGAACTGGCAATTGACGTTTGGCGCTAGAATTTGGGATGGGCCTTGGCAACTACTTGCTAGGTCCAGAATGGACTTGTCGCAGCATATATAAACCTACAGAGACTGGAAAAGAAAGGGAAGCCAGGCGCGGCTACACAGCCGTTTACGATTTGAGAGTTCTTCATTTTGGTTTTTCGATTAGCTTGTCGTTTTGATTTCAATTTTTTTATGGATTTTGAGAAAGCCATGACGAGCTAGATCCATGTTAGGGTGAAAGGATGAAGTTGTAGGTTGATTTATTTATTTTGTGTTCTAAACAATGGGTTTCAATAATTTGAGCTTAATGTTAATGTTTGTGATTCTCTTTCAATGCTTTGTCTTCTAGCTACATTTTTCATGTTCTATGCCATGTATAGTCCATAGTTAGATTAGTGGAAGAACTCGTTGAACCTTAGTAATAATTGATTTATGAATATCTCTTGACTATTTATGCCATGTATACTTAGTGCTTTGGAATTCTACTTTAAGGTGAGAGCAAACTACCGTTTCGATAATTCTTGTCATTGGCTCTTAATGAAATATCTTCCGTGTACTAGTAGCTACGTTTGCTGTTTTACATGAGTAAATCCGAAACCTTTGTGATTGAATACAAATAAATTACCTACAACGGATTCCCGGAGACTTAATACTTTCACATCCTTGGTTACATTTTTATTATTATTATTTTGTTTTCATTGTTCCATAAACTTCTAAAATATTAAATTTGATTAGTTAATTTTTGGTATTAGTTAGTAGTAGTATTTCACACTCCTCGAGGGAACGACCTGTACTTGCCATTGTTCTACTAGTTAGACACTGTGCACTTGCAGTATTTTATTGTAGGTTTCCGAGCCTATCAAGTTTTTGGCGCCGCTGCCGGGGAGTGGTTGCAAAATACTCTCTGATTGATATCTTTTTGTACATAATTTTATTTTGTTTTTCTTGTAGATTTCTTTTGGGTTCTTTTTACACATTTTATTTGATTTTTTTTTAGGTACCTTAGCCTGAAGTGTTGTGGGTGAAAAGAAAGTATGCACTCGCAAGGCTTTTGGAAGAGCCACTCGGAAAATCCATTAGAGGTTTGCTTAACTTATTTTGGGTATGATTTTGATGATGATAGTGTTATTTGTGAAGTCAATGCCTTGTTAGACTCCGCACCGCTGTTAGACACTAATCAATGGAAACCCAAACTAAAACCTCTAAATCTGCCCGAGTTTCGACTAGTTCCATCAGTCGATAAAGCTCCGACCTTGACTCATCTTGATAATATTTATAATGAAACCATTTTAAATGATAGTAGTTATATGAGTCATTATATTATTGCTCCATTGAGCCATTGTTCAGCGAGTGAATTTGAGCCAATATCAGTCATGAAAGTTATTTCTGCTGATTTAGAGCCTGATTTACGGAGTGCACCTCAACAAGAATCTATTGAACAATTTATACCTCTTTGTGTGAATGATTTACTTAACCCAACAATGCATGGCTTGATTACTAAGGATTGTTTTGTCTGGAGAATGGATTCACATAAATTTTTGGATGATTATAGTGTTTGCAGGTGTATATTTTCAGCTGACCGGATTAGTTGGGTTGATCCTCAACTTTTCAGGCTCTACATATATGATTGGCAGCTTACTTTGAGGTACTAACCTCACCTCGTTTGAGATTGTGCTACCGGTAAAAGGGGAGACAAATACCTTTCGCTTCATGGGAGTCAACCTATCAGATTTGTTCCCTTCACAATATCTTTTATTTTTCTTTGTTTAGTTTTTGCATATTTTATTTTAGAATTTCCCACCTTAATTTCTACGTTGGATGACTCAATTACATTGAGGAAAATGTAATGTTTAAGTGTGGGGGAGTGGCATTTTCGTTTGGTCTCAAAAAAAAATGCATATTATGACCAGCTATTGAGCGGGTCTTGAAATGAAAAATAAAAAAATTATTATGACCAGCTGTTGAGCGGGTCTATTGTAGGGTTCTTATGACCAGCTGTTGAGAGAGTCTAAAAAATAAAATAAAAATAAAAATAAAAATTTATGATGACCAGCTGTTGAGCGGGTCTAGTGTTGTACATGATCAGCTGTGGAGCGGGTCAATTTTCTGTTTTGCTCGAGGACTAGCAAAATATAAGTGTGGGGGTGTTTGATAAGCACGTAGGTGCTACATTTTGTACCCATATTTATATCAGCTAGGACTCGATATTTTGGCTAATAACACTATTTTAGTGCTTTTTTAGAAAATACAAGCAAATCCGATCATCTGGAGAATAAACAGCTAACGAAGAGCAGTTGCCACAAAAATGATCAAGGCATCTCATGGCACGAAAGTAAGAGAGTTAATTGTGGGCGTCCACTTTAAGTACTCATGCATGAAATACCACTTCCAGAAGTGTTTTTGAGTCAAGGAAAGATAGTGGATGCGTGTCAAGCTCCTCCCCCCATATTAAAGTTCGTGCCAAGAAACAAGAAAAAGTGTTTGCTCAATCCAAGTCATCTTTACAAACAGCTGCTGTCCATTTTGGGTTTGTTCTCAGTGTGTCAGGTGGAGTAAAAATGTGAATCAACACTACTGATCGAAAGCAAGGTTCTCACCTGAACCTAAACTAGGTTTCATGGCATGTATCAACTGAGATTTCTACAGTGACGGATTTATTGGCAGCAGCGAAGAGTGGTTCTGAGATGGGTTAGAGCAGTCGAGTAAAAAGCAACACAGACATGTTGCTGCCATTTTTACATCTGCGGGTTAATGGAGTCGAGATATGGTATTGTACGTGTATGAAAGAAGCAGTCTGAACTGGGGTTGATGTTGATTAATATGGGGTTCTCGAGAGAGCAAACTCATGGATGGGACTGAGCATGGGGAGTTTTAAATGGGTTTTCCTCGAAAATGATGTTGGTGGAGAAAACACCGTCTGCAATGGAGTTGGGAGATGGATCCTCTGTGATGGGTTAGTTTGAATCGGCCAAAAGGGATACTGGTGAACTGTGCAGTAATGGAGCTTTATGTAACTCGAATGTGGTCTTGTGGTCAGTCTGGAGATTTACCGAGGCGAATGATATTGGGTTGAAGTAATTATGGCCGAGATTAAGATGGTTGAACTGATGGCAGTCGGAGTTGGGAGTTGAAATTCAGTTCTTTCTATGCAAACAACTGAAGCATGAATGGAGCATGGAACTGCAGATTGAAAGAATGTTCTGTTGGAAAAAACGTGTTTAACCAAGGACTTTGACTTGCCCACAAAATGTTTTTTCCTTGTGAATAGTTAAAACATTAGTCCCACATAGGTGAAAATCTAAACAATTTTAGACTTAAATACCATAGAATTGGGCTATAAGGGCAGGCCCTTTGGGCACTTAGCCTTTGTGCGATTGGGAAGACTTAGACTATGGCTAGGGTCCCTTTCCGTCGCGCGGTGCTTCGCACGAAGCACGTGACGCCGCCCGTCCGTCCGGTCGGTCGGGTCAGGTGTGGGTGTGGGTGTGGGTGTGGGTTCAATAAGACTTATCTTTTTACTCATGTTTTACGCACATGTGTCTTTTTGTTTGGACGTGCTTGTCACATATGTGAAGCAATATTCTGTCCTTACGTGTTTGGTTTCTTTGCTTTAAATAAAAACATTTTAAAACCGGTCTGCCAAAAGTGCTTTTCAGACAAAGTACATTTCGACAGAAAACTACACCTTTGTTTGAAGTCTGATTTCTTTGTCTTGTTTTGTTTGTTTGAAGAACAAAAAAACATAACCCGATAACCTTGTCATACGCATAGGTTTTCCTTGGCGTTTTTCTCTTGTTTTGCTTACTGATTTTTGCTATAAATAGTGAAGAGTTTCTCACTTCACAAAACACACCAAGAGAAGCTTTCTCTTCTCTTCTTCTTCTCTTCCTCTCCTCTGTTTTCTTAACGAGTTCTTAAGGTTTTTTGAGAAATAAAAGCTTTGGTTTTCTCTCTTGGAGTAACAACTTTTCCAGTCTTTGTAAGCTCTTGGGTACCTTCCTTGTATGCTACATCGAGAGGTACTAGCGGTAGTTGTATCACGGAGGTGACTCATCCAACTGCTATAGCATCTCAGAGGAGTAGCGGGCGATGTGCCTTTAGGTCGGCGTATTTATACGTGCCTCTACTGTTCCGATTACCATTGTTTGAGCATCACCAACAACATCGGTGAAGCATGGGTTTGAGCTAAGTATATTCTTCACATCTCTTTCATTATTGTTACATTGTTTCCAACAAACTAAAGGCAATAAGCGCTTACGCTTTATTATTACTGTAACAAAAGGGGAAAGGCAAGGTTGAGCTGAAGCTTACTTCAGGAAAAACTCTCGCATTGAATGGCGTGTATCACGTCCCGGACATATGCAAGAATCTTGTCTCGAAACCATCTTACTAGGAAAGGTTTTAAATTTGAAAGGAGTCTAACAAAGTTGTAATCTCTAAGGGTGGTGACTTCGTAGGAAAGGGTTACGTCCTTTGAGAACATGATCAAGCTTAGTGTACTTTCCTTGAACTTGAACGAAAATGCATCTTCTTACGCTTTATGTTTGTGACTCCTCACATGTTTGGCATGATAGACTAGGACATGTTAACTTCAAATCCATTGAAAAACTTGCTAGTCTAGGCTGCATTCTAAAATAAACTTTGTGAGAGGTCATAAATGTGAAATTTGTGTTGAATCTAAATTTGCAAAGAAAACCCTTTAACAAAAAGGTTGAGACGTAGTACAACTCCCTAGAACTAATTCACTTTCAGTTTAGGAGATTTAAAATCAACTCCAACTAAAGGTGGTAAAAAATGGTACATCACTTTTATAGATGATCACTCCGATATCTTGTCAAGTTTACCTTCTTAGAAGCAAGGATGAAGCCTTAGAAGCTTTTCAAATTATATAAACTTGAAGTAGAAAACCAAGAGGCGTTACAATTAAAACTCTTAGGTCGAGATAGGCGGTGAGTATGTGATACCCATAAGGAGAATTTTGCAAACTTAATGGCATCATTCACGAGAGACGCACCTCGTTCACCTCGAGTCGAATGGAGTAGTGAAAGGAAAACCGAACACTCATAGATATGGTAAGCGCTATGTTAGCTAGCTCGGGGCTACCCTCGAACTTGTGGGAGCAATTCTCTCTCTTGTTATATCTTGAACCGCATTCCATTTAAGAAATGAGTAAAACCCCATATGAATCATGGATAGGTAGACCACCTTCCTACGCATTCTTTAAAGTGTGGGGGTGTTTGGCCAAGGTGGGCATTCCTCGCCCCAAGCAAACCAAAATAGGACCTAAAACTATGGTGTGTTTTCTTAGGTTACCCCGAGCACTCTAGTGCGTATAGGTTCATGGTCATTGGTGATAACATCATTATGGAATCTAGAGATGCGGTGTTCTTTGAACACATTTTTCCTTTAGGTCAGGACCTTGCAAAAGGGTCGCGATGACCTCTCGAGATGTTCCTTCGACTAGTCAAACCCCAACTCTAGATGTTGAAACCGAACCTAGAAGAAGTAAGAGGGTCGGAGGCAGAGAAAAGTTTCGGTCCGAGTTTGTGACTCTTGCGGTAAGTCTGAACCCCAAACCTATAAGGAAGCAATGACTTGTCCAGGAAGCTCCCTTGGGAAGAAGCTTCCCTTAATGAGTGGGATTCCATTCAAGATAAACGACACTTGGGATCGTAGACTTACCTCAGTAGTAAAGCCATAGGGTGCAAATGGGTCTTTAAAAAAAAGCTTAGACCGAGATGGGACTACAGAAAACACAAAGCTAGGTTGGTAGTCAAGGGCTACGAGACAAAAGGAAGGAGTAGATTTCTTTGATACATATTCATAGGTCACTAGAATCACTTCTATTAGGATCTTTGATTGCTATTGCTTCTATTTATGATTTGCATATACATCGGATGGATGTTAAAAGCGCATTTTACATGGTGAATTGATTGAAGAAATTTACATGGAACAACTTTGAAGGTTTTTGTTGTGAAAAGGTTTAGAAGATAAAGTATGCAAATTGAAAAAATCTCTGTATGGTTTAAAACAAGCACCTAAACAGTGGCATGAAAAATTTGATCATATAATGATGACTAATGGCTTGAGAATTAATGAATCGATAAATGTGTTTTATGTTAAATCGGTGGATAATTCTCATGTTATTGTATGCTTTTTGTATGTTGATGATATGCTCATATTGGGGCGTGGCCTTGAAATCATTAATGCCACTAAAAGCATCTTTGAACGAAAACTTTGACATGAAAGACTTAGGCCCCGTTGATATAATCTTAGGGATGAAAGTCGAGAAAGACAAGCGATGGTTATAGTCTTAGTCAATCTCATTATCTCAAAGCTGTGCTCAAGAGATTTAAGCATGAAAATGCTAAACTGCATCTACTCCTTATGACCCCAATTGTAAATTGAATAAGAACAAGGGTGAAGGAATTCGTCGACTCGAGTATTCTCGTGTTATTGCAGTATTATGTATTTGATGGCTATGCGGA
This sequence comes from Papaver armeniacum, assembly GCA_023531295.1. Lineage (NCBI taxonomy): Eukaryota > Viridiplantae > Streptophyta > Magnoliopsida > Ranunculales > Papaveraceae > Papaver > Papaver armeniacum. The sequence continues at coordinate 107,019 of JAJJWW010007582.1, forward strand.
CACGATATTGCCTCGCGGTGGCAGATTGAGCAGGTACAGCAGCCCAGGGAGAATCACTGGAAAGCCCTATCTGAGTCTTACGGTACACTGAGAGGAACTTCAAACTATTGCTTAAGTTTTGGGAAGTATCCTGCTTTGTGATAGAAGTCTGTGATGCCAAGCTGGATATCGGCTTGCAGACAAGTGCAAGTGCACAAGTGGGTACGTCTTCACACTTGGAGTGCGTCGTGTCATGGAAGTCTTCCAAACAGACATGTATAGCTCGATCCGGGTATGGAGTCCGAGTTTATAGCCTTGGATAAAGGCTGCGAGAGGAAGGCCGAATGGATACGAGGTTTCTGGGAGGAATTCCACTCTGGCCCAAGCTTTGTGTCTTCTATCGCAATCCACTGTGACAAGTAAAGGCTGCTATTGGATGTGCGAGAGAATAAGGTGTACAACGGAAAGTCGATACACATTCGTAGAAGACACAAGGCAGTGAGACAACTACTCTCTACGAGTATCATCTCTATAGACTTTGTAGGGTCTAAAGAGAACATTGCGAGACCCTTTGACGAAAGGGTTACCTAGAGAGAAAGTTAGTTCCGCATCGAGGGGATGGGACTTAAGCTCATAGAATAAAATTGCCAAGAAGGATACTCAACCTTGTGAATGGAGCTCAGGAATCAAGGTTCAATGAGACTACTAATTTTTGGTGATAATGAGAGAGAAAGCACTATCTTAGTCCCTCCTATGGTGCAATTTGTGTGATAGTGCTACCGCATGATTTAGGATAATCCGTTGAGATCTTAATGAGTACCATGGCTTTGATTAAAGCGGGGTGTGGCGAGACACTCTTTATGGACTCACCTATGTGAATGTTGGAAGTGGCGCTTCCATGAGAATTTGGCCCGGATTCTCTAGAGACATTCATTACGTCAGGATTTGCCCAAGGCCAAAATGGGCTAACGGCAAGAGCTTGGCAGCTTTTCTTTGATACATCAAAGCGTGGGTTATTTACGAATTGCACTCCCTTTGTTGTCGGTTCAAGATATTGTGTTCAAGTAACAACAAGCGATTAGGTAACCTCTCACTAAGTTAAGGTTCAATCTCTGGGACACCTTAGCCTAATTTTGATGTATTCTGTTTTCTCGTATTTTTGTCGACATGTTTTATTATTCATGTGGGGGATTGGTGGAGATGCAGGGTACTTTTGCAGACTTCAAAAGAAATCAGACTTCAAACAGTGTGTAGTTTTACGCCCGAAGCTTGACTTTGCGAAAAGCACTTTTGCGAGAATCGGTTTTGAAAGCTTGACTTTTATTTAAAGCCAAACCAAACACGTAAGGACGAGGGGGAATATTGCTTCACATATGTGACAAGCACGTCAAACAAAAAGACACATGTGCGAGAAAACATGAGTAAAAGATAAGTCTTATTGAACCCACCCACACCCACCCACACCACACCCGGACCCAGACCAGGCAGGCCAGGCCAGGCCAGGACGGACCGGCGGCGTGCGTGCTTCGTGCGAAGCACCGCGCGTACGGGAAAGGGACCTAGCCATAGTCTAAGTCTTCCCAATCGCACAAAGGCTAAGTGCCCAAAGGGCTGCCCTTATAGCCCAATTCTATGGTATTTAAGTCTAAAATTGTTTAGATTTTCACCTATGTGGGACTAATGTTTTAACTATTCACAAGGAAAAAACATTTTGTGGGCAAGTCAAAGTCCTTGGTTAAACACGTTTTTTCCAACATGTTCATCTACAACAATAAATAGGAAATAGTGCTGAATCCGTTTTGGAGAATGAATTAAGAAACTGGTGTTGGTTAAGCAGCCGTATAGGAAGCTCAGGATGGATGGTTGCTGGCATTTGCATTCGAAGATCAGGTAGATAAAGGCGATGGTGGTGTCTACGTGTTTGAATGGGCAGTGGACGGAGCTGGAGTATTCACTGGAGTTCGTTCGTTGTGTGTCGATGGAGCAAACAAAAGAGCTGCTGTTGTCGAGATGAATGGAGATGGCAAGGATCGAAGCGAAGGTGGTATATTTCTGAAATGCGTAATTACAAGTGACGATTGAGCTGCTGGAGTTGAATATTGCCTGAGTTTATCAGAGCCGCGAAGTGAGATTGAACGGGAATGAAGATGGACTGGCAAAGCTAGTGATGGCAGTGGTATATATGCGAAACGAAGGCAAAAGTGGCGTGAACTGTGTTGTTGCAGGTGGCATCGATGGGCACTTGCTTAGAGAATAAGAAGGTGCTAACGGTGGTTGGATGGAGTTGTGGTTATTAATGTGGACTGATTGAGGGAGAAAGCTGAAGTTAGATGGTGGCCGTGTTTCGAGCTTAATTGTGATTGCAGTTGGCAACAGACTTTACAAGGAAGGGTGGATAGGAACGGAAATTGATGACGAGATTTGGTTTAGTGAAGTGAGTTTGCCATGCTGGTGGTCCGGGGGAGCTTTGAATCGTGAAAACAAAACTAAGAATGATTGATAAGAGGAGATGGCCGAGATTCGAAGACCAGGTTGGTATGATGGTTGAACTGGCAATTGACATTTGGTGCTAGAATTTGGGCTGGGCCTTGGCAACTACTTGCTAGGTCCAGAATGGACTTGTCGCAGCATATATAAACCTACAGAGACTGGAAAGAAAGGAAGCCAGGCGCGGCTACACAGCCGTTTAGGGTTTGAGAGTTCTTCATTTTGGTTTTTCGATTAGCTTGTCGTTTTGATTTCAATTTTTTTTTTATGGATTTTGAGAAATCCATGACGAGCTAGATCCATGTTAGGGTGAAAGGATGAAGTTGTAGGTTGATTTATTTTGTGTTCTAAACAATGGGTTTCAATAATTTGAGCTTAATGTTAATGTTTGTGATTCTCTTTCAATGCTTTGTCTTCTAGCTACATTTTTCATGTTCTATGACATGTATAGTCCATAGTTAGATTAGTGGAAGAACTCGTTGAACCTTAGTAATAATCGATTTATGAATATCTCTTGACTATTTATGCCATGTATACTTAGTGCTTTGGAATTCTACTTTAAGGTGAGAGCAAACTACCGTTTCGATAATTCTTGTCATTGGCTCTTAATGAAATATCTTCCGTGTACTAGTAGCTAGGTTTTCTATTTTACATGAGTAAATCCGAAACCTTTGTGATTGAATACAAATAAATTACCTACAACGGATTCCCGGAGCCTTAATACTTTCACATCCTTGGTTACATTTTTATTATTATTATTTTGTTTTCATTGTTCCATAAACTTCTAAAATATCAAATTTGATTAGTTAATTTTTGGTATTAGTTAGTAGTAGTATTTCACACTCCTCGAGGGAACGACCTGTACTTGTCATTGTTCTACTAGTTAGACATTGTGCACTTGCAATATTTTATTGTAGGTTTCCGAGCCTATCAATAACCCTTTCCGGCAGACAATAGAGGCAATAAGAATTCTTCCCTGTTAGATATGCCACACAGTAAAACTTACAGAACTACTCTTTTTAGATTGCAAAATTATCCTTATAACCATCCCTTGAATTATAAGTCTTCCATATACTTCGGGTGTAAATACCTTTCTAGCAGATGTACAATAGGTGCTACCAAATTGATAAAACTGCACAATCTTATTAAAGAAAACCACACTCCATTTGCAAGAGAAAAAATTCTCTTCCCCACTTACCAGGCATTTGAGCAAACAGTTTATGTGCCTTCCAAACACTGAAGTTTTGATAAAATTGAAGATTCGAAGTAGTTATTGAACAAATACAAAATAAGCTAACAACAAACAATGGAAAATTTTTTGTATCCTGATCGTTGTATCTGTATAATCAATTATACATGATTAATATCTTGCTTCACCTTCTGACTGTTTTGTAGCATGAAGGTTGATGTTTTCTTGCTGACATTTCGAACTCCGCAGCAAATGGGTTATTACCCAATTCAATCCATCACCAGCAGCTTCAATTCCATCTTCGAATACGAAGCTCAAATCTGATTCGCCCCCAAATTCAATCTCTGCACCACTTATTCTAACCTTCTAACAATAGTTTAACTCCCCATTAATGGTCGTCTACGACAGTAACAGAGAGGGAGAAAGAGGGTTTTAGAACTATAGCGAAGATTGATCGAGGCTAAACAAAAGCTTGTTTCTGAATTTTTTAATTTCTATTTTACTAGAGACTGGTAAGAAAAACATTTATTTATAGTGTACCCCTTCTTTTTTTGCGAATTCGTCCCATATTTATCCGTAATCACATTTTATACCAGTTTTTGTTTTTTTAACCGTGACATCCCTTGCAAATATCCTAATTTTGTTGCCCCCAGACCGGTGATGCCCCAAATTCAACCTTCGTTGACCTTGCCTTAGGGCCGGCCCTGCATGCTTATGGGAGAGCCACACATGATCTAGGCAAGAATTCATGTACTATTTTTCAAGCAATCAAGCCCAACAGTTATGAAATGTTTGTTGCAATCTTCATATTTCCTCTTGTCGCTGGCTATAGAATCCATTTTTACGCAATCTTTTAGAAAGTGTTAATTTTGCATTTATATCTAATTTATTAATTAGATAATGGCTGGTCACATTACCAAAACATGCTTAAAATCTGTTCTCCCTGTTATACATATATTTCAAAATTGAATGAACAACCAAATCTCTCCGACAAAGAGAATTTCCGGGAAGAAGTCGTTCTAAACCCTCTCTCATCTAACTCATTTTTCTACAGGAAAAAAAAAACCTTTCCGGCAGTTGCTTCTTGCTCAGATCTGGTCCTTTTTGGGCCGAATCAAAGTGGGATTTTCAATTCCTTTGCTTATTTTTAGATAATTAGGCTTTATCATGCGTTTTGTTTACCTTTTGGTAACTTTTGTACACCCTTATGGTGGTTTTATCTCCTCTATTAGAGAGATTTATATCGGTTTTAATGTCCGTTCTTGAGTAGTATGGGTTTTAAAATCACTTGAGATGATATTTAACGACGAAATCTTCATTATTGTTGGCTCCGGCGGTGGAATCTTCACATGAATCTTCATTTTGGGTTTATCCTGCGACGAAATGTTCATCAATGATGGTTTTGACGACGGATTCTCCATCACAAGTTTTAAGAGATTTGATCAAATCACTCCATTCTTGGGTGCACATCTTTATGAAAGAAAAACTAACAAAATGGTTGGAATCTAATTCCGAGAAAAACCATTACTCCTCCGATTTAATCGGGTCTTATTCGTGCTTGTAATTGTCATATTCCGGTAATCCTTCTCTTTCTTTTATCGGATTTCACGGTAATATAATTGTATGGCATGTTTCTTATGTTTTTTTTTCTTTGTATTCTTGATAGGTGTTGTAAACACCTTAATATTTATCTATTGTTTATACTTTCTTTGCGAGTTTTCTTGTAAATTATGTATCTTATGTTTGATTTTGAGCTTATTAGGTATTTTGGAGTCATTGGAGCAAAAAGAAGTGGAACTAGCTCAAATCCGGGATTTCTTCTCATCATCTTGAAGAGAACGAAAAGCGAAGCCAACGTCGAAAGAATGCGGTCATGTCGGCGTTCTATGAGGAAGTTATGAGCAAAATCAAAGATTAAACTTGTGAGTTCCCAAAGGCTGACAAGACAAGGAATAAAGTAGTTTCAGGTAGCCCTTATCATATGTCTGGGTGCTTCTAGCTAATATGGCTATTACCAACACCTGGGATTGAGAGAATGATTTCTCAATCATTCAATCCCCAACTCATAGGAAAGTCCATGGCGGCTCCATTATCACTCCGTGAAAGAGAGGATCCATTTGAGATTGTCGAACTGGTGGCGATTGAAGGTTGTTTCGCTGATACTAAAATGAAGTCTGATATTGATGCAAGGAGGTCTGAGCCTGGCAATGGAGAAGATTAGAAGATGGGTTCGAATTAGGGTTCTGAAATTAGGGCTCTGAAGACTCAGTAATGCAATGAGATGTTGCTGGCTAGGCTTGGTGTTCTTTGTTGATGAAGAACAAGTTTCAGAGAATGGGTTTTGAGCAAAATTACAGAATGAGCTATGGAGATTACAGGGAAGATGAAGGTGGTACTGTTGTTAAGATGGGTTCCGATCTGAAATAGAGGAATGAAGATCGAACAGAAATTGATGATGGGATTTGATGTCACACATGAGAGAAATAAGGGTTAAACATGGATGGGTCTGAGATGGATGCAGATGGTGGTGGCTGGTGCAGTGTAAGACTCAAGGAAATGTTGATGGTGAACTGAAACTGCTCGAATCTGAAGTTGGAGGTGTTGTCTGTATGGTGTCTGCCAGTGAGAATGATTACAAGATGGATGAGCTGGTGATATGAAATAATTGATGTTGGTTGTTGTTGCCAGTGGAGAAGTTGAAATGATTGGCAGAGCTGGTCTTTGTGAGAGCTAAGATGGATCTGAGATGGTGGTTGAACTGATTGCAGCCAAGCCATGGTATTAGCTGGTGCAGCTGCAGTGATGTATGCTAGGACAGGGGTGGATCAGTCGAGAGGCTGATGGGTTTGAGCTGAGGATTCATGAACCGAAGAAGAACTGAGATTCAAAGTTTACAAGTGGTGGTGGCTCAAGATGGTTATGAGAAAGTGTTGTTGCTACCATAGGTTGAGTTGCAGTCCAGGTAGGGGGTGCTGAAGCTCATGGTTTGCATGGGATGAATACAGTGGATGTTGTGGTGATTGCCATGGGACTGAGATGCTACAGAAATGCCTAGATGTATGTTAGGGTTTGCTCATACTTGGCAGGAGGTGATCGAGGTTGAATCGTAGAGGGGCAGTGGAAGTTGTGATATGGAGTTATTGGTGGTACTGCAATGCTGAAATGGTGAAGCTTGAATGTATAATTGATGCTGCAGAATGGTTGTGGTTGTGTTTAAAGGATTGTTGGTTGCATTTGAGTGGTCTTGAGTGCCTGAGATGCAAGAACTGCAAATGAAGTGTTGGTGTATGTGTTGGAGCTGTTGATGTAAAGAAACTACGAAAATCTGGTTGTGAAGCCAATTGCGAGATGATGGTGCTGCTTTTTGTAGAATACAAGAGAAGGAGATACAGTTTCAGAGATGGAGTTGAATGCAATGTTGTGTGATGTTTCTATTGGAGCTGAAACTGCAGTGATGGACCAGGTGGAGATGAAATGGCGTAGAAGCTGGCTTGTGATGATTGAGAAGATAAATTACGAAAGGAATGGTCGTTGCTGCAACTACGGGGTGTTGCAGTCGAGTTGAAGCGAAGAATGTATGTGAAGTTGCAGTTTGGAGCTGAAATATGAACTACAGTGTTGATGAGGTTGGCAGACTAATGGAAGTGCAGGTGCAAGATAACATAAAAGGGTTGGTAGTTTGTACTTAGAGCTTATTCTGTTATAGTGGCTATAGCTGCAGATAGGTGGTGCCGAGAAGATGATAATGCAGGTTGTGAAGCGCCATGTTGGTGCAACACTAGGGATGGCCTGTGCAAGATTGCAACAACCTTGGCCTAGACTTTACCAGTTACCTCACTCAGCCAAGTCAGATGCTGATTCGGTCTTAACTCAGATGAGTCACACCCTGACTCGGTCTGACTTCTGAGTTGACCCGATTGAATCGTTTGGCCGGTGGCCAAGGTGGACTTTTCCGATCCTGAGCTCTCTTAGGTCACTTCTC
>JAJJWW010007583.1:0-219157 GCA_023531295.1 Papaver armeniacum
TCCCATTATTTCACCATTTACTCTCTTCTTTCATGAGGCCGGTGCGTTTCAATCTCGACTTGTATAAATAGGTCTTACCTATTTCCACCGAGACAACAAGTCTCGGTCGGAGAAAAATACTACACTCTCGTAGAAAGGCAACTTTGCAAGCTCTCCCAAAAAGCTTTCATCTCTTGCAAGCTTCCTAAGCTTTCACTTTCTGATACAAGTCGAGATACTACTCTCCTCAACACCTTTCTTTGCTTCCCTCCCCAAATCAACCCTTCTCCTCCACTTTGTGACCGAAGCAAGTCTGGAACGGCCATTTCTTGGTTTAGGACGGATAGTACAGATTGATCTCTCGAATCTATAAAGTGCTCACGTGCAGCACATTTATTTAGGGTTTGAACCATTTTCTCACTCACCTACCGAATTTACCGAAATCGGCAGAAACAATTTTTACCCATAAACAAGCTCTAAGTTACGAAAACATATCTTCGCGCGCATCAAGTCTTCTGATAACTGAAACTGAAGTGGGAACAAGTGAGCACATCATCCTAAAATGGGGGCTCAATGATAACATGTAACTCTCAAGTAATCACTAATATGCTTCACAGTTCTAAAGAAATAGTAATTTAAACATGTCATCGTGCATAATATGCATAAGAGTAATTTCCCCAAATACCTCAATATAATATTTCCTCAGCTGGGTCTTAACGACATAAATTAGGTTATAAAATAAAAAGTAATAATATTTCGCTTTACGCGCTAGATAGCTATTATATGCACTTCCCGTGCTATGTATTGCCTCATCTGGGCTATAAGACTTAGCAAGGAGCTGTGGGGAGACCACAGTCACTCCTCGCGGGGATTTCACTCAAACACACATCAAATTATTCACTCAGCAATCAACAAGCATCGTAATATATCATTCATGAAATAATGTTATTCTAATTCCACTCCCTCAGGTATTGCGTACCATAATAACAATATCCGTGAAAGACCACCATCAGATGAATCTACAAAAGTGAAACTAGAACAACTAAAATATGTCACTCAGACCTCGCCAAACTCATTGGAGGAAGCGAAAGCAGAATAACTCCAGACTCTAATAATAGCCCATCCACACGGAGTGCCCATACAAACCATGATTCAAGAATCTATCATCATAAGTCCCGAAGGTTTTGCAATCAAGCATAATATGCAAACGAATGGATTCTCACAAGAAATTGTAAAAGGTAATATTCCCCTATATAGCGATATTGCCTCATCTGGGCTATAATAAGCATAAAAATAGATATAACATTTGGAGAATCCACACAATGCATATTACACAATATACCCAATCATTTACACACAAATATGCTCATAAGAAGTAATGACTCATCATGCTCGCATATGAAAAGGAACTCGATGATTACAAGAAGGTTACAAGGTTCCCACTTGTTTTGACGACAAGCCACGCGTACCTTGTATTCTTCAATCCATTGGTTCATCCTTCGAATCGATCGTCGTTAATATAGACTAACTGTTAATCACACAAGCACTCTAAGAACTTATCCAATAGACTCACACAAGTTCACAACATAATATCATACAAGTCTCCAGTTATGAGCTAAGTCAAATAACTAGCGGTTCTATAACCTGGTATTTAGTGTTCTAGCCATAAAACGATATCTAAATATCCAAATTAGGTCAAATTGGATGCCATCGGAAAGTTCTCGAAAAACTCTACAACTTTGTAGAAGAAACCGAAAGCTAATTCGTAACTTAAATGGTCTAAAAGTCCAAAATAAGAATTCTGGCCCCTAACCCTAACTGACCCGGCCTGACTCACAAAATGGGTTCAACTCGGTTGACTCTTGAGCTGACTCAGTCATTTTCACAAACACCTAACAGACATTTCTAAATATTTTCTCTAACTTTTCAGATTTGACACACTGTTTTCAATTGATCATAATTCATTCAATACTTAATTAAAATTGACAATATATACTTCGTATGAAATAAGAAACGACGATCCACGACTTACGTCTAATGTACTTTCACCAAATTCGTACTCTAACCTACTTAAAAATGTCCATTAAGATGGCCACACGCGACTGAATTCCTGTTTTCAGCAATGACTAGACAACTTTGAAAATTCGTAACTAATTTCATGTTGATCCATATTGAGTAAACTCAGGCTCTATAAAAAGGTGAGAGACTCGACTATAATTTCACTCTATAATCCACATATAATTCACAACTTAAATTGATCAATATTAAGCGAGAACTCTGGGCAGAGACGCACAAACTTCACATAAAATCATGATTTATATACTTATGAACTATAAGATTATGGTGATTCATCTATATTGCATGCTTCTAACAATTACCCAACTCATTATTAAGCAATACCAATCAATCAACAAGATTACCTTAATTTGTTTTATAAGTTAGCACCATTCCTCATTATAATCAATTGATTACCACCATCAACTATTCTCATCATAAACTCCACCATGATTATTTCTCTCTTTTCATTTTCTACGGAAAATCCATCTTTCTTTGTTAAGACCCTTATTATATAATTCAGCCTTATATCTCTTCTATCTTTTTAAACTTATCCCATAAAGCTACAAAGTAGCTTGGTGTAATGAAATCAAGAGAAGAAGATATCTTCTCCCTGCAAAACGTGTCAAATTAAGAAAGGAGATGTTTATCTCTTTTGATACATTATATTCTCATCTACACTTAATCTAATAAGAAATATTTAACCTTAATAATGATTAATTAGTGTTACTCCTAATTATGCTGTAAATTATGATTATCGTCAATTTGGTCAAACCGGGGGTCAAACGAATTGACAAAGTCAAACTACTCGTGCTAATATCCTAGGGGTGAATCTTTCTCGTCCGTTATCCGAATGGCGCGTTTGAGTAGTCCATCTTGCATAACTTTTCGAGATCTACCTAATGGTACTATTGGTTTATAAAAATTATTATTTTATTAATTATTACAATTAATATCTAATTTCGATTAATTTGGTTAATACACGACGAAATCGTCACTTAACCAATCAAATGGCGTTGACGTGCTTGAGTTTCCTTACATTCTACCCACCTTATAGTATTTTCGTCCACGAAAATAGGAGCAGTTCTTCCGATCCTAAGACTCCTCCCCTTATAGGTAAAAATCGTCTCTATACCTTGATGTAAGTGTTGTTCATACTTACCAACGCACAAATTTAAATTCATCTAGAACGAGTTTGAAAATTAAAATAAAAATCTATATAGAAAAGCTTATTGAGATTTAATCGATTTTAAGCATACTACATTTGATTATATATGTAACCATTTATTTATTTTAATGGTATCTAGTCTTAATTCCAAATGAAACTATATTATAACTAAAAATAAATAGTCTTAAACTTTTATGGCGTAAATTCAAATTTCCCAAATATATTGTCTACTAATTTCAAATACTACCTAAGAATAACTTAATATTATTCTAATTATTCCAATACTACTACTATTAATTCTTTAATATTATTTCCAATATTATTACTATTTGTTTATTTATTCTTATCTAGTTAATTAATCAAATTATTGAATTATCTAACGAGTAACTAAAATTCATGGTTACTAGCTGTTTGTACCGTCAATAAATTTGACGGGAAGCCCGCTAGTCAAAATCTGTTATGCCTGTCAATCAGTCAAGTCAGTCTTCCATCAGGTCATGCCATTCAAAGCTCAGTCAACATCATGCATGCAGGGAAATTTAATATGATTTATGGCAGGAGGCATGCATGGAAATTTAATATAATTTATGGTATGGAGGCATGCAAGGAAACTAAATACAATTTATGGTCAAGAGACATGCAGGGCATGGCCAGGAGGCATGCAGGTTTTATGTTTACCTCATAATTAGGGTAAGACTCTAATTCGGGATTGTATAAATAAAGGGAATTGTAATCCTAGAAAAGGGCTAGGCTAGCAAGGAGAGAAAAAATACATTGTAATTATGATATGAATAAAAACATCACTCCCCAAGGGGATTCGTCTGTGGATGTAGGCAAGACTTGCCGAACCACGTAAAATTGGTGTCTCTCATCTTTATGCTATTTCATGTTTTTAACCCTGTTTTCTTCATCAACACCAAAATCATCGTGTTTAGTGCCTGGAAATATTTCTGGGTACAAACATTGGCGCCGCCTAAGGGGATTCGAGTGAAAGAATCGTGTTTTATCATTGAGAGAGGTGCGGAAGAAATCTGCACGAAATTTCATGCAAAAATCAGCGAAGAACATGAAAGCAAAATTTTTTGTGTTCAAGAAACTTTTATGTGCACTTGGAGCAGCAACATGATCGAGTTCGAGGTTCGTGGATAACGACATGATCGAGTTCGAGGTTCATGGAGATGAGGATTGCTTAGACCCTTCAATATTTAGCCTTGCATCACATCGCAAGCACCTAAAGCCTCACCTTGCACGTGAGCACATAAGTCTTGCTCTTATCACAAGCATAAAATCTCGTCTTGCACACGAGTATGAAAGACTTGCACCTTGGCAAGCATAAAGTCTCGTCTCAACCACGAGCCCAATGCCCGATATTGGACCAAAGACTCGTACTCAACACAAGAAAAACAGCCAGCACTGCCCAGAGCGTGGCGCTACTGACCTTGTTACGTTGCGAGCAAAAAGCCTTGCCCCAGCCGCAAGCACATTACATCCCTTTCAAGTCTTGGCTAGCTCTCGAGCATCACAAGTCCACCACGTGGCAAAAAGTCTCGCCTAGCACGTGAGCAATTTTTTTGCAGGTAATTACAGTTGGGGGCGTCTTTGTAATGTCTCTGCTCACGCTTGGGGGCGAGTTTCATCATCAACGATCGACATAGAAGGAAAAATAAAATTCTTAACCACCAACAACTTGGAGGTTAAGAGGGGGCGATGTTTGTACCGTCAATAAATTTGACGGGAAGCCCGCTAGTCAAAATATGTTATGCCTGTCAATCAGTCAAGTCAGTCTGCCATCAGGTCATGCCATTCAAAGCTCAGTCAACATCATGCATGCAGGGAAATTTAATATGATTTATGGCAGGAGGCATGCATGGAAATTTAATATAATTTATGGTATGGAGGCATGCAAGGAAACTAAATACAATTTACGGTCAAGAGACATGCAGGGCATGGCCAGGAGGCAGGGACGGAGGGATGTAGAGACAAATGGGGTCCGCCGACCCCACTTGTTTTTGAAATCCCATCAATATAGGCTTATAATTTTTGTAATTTACATGTCTTGTGGGGGCAAATATGCTTGATAAAATTGAAATTTTATTTTTAATGGGGTCAAAATTATAGTATTCATGTAAAATTAATACAAATGCATCAGATGTATGATGTAAAAACAAAAAAACGATCTAAATTACAATATCTAATTTAAATCCAAATTTTTTATGATTTGATTTTCACTTAGCTAATATTAAAAAGTCAATAAAATGTCCAAAAAAAATCGGGCGACCTTTGGCCGCATACCAGCTAGTATATACAGCCTTTTACCATATGAATTTGGCCCCACTTGAAAAAAAGTCTGGCTCCGTCACTGCCAGGAGGCATGCAGGTTTTATGTTTACCTCATAATTAGGGTAAGACTCTAATTCGGAATTGTATAAATAAAGGGAATTGTAACCCTAGAAAAGGGGATAGGCTAGCTAGGAGAGAAAAAATACATTGGAATTCTGATATGAATAAAAACATCACTCCCCAAGGGGATTCGTTTGTGGATGTAGGCAAGACTTGCCGAACCACGTAAAATTGGTGTCTCTCATCTTTATGCTATTTCATGTTTTTAACCCTGTTTTCTTCATCAACACCAAAATCATCGTGTTTAGTGCCTGGAAATATTTCTGGGTACAAACACTAGCGAGGTCGCTTTCTATCAATCAGTTCATTCATTTTTATTTTTTTTTCATTTCATTTCATTTCTTCTTCTTCTTATTATTATTATCATTTTATTTTCTTGTGACTAACTTCACATATATTTATACGAACTATTCGACTAAAGACAAAAATATATTTTTAATATTATTATATATGTTATCTACCTATAAGACAAATTCTAGTTATCCGCAGGTAATTATTAAGGCTAAATTTCATTTTTTTTATAAAGACTAAATTTAATTTTCCTTAAAATTATACTATGGATAGATAATCTTTTTATTGTACTATGAATGAAAATTATATTTTTCTAATACTACTATATACTTATTATCCAAATGGAATTTAAAATAACTTTACATTTTATAATTATTAAGTAATATTATTACTTGTTTTTTTTTCTTATCGAGTACTCTATTCTCATTATTAATTTATCAAATTTTATTATTAAGTTATTAGCCTAACTAAAACACAACCAGAATAAATATCTACCAACGACTTCTATTGTTAATCCAAACATTTTATATTACTTATCTAACACATATTAAAATGAAATAAATTATCATTAGTATTATTATTAGTTTCCCAATTAATGTCCTAAGTGTTAGCGATTCAATAATGTTCATAGTGTCATATGTTTTTAGTTTGATTTTATATATACTCTAACTATTTCCAAAATATATATACAATTTACGGATCCATCTAGTTTTGAATTTTGTAGCATTAATTATGTATACCTTAACTATTTCCCTATATATAACTTAAGCACTGATCAATTATGCATAAAAATATTCACACAAAAGCACATTACAAATATCAGAAATTTATCTGATAAAAAGTTAAGTGAGTCTGGATAATTAAATCATCCACTATATCTTAAACTTAAACTCATTGATAGTAAACATATTTACCTAATGTGAGTTCTATGGAAACTTAGACAATAAATATAACTTTTGGCTCCTGATGCTGCGTTAATTTCTATTATAACAACCGATTAATTAGTTCTAAGTTATCCACATTAGATTCAACGTTAACATGTATAGGCTTTAGGTTCTTGGAAGAGACCTGAACGCTTTCTATATGAAATTAGGATCGATGAGTTTTTCTTTTTTATAAATACAAATACAAATAAGTCTTCCTTCTATAAATACAAATCTCTCTCAAAAACTATAAACCTCATTATTCATCTGTTCTGGATTATATAAGTGTTAAATAATTTAAACTAAACTAGTCTCCAAATTCTATCGAAATTTCCTAAAATCCGTTATTACCGATTTAACCTACAATTTTTTACTTCAAAATTATATATCCAATACGCAAACAAGTCAATCAATACATTATGCAAACCAATCAATCAATCAAATAGATCTTTTAGTTCTTGATTATTTTTAGTGATTAAAATTAATCTCACAACCCAACTCAGTTCTATACTAATCTAGTTCACTAACTGACACTAGTTATTCCTGTTATCACCCATGTAAGATCTAATAGTGAGCTCTGATACCAAGTTGAGATGCCCCATATACTAAACATGTTTAAATAATAGGATTCCAACCTAATTGAAACATCAAACCTAGAATTATCGATTCTAAGAATCATAATTACATAAAGTGCTAATAAAGAGACCCAAACTCTCTGATTACTATATAACTGAAACTCTCTTGAGTGATATAAATGTATTAATGTGTTGTTTTACAGGACGAAGAAAGAATACGAAGTAGTAAAAGATACACAATATCTCTAATCTCGATAAAGCTCTAAGTTACGAAAACAGATATCTTCGCGCGCATCAAGTCTTCTGATAACTGAAACTGAAGTGGGAACAAGTGAGCACATCATCCCAAAATGGGGGCTCAATGATAACATGTAACTCTCAAGTAATCACTAATATGCTTCACAGTTTTAAAGAAACATTAATTTAAACATGTCATCGTGCATAATATGCATAAGAGTAATTTCCCCAAATACCTCGATATAATATTTCCTCAGCTGGGTCTTAACGACATAAATTAGGTTATAAAATAAAAAGTAATACTATTTCGCTTTACGCGCTAGATAGCTATTATATGCACTTCCCGTGCTATGTATTGCCTCATCTGGGCTATAAGACTTAGCAAGGAGCTGTGGGGAGACCACAGTCACTCCTCGCGGGGATTTCACTCAAACACACATCAAATTATTCACTCAGCAATCAACAAGCATCGTAATATATCATTCATGAAATAATGTTATTCTAATTCCACTCCCTCGGGTATTGCGTACCATAATAACAATATTCGTGAAAGACCACCATCAGATGAATCTACAAAAGTGAAACTAGAACAACTAAAATATGTCACTCAGACCTCGCCAAACTCATTGGAGGAAGCGAAAGCAGAATAACTCCAGACTCTAATAATAGCCCATCCACACGGAGTGCCCATACAAACCATGATTCAAGAATCTATCATCATAAGTCCCGAAGGTTTTGCAATCAAGCATAATATGCAAACGAATGGATTCTCACAAGAAATTGTAAAATGTAATATTCCCCTATATAACGATATTGCCTCATCTGGTCTATAATAAGCATAAAAATAGATATAACATTTGGAGAATCCACACAATGCATATTACACAATATACCCAATCATTTACACACAAATATGCTCATAAGAAGTAATGACTCATCATGCTCGCATATGAAAAGGAACTCGATGATTACAAGAAGGTTACAAGGTTCCCACCTGTTTTGACGACAAGCCACGCATACCTTGTATTCTTCAATCCATTGGTTCATCCTTCGAATCGATCGTCGTTAATATAGACTAACTGTTAATCACACAAGCACTCTAAGAATTTATCCAATAGACTCACACAAGTTCACAACATAATATCATACAAGTCTCCAGTTATGAGCTAAGTCAAATAACTAGCGGTTCTATAACCTGTTATTTAGTGTTCTAGCCATAAAACGATATCTAAATATCCAAATTAGGTCAAATTGGATGCCATCGGAAAGTTCTCGAAAAACTCTACAACTTTGTAGAAGAAACCGAAAGCTAATTCGTAACTTAAATGGTCTAAAAGTCCAAAATAAGAATTCTGGCCCCTAACCCTAACTGACCCGGCCTGACTCACAAAATGGGTTCAACTCAGTTGACTCACTGAGCTGACTCAGTCATTTTCACAAACACCTAACAGACATTTCTAAATATTTTCTCTAACTTTTCAGATTTGACACATTGTTTTCAATTGATCATAATTCATTCAATACTTAATTAAAATTGACAATATATACTTCGTATGAAAGAAGAAACGACGATCCACGACTTACGTCTAATGTACTTTCACCAAATTCGTACTCTAACCTACTTAAAAATGTCAATTAAGATGGCCACACGCGACTGAATTCCTGTTTTCAGCAATGACTAGACAACTTTGAAAATTCGTAACTAATTCCATGTTGATCCATATTGAGTAAACTCAGGCTCTATAAAAAGGGGAGAGACTCGACTATAATTTCATTCTATAATCCACGTATAATTCACAACTTAAATTGATCAATATCAATCGAGAACTCTGGGCAGAGACGCACAAACTTCACATAAAATCATGATTTATATACTTATGAACTATAAGATTATGGTGATTCATCTATATTGCATGCTTCTAACAATTACCCAACTCATTATTAAGCAATACCAATCAATCAACAAGATTACCTTAATTTGTTTTATAAGTTAGCACCATTCCTCATTATAATCAATTGATTACCACCATCAACTATTCTCATCATAAACTCCACCATGATTATTTCTCTCTTTTCATTTTCTACGGAAAATCCATCTTTCTTTGTTAAGACCCTTATTATATAATTCAACCATATATCTCTTCTATCTTTTTAAACTTATCCCATAAAGCTACAAAGTAGCTTGGTGTAATGAAATCAAGAGAAGAAGATATCTTCTCCCACAAAAACGTGTCAAATTAAGAAAGGAGATGTTTATCTCTTTTGATACATTATATTCTCATCTACACTTAATCTAATAAGAAATATTTAACCTTAATAATGATTAATTAGTGTTAATCCTGCTGTAAATTATGATTATCGTCAATTTGGTCAAACCCGGGGTCAAACGAATTGACAAAGTCAAACTACTCGTGCTAATATCCTAGGGGTGAATCTTTCTCGTCCGTTATCCGAATGGCGCATTTGAGTAGTCCATCTTGCATAACTTTTCGAGATCTACCTAATGGTACTATTGGTTTATAAAAATTATTATTTTATTAATTATTACAATTAATATCTAATTTCGATTAATTTGGTTAATACACGACGAAATCGTCACTTAACCAATCAAATGGCGTTGACGTGCTTGAGGTTCCTTACATACATAAGGGAACTCTAGCAACTGGGAAACATGATCCCCACACTATGTGATACTAGTTGCGACTAGAGTCGATTCTCCTTTAACCTAGGTTTTTCCTAAAACCATTAGGTTAACGACTTAAAGACTTCATTAAGATTGTGAAGCCAGGCCCAACTATTTTTTATGTAGTTGCGTGTTCTGATATTTTTGTATTTTATCGTATTGAGTACTATCTTCTCTAAGATTTGCTCGAGATTTAATCTCTGATAGGCAAGATAAAACTAGTCACAAACATCTTCGTCTTATCGTTTGTGATTCCACAATATCTTGCTTCGATACCATATGATTAAGATTATTGTGAGGTGACTGATATTACTAGGCTGTTCTTCGAGAATATAATTCCGGTGTATCAATTGGTTCATGTTCACTTTGATTTATCAAAAGACGGAACAAACTCATGGGTATTTCTGTGGGAGACAAATTTATCTATTCAATAGACTTTTCTGTGTGAGACAAATTGGTTTATCAAGTCTTCGACTTTGGGTCGTAGCAACTCTTAGTTGTGGGTGAGATCAGCTAAGGGAATCAAGTGCGTGGAGTCCTTCTGGTATTCAGAGGCGCAAGGAACGCGACTGTATCTTGATCAGTGTGAGATTGGATAGGGCTCAACTACATTCCAGTCCGAAGTTAACTTGGAGTAGGCTAGTGTCTGTAGCGGCTTAATACAGTGTGGTGTTCAAATATGGACTAGGTCCCGGGGTTTTTCTGCATTTGAGGTTTCCTCGTTAACAAAATTTCCGGTGTCTGTGTTATTTCTTTTCCGCATTATATTTTCTATATAATTGAAATATCACGGGTTGTGCGTAGTTCAATCAATTAGATAATCCAACCTTTGGTGGTTGATATAAATTGACTGACACTTGAACATTGGTCTTTGGTACTGTTCAAGTTGTTTCACATAATAATCAGGCTCGTGGATTTCTATTTGTTTGATTTGCTGATTACATTGTGAAACAGAGATACAACTCTTGGATATATTTCCATTTATTGAGTCTGACTCTCCAGTTGATTATCTTGGAATTATATTGGAGTTTTTCCATACAGATTGCCTAAACGAAATATTGGGTGTGGTTGTTAGACCCCCGCTTTTTCAATATGTATAAATCTCTAGTATTTGAGACTTGATCATTTCATTATAATCAAAGTGTCAAGGAATAATATACAAGTTGTATCACAACTTTGGTATATTGGATTACGAAGTATAACGTCTATACTTTGAAATTTATAATTGTGACATAAACACTATCTTTGTAACTTGTTACCAGATTGTGTAATGAACTTTAGGTTGATTTCATGCCTAGAAAACCGTGTTTTACCACATGAGTTTAAGGAAGTAAACTTGTGAAACTTGTTTCGTAGTTGAAAGGAATCAATGTGATTGGTGGTCTAATTCTTATTGGGGATCTATAGCAGAACTGATCCTTATTGGGGATCTATAGCATGACCAATCACTGCCTTGTGGATCTATAGCAGGACCGATCCCCATTGGGGATCTTTTGCAAGACCGGTTCCAATAACATGTATTTCCATTTCCCATTTACACTTCAGGGTTTGTGTGAATATCGGAATATGATTTGCTATTTAGGAAAGTTCAAGATGTCGACATAAAGACTAATTTGAACACATGCTAAAATCTTATCATTTATTGTTCAAAGATATTCCTTTATACTCAATGTGAGATCCCGATGTAGTTTTTGCAGTGGTAAGAAATAGTGATTCGTTAAAACTTGTAGAGATTCAGTTCTAGATTTAATTTTAAACACTAAAATAGACAAAATTTAAACAAAGATGATATCAAAATGATTGAGAGTACCGAGGCTAAGGAATCCACCATTTACCGATATTTATGTGATTCAATGTTAATTTTTTATCATGCAATTTAGACAATGCTCCAACAAAAGGAATTCTGATTCTAAATAGATTTTCAAAATATTAATTGTTAATCGCAAGAATCATGCATCAGAAGCCCTAGACTAAGCATGCACCATCAAGAGAAAACACAACTAATTAATAAAAATCATTTAATCAATTTTAACTTAGTAATCATAAAAGAATTGCAGAAAATTAATTAAATTGAAATTACCACATAATTGTCGGAAATATGGCTTCCTCCGTCGCCCCAGTGATGGGGTTTAACTCCTCATGATAGTACCAGAGACAATAACAGGATAAAAAATTTCATCTTAATGCACAATTGGAGTTTT
Source organism: Papaver armeniacum (assembly GCA_023531295.1). Lineage (NCBI taxonomy): Eukaryota > Viridiplantae > Streptophyta > Magnoliopsida > Ranunculales > Papaveraceae > Papaver > Papaver armeniacum. The sequence continues at coordinate 12,513 of JAJJWW010007583.1, forward strand.
CACAATGAACGGTACAATCCTTTTTCTAAAATGATAAAATAAGAAACAATAGAAAATAGAATTGAAAAAAATATTAAACTCCAAAATGAAATACTGCTCCCGGCTCTCCTCAATCACTCCATATCCCTCTATGACATCCCAACATGCTTTTTATACACCACAGGGTCAAGAAATCTTTGTATTAACTTCAAATAATCATGTAATAACTTCTCTGCCAATTATAGGATTTTATTTCCTTTTTCTTATTCTCACATGCTTACTTGCAGTTGACGCACCTCAACATATTAAATACATGTGTTAGATAGAGTAAAACACTTGCAAGCCACACGCATCTTCCAAAAATAATACAGAAAATTCCGGGATAATATCTTCTCCCAATCAATATTATCTTCCAAAAATAATCAAAGAAAATCCTGATAATAACTCCATTTTCTGTTTTCTTCAAAATCTTCTCTCTTTAATGAAAAATCTCTGGGAATAATACCATTTTATTTTCCTTCACATGGAGAAGACGAGTGTCTCCCTATCCAGAGTAGGGGTCCCTTTAGCAATTGGGTGCCTTTATTAATTGTGGGGTGCCCTTAGTAATTTTCTCCCGGGGTGGTGGTGGTGGGGGTGGTGCAAATATCACTTTTCGAGCTAATTTTTCCGCAAGAGCTTATTTCCTCAAAAATATCTATAAAGACATAGAAACCCATAATAAGTACAAAATCGAGCACTAACATTACAGAAAATTGTGAACAATTCAGACATACAATTGTGTTTATCAGATCCCAAACCGAAATATTTGAGAATATTTTAATTAGGTTTTCGAATTTATATGTTTTATTTTCCCAGTAAGTAAACCATATCTCGGGAAGATATATTACTAAAATATACTTATATGCTAGCTATATTGAGTTTTCATCCATGAGGGATTTCAGTTTATTAGTTGGATATTAGCTGGAATTAGACAAAACCGAAAATTGGTGTTTATTGCATATCTTTTGATATTTTGGTTATGAAAATTCCTTGGTGTCCAATCTACCTTGGTTTTATAAATAGTGAAGTTTGTTCTTCTTACAAACTTATCCTGACACTCGTACTTCATTTTGTAGTCAGAGTGGTAGCCGACTAATAGTATTATTACTTGTAATATTATTCCGGAGAGGAGAGTAACCTAATTAGGCAATCTTTTACGTTTGCTAGTTTAAAATATTCTGTGGGATCAAGAAGCTCTAGAAGTAATGTTGATGTAAAACTAGAACCGTATTGTTATTTTAGTTTTCGGTTATTGATTTGATCGACTAACAATGGTTGGACCTTGATTGCACCTAGTTTGATTATTCTTGAGAGTCTTCTCTTCCGACATAACGACACTCAAACTAGATCAATGATCGACATAGTTCATATCCCTTTTTAGAACTGAGGATAGGCTTGTGATCATCCATCGTTAACAACTCTATTCTGTGTGTGGTCGATCACAAGAGAATCAAGTTATTTGTGCAGGTACATTGGAGACTGAAGATTTGAAGGAAAAAAGATTTCTTATTGGTTTTTGATCTTTGTGATTTACTCCGTGCATGCACTTGATTGGCTGGGATCCAATATATCTTTGTTTATCTTTGATAGACATCTTATATCTTGTCGTATAAATCGATGATCTATCATTTGGTGGTTCTCTTCAGGATCTGGTGAATCTGATAGGTTGTGAACCTAGATCTGATAATCTTGATAAGCTTGGTTGATCTAAACCGAACAAAGGAGTTTATATTATTTAAACGGAAGAGCCTTTGTTTAACTCGATAGTATATATGATTTAGTTTTTGATATTTAGAGCGGTTACCAAATACATATTAGTCATTTACTATTTCGGAAGACGATCCAAATGAGTTGACTGCAAGAAGTCTTCACAGCAATTGAAACGATTTAAGATAGTGGACTCCATCTTAGGATTCACGTGCGTCGTCTAGATTGGTAGTAGGAACAGGGGCTGGAGGAACTAGGTAAATTGAGACCAGTTAACCTAACTCCAAGTTACTCAATTCCTTTATTATCCCTGCGCCTACTACCAATCTGGTCTAAGCATGAGAACCCTAAGATAGAGTCCACTATCTTAAGTCGCTTCACCCTCTGTGAAGGCTTCTAGCATTCAAATCCTTTTGGATCGTACTCCGAAATAGTATAGGAGTAATATATATTCGATACCACTCTATCAATCTCATTGATCAACAAGTTAATCAGATATGCAGTTGAGTTACAAAGATTCTTCCGTTTAATCAATATAAACTCCTTTAATTATATCGGTTTATATCATCTAAGATATAAAGACTATCAAAGATATTAGTTCACATTTTATCAAATTTGGTTTCTAAAGAGAAACACCAAGTGATAGATTAATGATCTATACAACAAGCCATAAGATGTCTATCAAGATAAACGTGCTTGTCAGATCCCATTCAATCAAGTGTGTACGAAGTATAATCACAAAGATCACAATACCAATAAGAAAATCTTCTAACCTTCAAATTTTCAGTCTTCAAAGTACCTGCACAAACAACTTGATTCCCTTATGATTGATTACGTACAACACGGAGTATTAACGATGGATGATCACAAGTCCTATATTTAGATATTCAATCAATAAAGATCAGATCTGAAATCGTCGATCATTGATCTAGTGCGAGGTACCTTATATCAGAAGAAAAGAATCACGGAATAAACAAACTAGGTAATACCAAGGTTCAACTATACCGTTAGTCAATCAAACCGATAATCGAAAACTAAAATAACTATACGATTCTAGTTTCCCACCAATAGTACTACTAGACACTCCTTGATCCCAAAGAAGTCTTTAAATAAAGCGGATGTAAGAGATTTCATCTAATCAGAATACTTTCCTCTCTAGTGAGTATTACGAGAATACTACTAGTCGACTTACTTCACACAAACTACAAAGGATGAAGTACTGTATGTGTTACGCGATAAATTTGCAACAAAAAAAAAACAAAAAAAAACTTCACTATTTATAATGACCAAGGTAGATTGGACATCAAGGAATTTCGAAATCCGAAAATACCGAAAGATATGTAATAAATACCAATTTTCAGTTTTGTATAAGATTTCAAATGTTGTCCAACTAATATACCAATCTCTAATGGATGACAACCAAATATTAGCTAGCATACAAGTATACTTTACTAATATAGTTTCTAGAGATATGCTTTAATTACTTGGAAATTAAAGGTATATGAATTCCGAATGTATCTTTAAATGTTGTCATATCAAGGTTTTTGGAATTTCAGATTTAAAAGAAACTTGAATGAGCAGGAAGTAGGTGAAGTTGCAATCTTGTTACAGTTGTTGGAAGGTTTTAATACTACAATCCATAACAGTACAATGGAGGATGCTAGAAAATGGAATTTTGCGCAAGATTTTTCAGTTGCGAGTTGTTATTCTTCGATGAAGGCTGATGGTTGATTGCCTTTTCTTATACACAAATGTGGAACCCGACAATACCGTTAAAGGTTTCTTTTTTAGCCTGGCCACTTTGTCATAACGGAGCTCCAACTCAAGGTTTTTTACTAAGGACTGGTAAGGTTACTTCTAGTGTCCGCACGTTGTGTAACTCCGTACAAGAAACTCAGAATCACTTATTTCTTCGTTGTCCGGAAACCAAAGAGGTATGATATTATTTTTTGGATAGTTTTGGTGTCAAGTGGGGTCTTTCTGAAAATATCAAGTCTAATTTATGGGAATGGTCGGCTAAGAAAAATAACAATAATACAATATGATCAAGAAGATTTGGGGTATACTATCGTTCATTATATGGTGGACCATTTGGAGAGCCGAAATTGCAGGATTTTTAATAAAAAAACAAGAACTTCTTAGCAACTCATAGTTTCTGTTAATTCTACTTTTTTCAATTGGTCGATAAATACTAAAATTTTTGAAGGTTATTCTTTGAGTACCTTAATATATAATTGGGAAGCTATAACTGGTAGCAGTTGATTTTCTTTTCTTGTAACTTTGTCAACATTCACCGTTGTGATGCAGGTTAATTTTTAATTTAATATTTCCCTTTCCTCTCAGAAAAAAATGAGGCATTTTTTGGAATCATATTATCGGGGCTTGAACCCAATAGGATTTTGGGGGCTTAATGTGATTTGGATAGCCAAAATATGGATAGGGGGACCTTATGTGACTTAAAAGTCAGATATCCCTTTCCTAATAAAATTAATTAAAATCAAAACCTAATCCTAAATCAAAACCAAAAATGAAAATCCTTTTATCATATCAAATTACTCTTCCTTTTGTCTCTCTCTCTCTGTTCTTCTTCTTCTTCTCAAAAACAGTCTCCAAAACCTATCTTCCTCTCTTCTCCATTGATTCTTCAAACAACTCAAATTGATTTGATTATACAAGTTGATTCTCAATATAGCAACAAGATCAAGAGTGACAAGACCCGGACGGTTGAACCCTGATTCTGAAACTGGGCAAGTTATTGATGTTCAATTTAATGGAGATGTGGTGAACCAATCTGTTCAAACACCAGGGAATCCTCCACAAATAGATCATACTAGGTAAGAATAGTAAAACCCACCAGTAATTTTAGTGTTAGATTGGGAAAATAGGTTCGATTAATGATTTTAGGGTTTTCAAAAAAAGATTTCCTGAGACGTTCACGGCTAGGAGTTCCTATAGTCCTAGCCATAATTTAATGTTAACGGTTGGGACATTAAGAAATCCCGGACGTAATTGTAGAAAAACGGTTGGGAAAATTCGAGATCCCAACGTGTTTGTTCCAAAGATTGGACTTTCCAACTGTAAGTAGGCCCGTGTCTGCAAACAAATATTTGGGTGATGACTATTTCGGCTGGAAACTTCCCAATCGTAACTATATTTTCCCAGCCGTTTTTTGCTTTTTGCTAGCTGAAATGTTGCTTGCGGTTTAATTCCCGACAGATTTTTTCACTTACGGATGGGTCGTGTGTTTTTTATAACCGTAAGTCTATTAGTGTAGGTTGAATTGTTTCCATCTTCTTATATGTTTTGCACCATTTTTAGGAACCAAGAAAGTGGAAAGAATAACGAACCACAGGAACCAGCAATGTGTGATATTGATAAGATGATGGTACGTACCCTAACTTCTTCATTCTTAATTTTGTATAAGTTTTTCAAATTATGTACAATTATTGATTGATGGATGTGAACTTGATATGAAAATAGGTCGAGCGAGCTAAGTGGATGGCCAGGGGCCTGACCCGTAACATTGAGGATGTTTTATATTTGGATTGCGATCAACAAAAAACAATGCTTCTCAGGCTTCAGGAGTTACATAGTCCAACGAAGGATGATCTCTATATAACAACGAGGATGATTGGATCAGTAGTTCCCAAACTCCTCGTAGCTCTTCATCATCTTCTGAGGATGTTCCCAAGAATTTTGGTCGTAGTGGATGAGTGGTTTCTGTGTACTTTTTTAAGTCATTTCAGCTTTTCATTGTGCAATAAGACTTAGTTTTAATATGTTTTAGGGTTATGGATTTGGGTGGATTTTGTTTGTTTTAATAATGGGATATTAATGAATGGATACTAGTGTTTTAATTTATCAGATTATTGTTTAAGTATAACGGAGTGAAAATCTGATAATGACAATCTAGGGAAAGTTACGACCAGGTTAACCCTTTGAATAACCTAGCTGTATAGCTAAATCGGATGAAATGGCACTCGTAACTTGACTTACGTCTAGCATTACTAGCCGTAAATCTGCCAATTCTCAGAATTAGCATTTCAAGCCTTAAATCTGGCAGTTCTCAGAATTATGGGTAGCATTTCAAGCCGTAAATCTGCCACAACTTAGAACTACGGATAACAATTCAAGCCGTAAAACCGTGTACGGCTAGGTTTTGCAGCCGTAAATCAGCGAAAAGCTGATTTTCCTGATCATTGAGTAATTACGGCTAGATCATGTCGACGTAAAACCTAGCCTAAGTACCTCTAAATAACCAATATCTTTGGTTTTCTAAAAAATATAATAAGAGCAACTTAGATTGTTTACTTATAATGAGTGATTCAAAATACATAGGTTCACTTACATCACCACCCTTCAAAAAACATTCTTATCAAAAAAAATTCTTATCATATTATCACAACCTTCACACCACATTTACTCATAGTCATCCTCATCGGAAGTCATTAGTACAAACAGACCATCCCTCGACAATTGTAATGCCGTCCACAATTCAAATCTTTCCTCGAACCTATTACACCAACCAATTGGTATTTCGCCATCACCACCGTCTCCCTTCCTTAATGGAGGTAATGGGCATCCTTCTTTCAATTGGAGGTTGATATAATGGTTCATGTTCACAAACCCCATGATGACTATCTTTGGTGATTCTTCTTCGGTAAAAATACATCTTGTTGGTGCGTATGTAACACCATGTCCATAGGAGATGGAATGAATAACGCAACGAAATGAGTTGGCGAGAAGATAGCCACATATTAGCATTCTCATCTAATATTCACTTGTCAATCTAATGTTGCCCCTTAAACGCCATATTAGCAAATGCTTCCGACTTCTCATTTAGCACCACCTCCGTTTCTTCTCTTTCACATCTCATCATTGACTTGTAGAAATCGGGAAACCACGTAGTTCAAGCAAACACTTTTCCATTACATAAGTAATTTGGTCTACATCCCAATCTTTTGAATCCTTAAAAGGTCCAAGTTGGTCTACAAACACATGGTAACCACAATTTCCGTCGCCCTCAGCATCGCCGGTGGACTTAACTTACTCATGAATAAAATGCGGTAAAAAATTCATGTAATTTTTATATATTGTGTACGTAGGTTGGATATAATTACCTTTCTCATCTATAGGGGGTGATTTCATCAGACCTACTTCCATATAGTCCGTCTCTTTCTCACCACTAACAACTCTTTGTGGGTGATTTGCGATGGTTTGACCACCGATGCTTTTCCTTTGACATCATTACCTCGGTTTCTCGCTAATTGCTTAATACCAACTCCACTACCAACTTTCCTTTGGGCTCCACTACCTTCTTTTGTTTTTGAACCTTCTTGGGATGGAATAACCGGGTCTTTAATTTTGACTCCACAAACAACTTTTCTTGTTGAACCTTCTTGAGATGGAACAACCATCGTCTTCTTGGGGCATTTTACATTCACTTCACTACCTCGGATTGGTCCGCCTTCTTCCATTTTATTTTGTTTACGTTTGTTTGTAGCCGTACTGTTCGCTTCCTTGTGCATCTCGTACAACTTCGCAAAACCCGGGCGATCTGTTTGATTTGAAGGAATCAATTGTGGACCCTATTGAACCTTTTTCTTCGCTTTCGCCCTTTCCTTTTTCCTTGTAGTTTTCTTCGGAGGCCTACCCTTGTCCTTGGTTGGTTCAAAAATATCTTACATGGTGAATGGACGGTTGATTTTTCGCAATTCATACAACCAAAATTGTCTTTGCGTCGATAGTGTTTATGGGTGAAAACTATTCCTGCCGAATTTGGTAATTTGGGTGTGTGGATGAGGAATGAATCTAAACCCTAAACAAATGCACTGCGCGGTGAGTGCTTGTAGATTCGGAAATCAATCTGTGCAAGTCCGGCCTAAACCAAGAAATGGCCGTTCCAGACTTGTTTCGGTCACAAAGTGAAGGAGATGGGGTTGATCTTAGGGAGGGAAGCGAAGAAGGTGTTGAGATTGTGAAGGTATTGGCTTGCTTATGACTTGTAACAGAAAACTGAACTGTCTTACAGGATGCAAGCTATCAGTTCCGGTGTTTTGTATTAACACTTGGTTTCTATTTTTTGTCTGGACTTGCTCTTGTTTTTTCCTGTTTGGAAAATAGGGAGGAGAACCTATTTATACAAGTCATTTGAGCCTTATTCACGTCTCTCGTGGGAAGTGGAGGAAGTGGAGTGATGGAGTAGTGGAGGTGTGTGTTGGTGTTACACGACCAGTCTTGCCCACTTCTCATGTCATCTCTAACCGTCCATAACTTCCTAACACGTTCTTGTGATGGCGCGTTGCACGCTGCACGCTGTAAACCGCCAGACCAATACCCCAATATGTATCCCCCAGTTTGTGACATGATTGATGTCTGGAATATGTGGATCATGGATCCACAAAAGGTAGCATGTAATGCTAAATTGAATAACTACGTTATTCAGGAAGTTGATACTTGTGAAGTATCATGTGTATTTTATGCAGGTACTGCATCCTGGTGTGGTAGAGTGACGGGTGGTGATTACCATGACGCCTCACTTGACCAATTAACTCGACCGGGGTTGTATAACCAAGGCTGGTGAAGTTGGACGGACGAGATGATCTTTGAGACACTCATCTGCGACCGTTAATGAATTAGGGTTTTTAGAAGAGGTGCGCAAGCATCACTCTCCAGCTTGGTCGAAACCAAGCATGGGAAGGTTTTTGGAAAGGACCGACCGGGCATCCGTGTAGACAACATGCCGGTGTACACGTCCATATCTCACTGTCCCATGAAGGTGCGATCTAGGCCACTCAATTTGACCGGCAAAGAGGAGTGGTGGAGATCGATTTTGTAATAGGGATTTGGTACCGCAAAAAGCCGCGCACCATGCTCTCTTCCAGCGCGCGTTCCAAGATGACCTAACTTGGTCGGTCTTGGCCGACCGGTCTGGCGTGTAAGTGGTAGGCTGGTGTTCACGCCTACACCTGACTATCCCATGAAAACGTGATCTGAACCACTCAAATCGTCCGGCGAAGTTGAGCGGTCGAGATTAGTTTGCGGTTTGGGAGGTGCGACCACGCTAGTTTGGGCGTGCGTCTTGGAGTAACCAGGCATGATATGCCTTGGCCGATCGGGTGAGGGGATAGATGGGTCCACGGTGGTCATCTTTGGTATGACTGGACTGCTTAATGTCGATCTTGGACCCTCCATTCGTGCCGGAGAAGATGGACGCTCGTGATGCTCAAAACCCTAATTTTGGGTTTCAAGGCCGTGCGTCAATGCTTGATTCGGTGCACGAATTGAGATAACCAACCATGGTTGGTCCTGACCGATTGGTCAGGTATGCAGGCGGGCCCACGGTGATTGTGTTGACATGCTCTGGGCCCTTTGAATCTACATCTACACCCTCCATCTATACCTGCGAAGATGGATGGTTGAGACTGTTTTGCGACACATGTAATATGCCGCAAACCCTAATTTAGGGTTTTCCGCCCATACTGCTATGGTTTGGACGTTTTGGCAAGCTAGGCCAATTCTGGAGGGAGGCCGACCCACGCGGGGTCCGCGTTGGTTGGCAGTGGATATTCCATACCCGCTTGGGGGTGATGGAATTGATCCGGGTCATCCAATCATGCTTGTGGAGTTGGATGACTGTGATCATATCCGGACTGATACGGTCAGTCCGGATGCTCAATCGGGCTAGTATAACACACCGAGAGGGGCTCAATCGGGCTAGTATAACACACCGAGAGTCAGCCTGTACGGGTATTTCGTACATGGTTTCATTATAATGCTTGGAGGTTCGTGTTGCTCTGTAAGAGCAACACTCGATCGTCATGCCATCGATAATGAGTACGGGAAATACAAGGTGATTGCGCATTAATTAATAATGCTAGAAATTCACGGGGTATATGGGATTGTTGCTACATGCTCCAACCTGGATGAATTTCATGTATTCTGAGAATGGGATTGTTGCCACATGCTCCATTCTTGGTGAATTAAGTGAGGGAGTATCCAACACTTATTAATGGCTTTATCTTTTACAAGATGTCAGCGCATAATTTTCTGGTTTTTTACAACTTTAACCTTAAATGAAAATCCACCATCAACAGATAGTTAAGAAGCATACTTCTTAGAAAGTTCCTTGTGTGCATCGGTGTCGCAAAACATGTCCCCGAGACCTTGATTGGGTAATGGATCGTTGAATGATAGTTGTTTCCAAAATGGATTTATGTCTTCGATCAGAATCATGTTTGAGGGATAATTGGCTACCGCATGCTTATATGGGAGGCCCAAAGTCGACATGATGGGACAATTACATCTCATTCCCGGTGGAAAATTACTTTTCCCCCAAGCCTCCACTTCCGTCATAATTTTTAAGATTGCCCATTGGGAAATGTATAAACTTATTCCCCGGAGCCAAGGGTTATCCAAATAATCGACGAGCTTTCTAGATCGTCTCTTTTCAAAGTCCCCTTTAATTCTATCGAGATCACGCTTGAAATACTCGACCATAGCTTCAAAAACAACAACAAATCCACCATCACACCCATTTAGCTTACTTTTGAACCGATAGTGAGACGACTCCACCGTGCTTATGGCTTGGTTGTCATAATGTCTATAACATTTTACCCATGTACTAATGAACTTTTCTATGTGGGGATCCAATAACTCATTCTCCAAATACACTATAACATCCGGGTAGGTAGCCCATTTTTCCAATACAAAACGCTCCCTTCCAAAAAAGCTTCTTCCGTGAGCGACCATAAGGCTTCCCAATCCATTTGAAAATCCTCCCATTTCACCTAGGCTATTTTTTCATCGATCTCAAACTTATCTTTCTCTTCTTGTTGTTTATCTAATGGTAGTTTTTTAATCCTCTCCATCTCGGTTTTCCTTGATGGCAAAATAACCCTCTTGCAATTAGTTTGCACATTGTTCCATATATGGAACGTGCAAAGATGATGATGCGCGTCGGGAAAAACAAGTGGTATGGCCCACGTCAATGCTTGCTCTTTATCGGTAATCAACACCTTTGGAGTATAACCTTCTTGATACAATAACTTTACCTTTTGCAATGCCCACATATAACTTTTCTTTGTCTCGTCTTTCAAGAAACAAAATGCAACGGTAAATGTCGATTTGGTAGATGTTTGCCAAAAAAGTTCAATATCGGCATGTTGTACTTGTTCGTTTTATACGTGCAATCCATAAAGGGAATTTAATGGAAGCATATTGCCAATTGTACAAATTCCAGATTTGCGATGAAAAGATATTCCACTTCTTTTTCTTCATTTGTGTCATAGGTGGTAGAGTACTTTGCCTCCTCAAACAAAAACAATAATTGTTGCATAAGCACTCTCTCTTGCCATGTCTCATTTATTAACTTTTCCCTTTCGTTATAGATAGTTTCCAAAGAAGATGAGTTTTGGGGGTTTAACATTACGCCAATAAGAATATCAATAGGTCTTGTGCGTTTTTTACTCAACACGTGTACTAACTCCTTTTCTAAGGGGTTCATCCTTGCCGGATAAGGATGGTTGATTAAACTCTCCGGAATAGGATAATTATGATAACCCAAGACGAGTTTAACCATAAACTACACTTTCTTCTCCTTGTTAAATTTAAATTGAAGCTTAAAAGGGCATCCACACCTCTTTGTATTATGATGTCCCTTCTTCCTCGTGCTTTTTGGCTTATAGTCATTACCCTTTTTCCAATGGCTTTCATACTTTCCACTACACTCACAAACCATTTAAAAGGTGGTGTCTGTAACTTGTTTATTCTAGACTATTATGCACATCTTTTTCAGCCCATGAGATCGATCCCACTTCTTTGCATCGTCCCTATCTGTCCACTCATAGTTGTTTGCATAGTAAGCACTTGTGTCCTCGGAAACTTGCACAGGTGGGGTTGGTCTTCCATAACCACCTGTTGGTCTTCCACCGGAATGTACGGTACAATCTATAATAAAATGAAATATGTCACATCATTTGCCAAAACACTAATACGACTGGGTCGACAAGGGAAATCTAGCCGTCATGACTAATACGGTCGGGTCGACATGGGTAATCCAGCCGTCATAAACCGCACGGCTGGGTGATGAGGAAAATCTAAACTGTAAACAATATTTCGTCCAGGAGTTCCGGGCCGTAAATTGGCATGTAAACTGCATGTAAACTGAGAATGTTTGAAAGATTCAACTTACGACCAAGAAATTGAGCTGTAAAAACAAAACGTCTAGGTAACTTGGCCGTTAAAAATGTTACGGCTGGGTATCCCAACCGGCGCCGACAGTATTAAATAACATTTAATGTTAACGGCCAGGAAACCCAGCCGTCGCGACAGTATTAAATAGCATTTAATATTGTCCATGCACGTAAGAAAAACCTGGCCGTAGATTTTGTGTTACGACCAAGTATTTTTATCGTTTCATCCGTAAGTCTTTCATAACGGGTGGGAGTTCATCAACTCATGGCCGTTATTATGTTTAACGACCAGGAGTTCATGGATTTCCACCCGTTATCAGACATGGCGGCTAGAAACCTAGAGTTTTCGGACGGAAAAATGTGAAACTTCTTGTAATTCTAAGCTTGAAAACTGAAATCGGAGTTAGATTAGAGGTACACCTGGTAATCTTGAGCATTTGTTTATTCGATTTCTTCTTCTTCTTGGGTTGGTCCTCCGAAGTCATAGTAAGGTTCATAATGGTTATGTTGAGTTTGAGAAAAAATTTCATGATTTTCTGAAAGATCAGCAAAGAACTGATCGTTGTTGATGGGTATTAATATGTTATCTTATTTTGAAGATGATGATTCACCTACATCAAAAGTCTTGTTTAAATCACTCATTTTCACCATATTTTTTTTTCTCTTCTTTTTCTTCTTTTCCCTTAGATTTTTTTTGTAAGTTTGATTTTCATCTTCATCACTTAACTTAAATAAATGAATTAGTCTTAATTGAATCACTAATCATGATTAGTAATGTTAATCAAGTTTATTATCTCAAATCAAATGGGGGCATATTAGTCATGATGTAAAATATTTGGATATGGGGTGTTTACTATTACTATTTCATGACCCCCATTTAGCTCCAAAAAAACTACTAAGACTTTTCGAGACCCAATAATAGGATTCCTTTTTTGGTGTTACTCTGCGAATTTTGTGTTACATGTCGAATCGCAGCCCACATGCCCATTTAGGTTCCCTAAGCAAATATAAGTTACATTCAGATCTCAAGCAACTGGCCTCATTGTTAGTCGGCAGCAAATGTTGGATTACAGTGCAGTGATAGAGTCACGATTGGTGATTTTGGACTATGATGCAACTTTAGGGGCACATGACTGATTGTGGTTTGCAATGCATGTTTAACAAAAGATTTAGGTCACATGTTGGTCACAATACCAATTTAGATCACAGGGGATAGTTAGTTGTAACATTTTTTTCTTGTTGCAACTTATAAACAACTTATTCTTCTACTTTCTTATGCCTTCCGTTCGGATATTACCCAATATCCAGTTCGGATGTGATTTCGAACTGATAAAAGGCTACAAACCACTTGGATCCAATTCGGATGTATGCATGTTTTGGGTCAAAATTGTTGAAGGGACTATTTTAGGTCAATACAAGAGAGGAAGAGTTTCGGTCAAAAAAGAAATTCAGGGTCACCGGGTCACATTAGTTCCTGCAACATTTTGTACTGCCCCATAACAACCCCAAACCAAAATGTTAACAGACTGAATATATACCATGAAAAATTCCTATTGATATTGCTATCTTACTAAATACTAACAGGTACATGAGTTCAAATTATTTTCTCTATGCTTAAAAGAGAAAACAAAATTACATGAAAGCATTGAATTCACTGGTCATTATACCAATGATCCATCGTTTAGTAAACTAGACTAATAAGTATAGATCGAATATACTGTAGAAAAGGGACCTAATAATACGTTTAAGAATATACATTATTATCTCTCAAGAATACAGGATGAAAGATTCAGTTGTATTCTCCATTACTGTATCATGAAGCCAAAAGACTTTTGGCTGGGGCAAGTAAGGCAACAGCACTACGTTTAGGACTTGAGTATTTGTTGAACACCACCCTCAGCTTATCTTCAGCTACCCCAGCATGGAAGCTCACCAATAACTTGACACAGTCACTGTGTAAAGTCAAACAAGAAACAAAACGGACGAGTTTATCTTTTTTGGCAAAATCCGTCGAACTCTAATAGAGTCCACAGTGCAGTTATGTTGATCTAGTATGGGAAATGTAAATACAGAGAAGAAGCTTACATTAACTGAGATCCAGTGTAACCTGTATGAATCTCAAGAGTTTTGTCCCAGAGTGGGGTCTTGTTCAGGGTGCACCTTGCTGCATAGACTGCAGAGGCAGCCAACATTGATGGACGGAACATTACCACTGCGTACTGCATCAAACCCAACTCTGCCAAGAAAAAAGCCATGTTCTCCATCTGAAATCAAAGAAAATTAAGAATCAGAAACGAAGATACATAAAGTTTCCAACAATCAAAAACAGCAAGAGTATGAGTAGTACCTCCTTATCTGCCATGGCAGCTTTAACAAAACGTACAAGGAAAACGTAAGGAGTAGGAACAGTTAAGGTCCATCCAAGCTCGGCCAAGATTGATTTCTCCATGCCTAGTATATGTTCTCTGGTATATGTTTTGTCTGAAATACAGACGAAGTCTTTTACCTACAAGAACAACACCCAACCCAAATGGAAAAATTTATTCTCTCAATCTTTTTTAGAAAATCAAGTTAAAAATGATACTTGTTAACCAAATGTTAGAATACATACTTCTGGCGCCCAAATTTCTTCATATTTACTGGCAATGAGCATAGAACTGATGCCTAGTAACTGCAACTCCCTTCTCTGTGTAACATGGGTCGAAAGGTACCGATCAACAATATAGATTGTAAGATAAAGTGTTTCAGGGGCAAGTTCAAATTTGTCGTGAACTTGTATCAACCAGTCTACAAGAATCATCCTCATCTTGGCATTAATTTGAATCTGTGAATCCATGTAGTCATGAATTTGGCTTGAACCCTGTGTGACAAGACAGATACAATTATCTCTTGAGCTTATGACTGACAGGTTAAAGACTGATAAAGAAGATCTGTACTAAAGATATCTACCTCTGCAAATTTGTAAAAATTGTACAAATCTTCGACATACTCCACGGCTGCCAATTGGTTATCAATATCTCCTGCATCAATATCAACAATGTCCTTTGCTTTATCTGACAAACCACAAGCAACCTGAAATAGACAGAAAGAAACAGAAGCATTAATCAAATGGTCTCGTAGAGAATCATAAGAAGCTGATACATGAAGATAACAATTCTGACAATCAACCTTGCTACGAGCAGATAACACTGAACTCATGGTTTGCACTTTCTTCTTCCTCGAAGATTTCTGGGTATTGGGTTTTTCCTTTTTTGCCTCTTCTGCATGTGCACTTATCTCAATTACGGGCTCTTGTTTTGGTTTTACAACAGTCTTCTTTGCAACAGGATTGGATACCTTTGTTTTCAGTACAGCGGCTTTGTCAGTAATTACAACAACTGGTTTCTGTAATAAAAGGAATCAACAAATGCAATATTAACAAGAGATGGCACGATTAAAAATTCCATTCAAGAAACAGGCAAAAGGAGAGATCGCTCTATATAGATGATTGTTACCTTATTCTTCTTCTCGGCATTAGCTTGTGCATTAGCGAGTAACACTGCACCAAATCTCCTAGTTGCAGGACGAGTAACCTGCTGCTGTTTCCCAGCATCACCACCTACTCGTTTAGTATCTAAGTTCCCAATATCTACAAGGGCTGCTCTCCTATTGTTTCCTTCCGCTGCTTTTGGCTTGAGTTTTCCAGCAAAAGCCCCATCTGTAAATTTTCATGATAAACCTTAACTAAGCAAGCAAACACAGATTTAAAGAAAGCCCATTTTGAGAACCAGAGATCGAAGGGTTTCTCAATCGAGAACATATCCTGAAACAAAAATTTCAAGTTTGGGCGAAATTCTCCCTTTCTTTATTCAGACATCATATAATATAATTTCAGAATGAGAATAAGCATGAGTATTCTGATGCTATGAATTTCGATAAACCCTAAGGAATCAATTTAAAATCCAAACTAATTAAAAAGAGAAACACAATCAAAAGGAAGAAATTCAACGACCATGGATTTCATAAAAGACAGGGGTTCTTCCTAAAACAACAAGATTTCAAGTATACATGAAAATTACAGATGAATCACATTATATAACACAAGAAAATACTTAATCCAGAAGTTAAACAAATAAAAACTCACAAATTAGAAACAGAAAGAGAAAAGAATACCTCTTTGCCTCTCAGGAACAATCACTCTTGACGCCATTCTTTCAGATCTTGTTGCAATCTTTCTCTTTATCTCTGTGATTTCTGTGTGTTCTTCTTCTGAGTCTTTACTCTCCCTGGTTATCTCTTTCTCTCTGCTAAATAAGATTAATTTGGGTGAATAAGAATAAGAAGGTCTGCAACGGTCATATTTCGAGTTTGGAAAGTATAAATAGAATAGGTTTCAGCTAGGTTTGGAAAACGCGTTTGCAACACGTGCCTCGTGCAATGGCGGTGACAAACGTCGTGTCTTTGTTTGTCCGGCACACGTGATATCAATCATATCATTTGAAATTATTTCAAGTAAAATTAACAATTTATTCAATAAAAGAAATAGCCCATCAAATATAAATTTGGATTATTGTCATGTAAATTAATGTTCTAGTTAAATATAGGTGACGACATTATAACAACGATATTGAAATATATTTTCCAAATATTAAGGTATTATATGTGTTGTTATAAATAAGCTAACATAAAATGTTAAAAACTAGGTAGAATAGTGACTTTTTTGTGAAATATACAAAAAAATGTGATGTATTATGCCTTGTTATATGGTGTATTTGTACATGTTTGACGTGCTCTCTTATATCGGCAATGTGCCACGTCTTTATCCGTCTTTTAGCGTCTTGTCTTTTAAAATCTGTGCCAATTAGAAAAAGAAAAGACGCCCCATTTAACTAACGGACCGTAACAATCGCGGTGGGCTAAGTCATGTCTTTGGTATTTGTGCTCAAATTTTGTGACCGCTTTCTACACGAAAAAACTGTTTTGGATAAAAGAATGTTTTACAGTAAAAACGATAACTGTTTTGGATAAAAGAATGTTTTACATTAATTTTTTTTTTTTTTTTTTTTTTTTTTTTTTGTAAGTTAAATATCATTCAAAAAGCTAACCTTAGCAACCTTTACGACTGATCGAGTAGAGTCATCTAATGTCCGGATGTGTCTGGCATTTGGAGGATAGTTTGCCCAATTACAAGTTGTTCGAAAAGTCCCAACTTCCTCTGCAAGAAGGTCATCTGAATTGTTGGCACTTCTTGGGATAAAGAAAAAACCTAAAAAATTAAGACAAAACCTAATCTTATACTTTACTTCATCCCTAATAGTTTAATGTTGTCAAAATATAGAAGAAGGGTTCCCATTTAAATAGTCAAATAGGTTTTTGCAGTCGCCTTTTATGCTGAAATCTGTTAAGCCTTTTGCTCTCGCCCATTTTGTTGTGTGAACAAGTCCTATTGCCTCTGTCTTTTCTGGAGATGCCGCTGTGAAAGGTCCTGCTTGGCCTTGCTCAAAAGTCCATGTATGATTACGCAAGATTATGGCATAACCTGCTGGACTATCAAAAGATAACCAAGATGTATCATAATTAATCTTATGTTGTAAGCTATTTGGTAATTTCCATATTGGCCTGTGATGGTCTATGTGTCTAATTGGTCCCATAGGATCATTGATCTTGATATTGTCTCAATAACATAAATGCCTTTGTATTTCTAGGGCTAATTGAGAGTTAGTTTTATGTTTATTTTCAAAAAATCTGTCACATCTTTCCTTTTAGATGAACTAGATTTTTGTCATGATAATCTCAATTGGTAAAATTTTGCTAGGTTCATCCATCCATGCTTTACAAATTTCCAAAAAAGAAGTGGTATGACTAAATTGTAGTTCTACTGGGTTTGGACTAAGAGCCCAAACTGATTGTGCATAGGGACAGTGGAACAAAATGTGTTCTAGAGTTTCATTAGTATCACAACCTAGAGGGCATTTTAGAGAGATGTCTTTCATGAATCTAGCTAGTTTGAAATTAGTGGAAACTACATCCTGAAGGCATTTCCATGTAAAAAGTTTAATTCACTGAGACAAATTTAGAGCCCACAGTTCTTTCCAGAAGGTATCAGGTAAACCTAGATTATGAGTATTGATAGTATTTTCTGTTAAATTTTTGATACATAACTTTCACTGAGAAGTCTCCTGAATTGGTTAGCAGCCATCTGAGTTTATCTGGTTTGAGATCTGCCTTCCTATCAATGGCTATTCTGATTTTAATATTTTTCCCTGCTATGTGATTAGGAAAGATGGATTGGATTAGGTTAACATTCCACTTTTTAGTGATAGGATCAATTAGATCTGCCACAAGTGTTAAATGAGTGTTTGGTGTGTTCTTTAATTGTTGTAAACTGAAATCTACATTTGGTATCCATTTGTCCTCCCAAATGTTTATGTTAAGCCCATCTCCTACTTCCCAAATACTATTTTGTTTTATTAATTGAGTCCCTTTATGGATACATTTCCAAATCTAGGAACCGGTAGAATTGGGTTTTGATCTAAAAGCCGAGGTTTTCCTAAAATATTTTAGTTTAAGTTGAGAAACCCATAAGGCTTTAGGTTCAGTTAAAAGTCTCCATGCTAATTTTGCTATCATTGCTAAATCGAATTTATGAGCATTTCTAAAACCTAATCCTCCTTTGTAAAGAGGTTTACATAGACAAGCATAGGATTTGGGATAATATCTTTTCTTATCAGATTCTTTCCCCCACCAAAAGTCGCTTTGCAGTGCATCAATAGATTTTGTAATTTTAACAGGGAGTACAAAACAACCCATCTGATAAGTAGCCATGTTGGATAATACTGCCTTATTAAGAACCATTTTACTAGGTTGAGCTAAGAGTTTTCCTATTATTCCTTCAAAGAGATTAATTTTAGATTGGTCTATGAAAAGGGGTGCACCTAGATAAGAATCTTTTAAGTCTATTTTTTTTATTTATTTTAAGGAGTCTTGAGATCATTCTTTGATGTTTGGGGTGTACTTTTTTACTAAAGAAAACTCCAGATTTGTCAAAGTTAATCATTTGACCTGAGGCTTTGTTAAAAGTTTATAATATTTGAATAATAGAATTGCATTCTTTAAGGTCTGCTCTGATGAGCAGAAGACAATCATCAGCAAAGAAAAGATGGGATATAGGGCTATTTTTGATGTTATCTTGACACCATGAATATCTTTCTCATTTTTTTAATCAATAACTGTCTACAGAGGATTTCCATGTAAATGATGAATAAATAGGGTGATAGAGGATCTTCCTGTCTAAGACCTCTAGTTGGTTTGAAGAAATCTCCAGGTTACTGTTAAGGAGAACTGATATGGAAGATGTGGAAATGCACTGGAAAACTAAATTACATAAAGTTTGATTGAAACCAAAAGCTTTAAGAGCTGACATTAAGAATTCCCAGTTAACTCTATCAAAGGCTTTTGACGTGTCAGTTTTAATTCCCATACCCCCATTTTAACCTTTTTCTTTTTGAAAGAATGCATGATTTCCTGTGCTATGATAATATTGTTAGAAATTTGTCTCCCGGACAAGAAAGCTGCTTGAAAAGGGGATATTATGGAGTCTAGATGAGGTTTAATTCTATTGAAATTATTTTATAAACTGTGTTACAAAGTCCAATTAGTCTGAACTGACTAGGGTTCTTAGGATGCCTAGTTTTAGGAATGCGGAAGAGAAAGGTTTTATTGAGATCAAGATTAAGTTCATCTGTTTGAAAGAAATGTTGGATAGTTAATGTGACATGATCTCCCACTGTTTCCCAGCTTTAAAAAAAAAAACTAGCTGGAAATCCGTCAGGGCCTGGAGATTTATTAGGTTTAAGACTTTTCAAAGTCCTCAATATTTCCTTTTTGGATGGTATTTGGGTTAATGTTTCATTATCTTCCTCAGATATACATGCCTGTATCTGTTGAAAAATAGTAGTTTCTTGGGATTGGTTTGAGGGATTAGCTGTGAAAAAATTATTAAAGTAATCATCTAGAATTTTTTTTTCATTTTGATTCTATCAAAGTTTATATCATTGTTATTGTTTAACAAGCATTCTATCGTATTCCATTTTCTTCTTTTCAAAGTTTTTGTATGAAAGTATTTTGTGTTTTTTTCACCTACTATAACTAGATTGTCTTTGGATTGATGTTTTGCTATCTCTTCTTGGGTGATATAGAGTTGTTCTAGTTTGTTTAAGTTTTCCTGAATTTAACTTCTTCGTTTGGCAAGAAAGGGGAGTTGTTGATTCTGTCTATCTGATTTAGGATCTTTTTGATATTTTTGGAAGGCAAAACAAAGATATTTCTTTTCCAAAGAGTAAGTTGTGTACCTAGAGAATGAAGATTGGAAACCAAATCTACAGAAGGGTTGTTACTATTCTCATTATTCCAAGTGTTTTTTTATTGTTTGAACACATGTATCTTCCTTCTGCCATGTGTCATAATATTTGAAGGTATATTCAAAGATAGTTGTATTAGTATCAAGAGTTAAGGCTATAGGACTATGATCTGATCCTACTGCCAAATGAGTTAGTTTGGATCTAAGAAATTGCAAATTCCAATCTACATTAGAAACTGCTCTATCTAATCTCTCTTGTATATTGGCTGAACCTGTTCTGTGATTATTCCATGTAAACTCATAACCGTGAAGTCCAAGTCTAGAAGGCCAGCATTATCTAAAATGTGTTTATAATAAGCGCAATCTGGTCGTTTAAAGGGTAGGCCTCCTTGTTTTTCTGATTGATCAAAAATCATATTCATATCCCTTATAAGAATCCATGGTAGGTTTTGTAGGTTAACTTGATCTGCTATTACACTGAGATAGTCCCACGCAATATTTCTATTAGCAGGATATGGGATACCATAGAAACATGTTAATAACCATTTCTTCGACTCAGAGTTGGTTTGAATCAAAATATTAATCATATTTATATTCCATTGGATTATCTCAAAGTGAAATCCATCTATCCATGCCACAGCTGATCCTCCTGCTAATCCAATGGGATTGACTAAATGAATGTTTGGGTAATCCTTTAGAAGGGATTTCACTAAATGAGGCTGAGATTTTGTCTCCGAAAGGAAAAGAATTTCAGGTTTGTCAATATTGATTATCTGATACAAGTGATTTTGTGTGAAAGGGTTACCACAACCCTGAACATTCTATGCTATCAATTTCATAATTGATATGGAGTTAACTCAGTAATCTAGAGGGTACTAATTAATGGGAATTCTAAGAAGTCAAAACTAAAATTGACTAGAATTTAAAAGTAGATTCAAGCAATTAAGTAAGGTGAAGGAAGAACTAACAATGTATTAAGAGATTTATAGAGTGTATGCTATGCTAACTAATAAAAGAATTCTTGTAAATTAAAAGGTGTTAGTTTAGTGAAGTACCCGCGTCTCCTCCTGTTGCTGTGAAGGGGTAAAATCTGGGTATGGAATTGGGATATAACCTTTAGATTGTGTTTTACGTTCGAGTATATTGGACCCATATTGATCAATTTGTAAAATTTGCTCATCCAGTGAAGGAATAGAGAAAATATGTTCAGAAGATGATGAAGAATGGAAATCTGAAACCGTAATTTTAAAAGCCGATTTTGGCTGAGTGATCGGCGTTTGGAAAGATGATGCAATGATGATTTGGGTATCAAGATTAGGAGGAATGGGAAACGCTGAAGATGAAGAGAATGAGGATAAAATGGAATTAGGGGAAACAAAATAATCCCTAACATTTTCAGAAGATGAAAAAGATAGTCTCCCGTTCACTGATATTCGGGATGGAGTTCTATCCTGTTGAACCGGGTTAATGATATCCTGGAGAAGTCCGGCCTCATTTTGAAGAACCGATTCGTCAAGTTTGCAACTTCCATGACTCTGAAAGACTCCGAGTTAGTGGATCGGAATGAGTCATTTTCTGAGTCAGGTAAAGGAATAAAGTCCTCAACAATTGTAAAAGGGAAAATTCTTTTACCAACACCGATGTGGATATATGCAGTATATCCTCATTTGTAACAAAGGGACCTAAGACTTCATATGTAAGAGGTTGAGAGGGATTTTCTTCATGCACTCCTGGTTGGTTAAGATATGTTTCTACTGGAGATGGCTTTCCAGTACTATCAAAGTTGTCTTTAGGGTTCCAGATTTGAACTAGTTGATTATTCAACCAGTTCATATCATCACTTGGATATGGAGAATTTACTGAAATATAATAGATATCTTCAAGTGGCCGACCTTGAAGAATATCACATGAATCTACTTTGTGACCAAGACGCAAACAATGACTACATACTTTGGAAGGAAGGTTGAGGCAGTTGAAGTGAATGGATGTCACTGGATATCTTCCCACTTTGACAAGAAGATGATCTATAAGTGTCTTTTCTATGTTCACCCATACTAATACTCTTGGTAGACAATCTGACGACATAATTTCAGAGCCTAAGCATACTCTTGATACTTGACCTATCTTACTGGAAATTAATCCAAGTATTTCATGACTTATGTGTTCATGTTTGTCATTTGAGATAGAGGCCCAAATCGGGATTGATTTAACCTTATCAGTAGAGATATTCATTCCTTGATAAGTCGTAGTAGCAATTAGGACATTACCAAATGGGTACCAAGGTCCATTTTTAGAAATCCATTTGAAGTCTTCTTCAGTACGAAAAGTGATGATGAAGAGATTAGGGTCTACTTCCCGAATTTGAAATCCTAAGGTTGCTCCCCAGAAATTGTTTAAAGCACTCCTGACTTCCCATTGTTTTAGAGTAACCATGGAGAAGACTCTTGGTATAATTTTGTTTGGTTCAATGCCATAATCTCTAACATATTTCGGTGGTGTTGGAAGCAATCTTATGTTACTATGGTTGGCTAAACGTTGAGCTAGAGACAAACCACTGAGATGTTTTTATAGATTCATCTGCTTTCTCATTAGAAGAATAGAAAGAAAGACACTAGAAGGGAGGAACACTCAAGAAGTATAGATGTTGGTTAAGAGATTGGGGTACGCAGAAGAGTAAGAATAGGAATATATAAAGAGGAAATATTTAACGTTGTGTCACAAAGGTGATACTAAAATACCCGTGAATGATTGTGAAAAACGAAAATAAAGTATCGAGAAATGTAGCCAATCCTTGGGCAACAACATTATATAATTTAAATATTAAAAAATGTTTAAGGTACTAGGTAGAAAATTATCTCTTCTACTTTGATTGTACTTATTTTGAACAAAGTGACTACCTAGGATCAGAGTTTAGCTGAATCAATTTGGATTGAAGATAACCTTATTAAAGAAAAAAGGCTGAAAGGATAAGAGATTAATTAAATGATCCGTGGATGCTCTATGGACATGAACTAGATATTTAGGATTTAAAAAACCTTGGAATATGAGACCATAAAAGGATGAAAAGTTTCTCGCTAAAGGTTAAGGATTTGGGAGATTAAGGTCATAATCCAATGTTTAGGATCTACCTAGTAAAGATTTAGACAAAGTTCATCAAAGATTTAGGAGAGGAATTCAAGCTGATTGACTGCACGGTTTGTATGATATGACTGTACAAGACCCCTTTTTTTTTGAGTTTATTGTATCTTATAAAAAGATATCTTGATTGTTAAGAAATGCGGGGATAAGTCTATATTAGAGGTTTGAAAAAAAAAACCATTGAATGAATAGCTCATTGAGAGATGCTGAGAGAAAGATGGTGCATGTGGGTAAAGATTAGCTAGACCACTAGCTTTGTGTATTGTAAAATGTGCAATAAGAATACTAAAGTGAGTAGATTGAAAAGGTTGTCTTATACTTTACAATTAATATGAATCTTGTTGGCTTAAAATTTTGGAGAGAGTTTAGGCTAAGACACTTGCGTATTGAGAAAAGGGTCTACAAAGCGCAGAGAGGAGTATGCTACTGGTTAGTGTGATAAATAGAATAGGCGTGATATGGGAATAAGCAAGATATTAATAAATTTAGTAGGTATATGGAAAGACTGTGAGAGTCTTAAAATCCGTGTATGATAGATGTTTACTGAAAGGATTATAAAGGGATAATGAACCGATTATCCAACCTTGCACGTCAGCATCTAAGTTATTAGTTCGCTGCACTATTTAAAAGAGAAGAGAGTTGTAAGATAAGATCCTAGAGAGAAAGGATAGACAATAAAAGTGATAGGAACTTAAAGAAATTGTTTTGTGAAGAATGGCTTGTAATCACGATATTATGCCAGTTGATGTTTATGTGTCAACTACTAAAATTATGCGTTGCAGGGATGATCATTTGCATCGCATCCAATATTACTTTTGTTACTTATGTGGTTCTGATTATTTTCTTCATTCAGAATAGGATAAATTTCTTGCATATTGTAATTTGAGCAAAGAGGAAAAGGCTAAACTTGAAGCGAGTACTAAGCCAGAAATACAGAAGAGGATATAGTCTGGAGGTTCAATTGATGCCGAAATTCCCAATAGTGAGATGCCACTAGGGTTTGAGTATAGCTATGCGTTGAGGATGGAGGAAAGGTACAATTGGAGAAAGGGGAAGGGACATTTTGAGGATGCCGAAGAAGCAAAAGCTAGGGGAGAAATTGCGTTCTAGTTTCTAAAGAAAGATTAACAGAAAAAAAAACAGGTTTCTATTATGCGAGTATTTTGGATTGTGATTTTAGTTTTTTGAAAAAATTGTTTTTCGAATTGTCTTTTCTGTGAATTAAGTTCGTTTTCTAGTACTTTGGTTGTTTTAAGTTTGTTGTCAAGGAAAAAAAAACATGTGATAACGAACTAGTTTCTATGTTATCTCAGGTTCTGACTTGTGGTTTATTTGGAAATTCTTACTGTTAACAATCCTAAGTTTATTTATGTGGACCTAAATCCTTTCATGTATGGTTATTTTTGTTCTAATATTTACAATTATAAACCCTTTTTAGTTTTCAGAGAAGTGATAGGCTTATGATATTGGTCTAGCTTAATGGGGTGTGCATCCTAAGGGAAAATTGTTACTAGTTAAGCCTTAGAAAGCATTGGAATGTCCTGGAGGAGTTAAAAAACATCATCATTTATGTAGACAGAGGATTAAAAGGAACCAAAAGTGAAGATTAGGATTATTAGAAATTATCTCAGGATATACTGAAATAAGATAGGAGAAAAACTAGGGAGTAGAGGAAAGAAATCTAGTTATAGGATAATGAATTTGTACTTCTATATTGGTATATATAGGTAAATAAGTTGTTCGAATGATCTAAGAAAACATCTAATGTTCCTAAAAGTAAGAGGATAGTTGACAGAATTGAGATCATGAGCAGAAAAAAGTTGAATTCTAAAATTATACTAAGAATAGAAATAATCCTATGTAGATAAAGGTATCTCCAAGAACAGGATAGGAGAAAAAAGAAAATACGAGTATTGGGAACTCAGAATATGGGTCATGAGTTCATAGACTAGAAACCAGACTAATTGACGAGAATGTAAATAGTAAGAAATCTGAAGGATGAGTATCTAGAGCCTACTGAAATTTAGATAAATAAGGTATTTTGCATAGTTTGAAATCACTATACTCAATCTATGTATTCTAAGATACTTGTTTCAGAGAAGATGATTGAAGTTAAGAAATCCTCAGGAAGAGGAAAACATAATAATCTATTAGTCCAACAGTTTAATCTTGTTTTCCTTTTATTCCTGGATATCAAGGAGAAAAAGCTTTCTTACAAGTGATGAATGAGAAGTTGAGAAATAAATTGATGATGCAGTTTGAGTTTTTTTTTTTTTTTTTCAATTAAAATAGATGATCATATCTTAAGAATCATACAAAGCCTTGGTGGGAAGCCTAGCAACAAGCTGGGCTCCAACACCTTTTTGAATAGCAACACCTAGTCTATGAAAAATAAAACTACCAAAACCACTACTGGCATCATTACTAACTAGACAGTTTTTTCAGACGCTTAAAAAAATACAAAGTATCTTCACCGAGTTCTCCCAAAGTAGAGAAGGCTAAAACACCCAGACCATAGCCATGCGAAACACATTTGTCCAAGTATTTAGTGAGTTTACGCAAAACAACACTCGAAATAACATTTCCTGTAACGAACAAACAAATTCCTTCACCGGTGAAAGGAGAGACACCCATGACATCCATACAAACATCTTTCCCATTCTCCCAGTTTAGAACAAGGATATCAGAAGGACGTAAATCCCTATCATTATCAGACAGAAACCCAAGAGAAAACTCCTTACGCGCAGGCACACTAGCCTTGTAACAAATATCAACGATTATATCACGTATAAGATGTCGAAACTTAATTCCAACATCCTTAGCACAATGAAGCGCGTGGTCCCCAAAGATATCCATAGATCTGTTACAACTTGTGCATAAACAATTCTCAACAAACAGTGGGATGCCAAGGCGATAGCAAAGAACAACTCTGAACTGTCTGGGTGCGAGACATTGGTTAAGCCCACTAATTGGCACGACTAATAAATAGTCATGTGCATGTTTAACCCGATTACACTGCCACAATACGGAATCTCTTGTAGACATAGAAAATTGGTTTGTCAGCCGAAAATTGTTTTTGAAAATCGAATCAAAAATCCAAGATAACATGAAAGATTTTGATATGATTTTATGAGGTATAAATCAGGAGATTCATTTTCAAAAGTATCTAAAAATTTAAAAAGATTTTTTTCTTTATTGAAAAATTGGATCCATATGAACGTTTTCGCCGTTTATATTCTCTCACTCCATTCCAATACCCCTTCAAGCTTTAGGATTTGACACAGGATGAAGAAGTTACTCGCTTATTATTGGAGTTTCAAGAAGAAAATAGAACAAAAAATTGAAGAAAAATAGTCGTTGGGAAAGGAGAGAAGGCAGAGGAATTTTAGAGAGGTGCCATTTTAGTTTTACAGTAAAAACGGTAGATACTTTTTTCTTTTTTTTGAAGGGTAGATACAGAAACACTGCTTTGGGTAAAAAAAATATTTTTCTGTGTTGAAGGCTGTAAAAGTTGGTATAAGATGCAATTTATATTTTTTTGTCTTTTTTTTGATCGGAAGAGGAGATTTTTATTAAGATAAAAGATTTTAAACAGTCCACCATAATAAACAAAGAAACAAGAAGATCATTAAAAAAAAAAAAAAAAAGAATCACTAACACTGGTGATCTTGCATCAAGACTTAAATCCAAGTCTATTTTGAAGATATACTTGTCTTCAAAGATACGACAATTTCTTTCCCTCCAAAGTACCCAGATTACTACATCTGAAATTAGATTCCAGACCACTTTGTCAGAAACCGAAAGATGGTTATTAGGCCAAGTGTTAGCAAAAGCATTCATTGTTTCTGGGAAAACCCATGCCCAGTTCGTAGGAGTAATGTCAGACCAAATTCTGTATGTAACCTTACAGTGAAGCATGATGTGGTCTTGTGACTCGGTATGATATCCACACAAAATTCAGGAGTTGTTGATGTCCATACCTTTATGCCATATCATATCTTGAGAGTTGAGATGACCGTGAATTGCATACCAAACAAGGAAATTGGTTTTAGGAGGTACTCCTTGGTGCCATTTATATATTTTATGAGAAGTCTCTTGTGCCAACATCTGCAATCAAGGAGGAGTATAGATATTTGATTGAAAAGATACCGGAGGAATGTAAAGTCCGTCTTCTAGTGTCTGGAAAATTGTCTCTTGTTGGAGGTGAAGAACCAATGACTAAGAAAAGAGAAACCAACATATTTCAGCATTAGAAAGTACCCTTTTGAATTCGAATTTCCAATACATATTGTAACACCCCGTGTTTTCAGCGTGGCGCTTGCTCAAAGATGC
Source organism: Papaver armeniacum (assembly GCA_023531295.1). NCBI lineage: Eukaryota > Viridiplantae > Streptophyta > Magnoliopsida > Ranunculales > Papaveraceae > Papaver > Papaver armeniacum. The sequence continues at coordinate 40,242 of JAJJWW010007583.1, forward strand.
GTCATGGCTTGAGATGAAGTTTTATCTCAAGTTTTCTGTTGCTTGTTAAGAGGTAAATTGGCCTAGTGCCAATATCACGCCAAATATGCCGCATTACATGAGTTATATTGGCCAAGGGTCAATGTCACATCATCATGATGTATCAGGCCAGTTGGGAGGATGGCCTTGAGCAAAGTAGCGCTACATAGCATATTACATAGATCATTGGCCTATGGACGATATCGCAGCACAATGGTGCATGAGGCCGGAGCAGGTTGACCGAGATAATGTACAATCATCATGGTTGTAAATATTTGAACTATCCTAGAGCCAATATCGAACAACAGTGGTGCAATATGCTAGAGCAGGCTGGCCGAGGTAAAACACAGTTATCACAGCACAATATTGAAGTTGGCCTATGAGCCAGAACGAAAATGCAGCTATCATAGCCGATTATTCAGAAGTACATGACAACGACCATGAATAGTGAAGCAAGCACCTCAAAGTTGGACTTGGTGAATGTCAAAGTCCTCCCCCGGTATAAGTTGTAGAAATATCCTAAATACATATATACCTAAAGGTGCATATGCGGATGATGCACAGTTAAGCTTCATAGCTTATCCGGAAGAGCATAAATGATGCTTAGGTTTCATTTATAGTTGCGTAGCCTTGCCAATGGGGCATATGATGCGAAGGCATCACTATGCCATGTCGTGGACTAAATATGCATCACCTTGATGCATTTTGGCTGAAAGGCCTATGCGGACTAGGCCATTATTGCGTGGTCACGACCTTACAACACGAGTTGGCTTAAGATGCTTGTCCCTTCGAGGATGAACTACAGTCAGTACATAATCCCTTTGGAGTACGGAAGGGTACGTAGGCAGCCGCAATGAGTTGCAGCATTGCCGGCCCAACACATTGTCGCTCATATCATCTAATTGAGAGATTATTGCGGCATATTTGCCTTTAATGTGAGTCAAAAAATGGAGGGGATTGCAGTTGATTTTAGTTATGAATTATATTGGAGCTCAGAGGATCTATGAGGGTTTAAGAGTGTTGAATCCTTCTCAAACTAGAGTTTAGAAGTAGTTTTTAGAGTTTATTATGAGATTTGATTTGGAGACAGAGAGGGAAATCATGGAGGAATTGATGATGTTGCCTATAGTTAAGGGGATAAAGCGGTTGTTAATATGAGAGAAACAAGGTAGGAATTCAAAATTTTTGTTATTTTTTACGTTTTGATAAATTGTTTGAATCTGAAATCAGATTGTTGTTCTTTCTTTTGGAGAAAAACATTGATCGATTAAAATTGGATTAACAAATTAACATCCATATTAACGGTGGCGTAAAGTACTTAGTTTTTTTTTTTGTTCATTTATAATTGCTAAACGGAAGTCAATAGTAATAGATTCAACACGGTCAACGTTAAATCCAAGTACCAAACACTAACCTGGACAAATGTTAGACCAAACACTAATCCTGAAAAAAACCTAAATACCAAAGACCAAATAACCCAAAAGTTTATACCAATGTATAAAAGGTGTATGTGTTTGCCTCAAGTATACCATTTTGTTATTGGTGTGAAAACATGTAATTTCATGCTTAATGCCATATGTTGATGTAAAATCAACAAATTCTTATGAATGAACTCACCACCACCATCTTTTCTGAATGTGATAATTTTAAGACACGACTCGTTCTCAATTTGGGCCTATTTAATTAAAGAACACAAGTTTGATGTCAGATAGCATGTACGAAAAATAACTAACAAAACTTTGAAAAATCATCAATAATGTTTACATAATAGTTACCATTAGAGAAAATAAGTCATGGGCCAAAGATCCATATGATGAAGTTCTGAAGTAAAGCTAGTAGACAGAGTTAAAAGTAGTTTGGGGACTTGTCCAACTGACATCCCTAACAAAAGTGAGAAGTATTTAATATAATTTTGTCAGAAAAAATACACACTCTTTGAAGAGTTTGAAAAAAAAGGAGGTGCAAGTTTATTATGCCAAATAGTTTGTGTGATTTTGATAAATATGGAAAGCATGAACCTTTGGTGTTGAAGTTGATGAAGTAAAGGCCATTGTCATGTGGTCCTTGCAGCAGAATCTTCCTAATTTGAAGTTCCTGCACAATATAACCAACTGTTTGAGGGTGAAAACGGTTTCTGTTCTGCTGATTTCGGTAATTTCGCGTGAGTGGGTGAGAAACGAGTCTAAACCCTAAACAATGTACTGTAAGGGAGTACTTTAGATTCGAGAGATCAATATGTACGAATCCGGCCTAAACCAAGAAATGGCCGTTCCAGACTTGCTTCGGTCACAAAGTGAAGGAGAAGGGTTGGTTTTAGGGAGGAAGCGAAGAGAGTGTTGAGACCGAGAATAGTTGATTACGGAAGAGTAGTTGTTTGACTTGTATCGAAAGTGAAAGCTAACAGAGATGGGAAAGCTAGCAAGTGATTTACGAGTGTTGTATGCTCCCGCCCAAAACTTGTTGTTTGGTGGAAATATGTAAGACCTATTTATACAAGTCGTAACAAAACGTACTATGGTCTCGTAAGAAATGGGAACGACTGAGTAAAGTGGAAGGAGGTGGTAACGGGTAATGCCTGGAATTGATGTTCCATAATGAAAGAAACGTTTCACCATTACTCCTTGTATTTACTAACCGACTCTTTCTTATGACACTTTCTTGTAACGGGCGTAGTGTACGCCGCACGTTGTAAACCGCCAAACCAATACCCTAATGAGCATCCCCCAGTTTGTGACATGTGTTGATGTCTCGAGTGTTTTCGTGGAAAACGTGTAGCATGTTGCTGTTGCTTGGCAAGTTGAGCTTGGGAGACTTGTCGGCTCGGTGGTGACCCTCGACGGTCGAGATTTTGCATCTTGAGAGGAAGGGTAGCCGTTGATTGTTGTAACCCTTCGTTTTGGCAGCCAGCGTCGTGCATGGCTTTGGCATAGAGTAGGCGCGACCAAATTAGGGTTTAGGTACAAACCGTGTGTTTAAGCTTTGGGCCGCAAGTTTCCATGCGTCAGGTGGCGAACTTGTGTGGTCGAGATCTGCATCTCAAAGAGAAGGGTAGTTGTTGATTATTGTAAACCTTCGTTTTGGCAGCCAGCGTCGTGCATGGCTTTAGCATAGAGTAGGCGCGGCCAAATTAGGGTTTAGGTGCAAACCGTGTGTTTTGGCCTTGGGCCGCAAGTTGCCATGCGTCAAGTGGCGAACTTGTGTGGTCGAGATCTGCATCTCAAAGAGAAGTGTAGCCGTTGATTATTGCACCCCTTCGTTTTAGCATCCAGCGTTGAGTCATGGCCTTGTCAAAGAGTAGGCGCGGCCAAATTAGGGTTTAGGTGCAAACCGTGTGTTTTGGCTTTGGGCCGCAGGTTGCCATGCGTCAGCTGGTGACTTTGGACGGCTAAGATTTGCATCTTAGATGGAAGGGTGACCGTTGATCGTTACAACCCTTCATTTTTGGCAGCCAGTGACGTGAAGGAGAGGCTGGCATAATATAGGCGCGGCCAAAACTAGGGTTTGGTGCAAACCGTGGTGTTTGACCTTAGGCCGCAAGTTGTCGTGCGTTAGGTGGCGAACTTGGATGGTCGAGATCTGCATCTCAAAGAGAATGGTATCCGTTGATTATTGCAACCCTTCGTTTTAGCAGCCAGCGTTGAGTCATGGCCTTGTCAAAGAGTAGGCGCAGCCAAATTAGGGTTTAGGTGCAAACCGTGTGTTTTGTCTTTGGGCCGCAAGTTGCCATGCGTCAGCTGGCGACTTTGGACGGATAAGATCTGCATCTTACATGGAAGGGTGGCCGTTGATCGTTGCAACCCTTCGTTTTGGCAGCCAATGACGTGAAGGAGAGGCTGGCATTGTATAGGCGCGGCCAAAACTAGGGTTTGGTGCAAACCGTGGTGTTTGGCCTTGGGCCGCAAGTTGTCGTGCGTTAGGTGGCGAACTTGGATGGTCGAGATCTGTATCTCGAAGAGAAGGGTAGCCGTTGATTATTGCAACCCTTCGTTTTGGCGTGGAGAAGTAGCTGGCATGGTTTTCCATTGGTACGGTGGAGCGGCGGGCATGGTTGGCATGCCTTGGCGCAGAGACGTGGCTGGCATGGTTTGCCATTGGCACGGTGGTGCGGCTGGCATGGTTGGCATGCCTTGGCGCAGATACGTGGGTGGCTTGGTTTGCCATTGGCACGGTGGTGGGGCTGGCATGGTTGGCATGCCTTGGCGCAGAGACGTGGATGGCATGGTTGGCATGCCTTGGCGCAGATACGTGGCAGGCACGGTTTTCCATTGGCACGGTGGTGCGGCTGGCACGGTGGTGCGGCTGGCATGGTTGGAATGCCTTGGCGCAGAGAAGTGGCTGGCACGGTGGTGCGGCTGGCATGCCTTGGCGCGAGACGTGGGCGGCACGGTGGTGCGACCGGCATGGTTGGCATGCCTTGGCGCGAGACGTGGGCGACACGGTTTGCCATTGGCACGGTGGTGCGGCCGGCATGGTTGCCATGCCTTGGCGCGAGACGTGGCTGGCATGGTTTTCCATTGGCACGGTGGTGCGGTGGCATGGTTGGCATGCCTTGGCGCGAGAGGCGTGGCTGGCATGGTTTGCCATTGGCACGGTGGTGCGGTGGCATGGTTGGCATGCCTTGGCGCAGAGACGTGGCTGGCATGGTTTGCCATTGGCACGGTGGTGCGGCTGGCATGGTTGGCATGCCTTGGCGCAGAGACGTGGCTGGCATGGTTTGCCATTGGCACGGTGGTGCGTCTGGCATGGTTGGCATGCCTTGGCGCAGAGACGTGGCTATCATGGTTTGTCATTGGCACGATGGGAGAATTAGGGTTAGGTGTATACAGAGGTGATGTCAGTTAATACTAAGGGTTCTGTCGTGGAACATGACAGATGTATATAAAAAAAAGGTACCCTGGTAATTCTTACGTAAATACGCTGATTGACTCAATAAATGTGATATTGGTCATAGTGACGTCATGTCAGATGTACGGTTTTACGATTTTATCCCTAAGCTAAAAACCACCATCAACATTAAGTCCCCTGCTTAGCTCGGAACAGGAGCGTTGTTGCGAGGTAAGCATAAGATGGTGACAGACAAGGACAAAATCGAAACAACGGGTCATGAAAGATGACTAGGGAGATTCGTCTAACCTTTTTCGAGAGTATTCTGAATTTCGTGATCCTTGTGTTGGCGACTTGCATGAATTCTGCTCGCGTCGTTACTGGCTAGACCGTGAAATAGTAGATGCGATTGCTGCAGGATGTTGGCTTGGCTTGGCCACGCGTCATCTTGGTTGGGTTTAGGAATGTGGAGGTGTTGGCTTATCGAGTTGTTGGCGTGGCTAGAAATGGGATTTGGCTTGGCGCAGCTCGGGCGCGGCTCGGCTCGGTCTTGGCGCAACTTGACTTGGGCGCGGCTTGGTGCGGTCCGGCGCGGGCGGCTTGGATTGACTCGGCTTGGCTCGGCGCGGGCGGCTTGGCTCGGCGTGGGCGGCTTGGCTTGACTCGGCGCGGCTCGGTTGGCTCGGCGCGGCTCGGTTGGCTCGGCGCGGGCAGGTTGGCTCGATGCGGTCATGACTTGGACGCTGGCGTGGCGCGGATTGCTGGGGCATCATGAGGTAAGGCATGGCGCGGACTTTTGGGTATCGTGAGACTTATCCTTGCGGACCCGATTGCCTTTTCTTATTCGTGGATTAAAATAGGGAATCCTTCCCTTATTCGAACTTCAAAAGAATATTACTCCTATAAAAGGGTTGTTCTCCTTTTATTTTATTTTTCATCTTTGTTCTCACGTCTTTGTGCTAGCGGCAGAGTGGTAGCAGTAAAACGAGCTAACATTCCAGGTATGTACTCCAACGCTTCTTTTTTCTCTTTTTATTTTGTCGGTGCAAGCCCTAGCCGTAGATATACTCTCCATGAACCCGTATATATATATTTTTTTTTCTCGTATGAATGATTCTTCCTTGCTAGAAGTATCATAGCAGTATTAGTCGCCATGCCGATAGTAAGAAAACAAGTATTATACAAAACATGCGTGAATGAGTAGGTTGCTGTTATTAGTTTTCTTCTCGTTAAAACCTAGCTTCAAGGTTGCCTTTCCCTTTTGTGGCCGTGTGAAAATATTCCTCCCTTGGTTGTGAGCGTATTCCTGTTTATGGGTGAAAACTATTCCTGCAGAATTTGGTAATTCGGGGTGTGGATGAGGAATGAATCTAAACCTTAAACAAATGCACTGCACGGTGAGTGCTTGTAGATTCGAGAGATCAATCTGTGCAAGTCCGGCCTAAACCAAGAAATGGCCGTTCCAGACTTGTTTCGGTCACAAAGTGAAGGAGATGGGGTTGATCTTAGGGAGGGAAGCGAAGAAGGTGTTGAGATTGTGAAGGTGTTGGCTTGCTTATGACTTGTAACGAAAGGTGAGCAGGCTTGTGATTGATGCAAGCAAGCTCGGGTGTTTGAATACGTTTTTGTATTAACACTTGGTTTTCTGTCTCGTCTGAACTTGTGTTGTTGTTTGAAATAGGGCGGAGAACCTATTTATACAAGTCATTGAGCCTTATTCACGTCTCTCGTGGGAAGTGGAGGAAGTGGAGTGATGGAGTAGTGGAGTTGTGCGTCGGTGATACACGACCAGCCTTGCCCACTTATCCTGTTCATCTCTAACCGTCCATGACTTCCTAACACGTTCTTGTGATGGCGCGTTGCACGCTGCACGCTGTAAACCGCCAGACCAATACCCCAGTATGTATCCCCCAGTTTGTGACATGATTGATGTATGGAATGTGTGGATCGTGGATCCACGAAAGATAGCATGTAATGACGAATTGAATAACTGTGTTATTCAGAAGTCGATACTTATGAAGTATCGTGTGTATTTTATGCAGTAATCTCGCATTATGGTGTGGTAAAGTGATGAGTAATGACGCCTCACTAACCAAATAACTCCGACTGGGGTTGTATAACCAAGTCGGTGAAGTTGGACGGATGAGATGATCTTTGAGACACTCATCACGGCGACCGATTAATGAATATTAGGGTTTTTGAAGAGGTGCGCAAGCATCACTCTTGCCTTGGTCGAAACCAAGCATGGAAAGGGATTTGGAGAGGACCGACTAGGGTATGTGTGTAGACAGCATGCCGGTGTGCACGTCCATACCTCACTTTGTCCCATGAAGGCGCGATCTAGGCCACTCAATTTGACCGGTAAAGTTGAGTGGTTGAGATCGGTTTCATGGCAAATCCATTGCCGCAAAGGAGTTGGAAACCGCGTGACATCCCTAGTTCGGGCACGCGTTTCAAGACGACCCATCTTGGTCGGTCTTGGTCGATCATACCAGCGTGTAGGTGGTAGGCTGGTGTTCACACCTATACCTGATTATCCTATGAAAACGTGATCCGAGCCATCCAAATCATCCGGCGAAGTTGAGTGGTCGAGATCAGTTTGTGGTTTGGGAGGCGTGGCCATGCTAGTTTGGACGCACGTTTTGGATTAACCAGGCATGATATGCCTTGGCCGAACACATGAGGAGGTAGATGGGCCCACGATGGTCATGCTGGTATGACCGGCCCAGCTTAATCTAATATGTGACCCTCCATTCGTGCCGAAGAAGATGGACGCGTGATGGCTTGAAACCCTAATTTTGGCTTTCAAAAGCCGTGCGCCATCTCTTGTTTGGGTGACAATTTTGTCACGACCAACCATGGTTGGTTTTGACCGATTGGTCAAATGTGTAGGCGGGCCCACGGTGATCGTGTTGACATGCTCTGGGCTCTTTGAGTCTACATCTACACCCTCCATCTATACATGCGAAGATGGATGGTTGAGACTGTTTTGCGACACATGTAATATGCCGCAAACCCTAATTTAGGGTTTTCCGTCCATAATGCTTGGTATATGAATGGTTTCTTGGCAAGCTAGGCCAATGACCGACCATGCGGGGTTGGCCGTGGGTATTCCATACCTGCTTGGGAGTGATGGAATTGATCTGGGGTCATCCAATCATGCTTATGGAGTTGGATGACTGCGATCGAATCATATCCGGACCGATACGGTCGGTCCGAATGCTCAATCGGGCTAGTATAACACACCGAGAGGGGCTCAATCGGGCTAGTATAACACACCGAGAGTCACCTGCACGGGTATTTCGTACATGGTTTCATTATAGTGCTTGGAGGTTCGTGTTACTCTGTAAGAGTAACACTCGACCGTCATGCCACACCGATAATGAGTACTTGGAAATACAAGGTCGATATGAAATTCACAGGAAGGGATTGTTGCCACATGCTCCATGTATTCCAGAATGGGATTGTTGCCACATGCTCCATTTGGTGAATTAAGTGAGGAGTATCCAACACTTATAAATGGCTTTATCTTTTACAAGATGTCGCCGCATGATTTTTTTCGGTTTTTACAATTTTAACCTCAAATGAAAACCCACCATCAACATTAAGTCCCTCGCCTAGCACACAATGGTTACACTATTGTGGGGTAGGCATAAGATGGTGACAGTTAAAGATAAAACTTTATGAGACAAAGTTAGATGTTACCAAGAGAGACGGGTCATCCTGTCCTTGGAGTATGTCACGTTCAAAAGGCATCTAGGAGAGCATTCCCCTAGTATGATGTCGGTCTTGCCGCCTTGGTCGACCTTGCTATGTCCGCTTCGGCCGAGGGCCCACTCCGTGCTTGCTCCGTTTGAATGTCGGTCTTGCCAGATCGACCTTGTTATGCCCGATTAGGTCGATGGGCTATTGCGCCGCTTCGCTCGATCGTGGGGTTGTGCCTAATCGACTTGACGCTGCGCGCCGCTTTGTTTGTGGGGCTACTGCGCTGTTTGATCGAACGTGGGCTTGAATTTCGTAAACATGATTCCCATGACATAAGAGAACCGTGTTGTGCAAATAAATATGGTCCCGCCATATATGCTTGATTGAACGTGGGTCCCATATCGTGTATGCTCGATCGAATGTCACCTTTATACCAGCCTTGTGCCCTTGACCAGCACCGGTCTTGAAACTTAAGCAATACCGGACTTGTGACTTGATAAATACCAGACTTTAAGCTTGAGCAATACCGGACTTGAAGCTTGAGCAATACCGGACTTGTGACTCGATCAACACCGGACTTGAAACTTGACTGATACCTGTGACTTGATCAATACCGGTCTTGAGACTTGATCAACACCGGACTTGTGACTTGATCAACACCGGTGTTTGGACCCAATACCAACCTTGTGTACTCCAAAGTGAATATGTGTTATGTCGTGTGTGACTACACATCTCACGCGTTTTTATACAAGTACTGCTCCTGTCTTTTATTGTAGAATGAAGAAAAGAACTCTGTTGAGATGTCTTCGGGGATAATCTTTGGTGCCAAGTCGGGAGGTGTTGAAAGCTTCAAAGATATGCCGAACATTGATGATGAGTTGTTCACCTCGCCTTTTCCAAACATTAGAAAACATCCTTCTCATAAGATAGTCCTGCTTCCCGATTCAAAAATTATGGAAGCTGATCCATTTTCTTATCCAACACTTGTGATGAGATTTTGTCTCCGGAGAAACGAATATCCGCCTTCTCCTATTGACTTCAAGATTTGCCATACTCCACTGGGTTCTTACGAAGGATGGATGAGACGTATGTTTGAGCAATGAGTACATCAAAGATAACTTGACCGAGAGCGCAGATTATTGATGCACTTGAGTGTTGAAACGGCTCGAGAGGATGTTAAAGTGGTTTCTGGTGCGAACGTTGAGGTGGATCCTGGAGAGAGTGTTGAAGAAGGATTCTGAAGCGAACGTGGGTCCCGGAGAGAGCGTTGAGGCGGCTCTTGAATAGACCATTGAAGCAGCTTCTGCTGGAGGGAGCGTTGAAGTGGCTTCCTCTTCAGTTCGATTTACCCTTGCGAATTCCATGCTTCCTGACTGACCATCTCTCTCATGTTGAAGAATTCCTTGACTGACGGTGAAGGAACTTCATGCTGAGCCTCAGTCCCCAAGCGTGGTTTACATGGTTTGTTCGTATTGGTTGTTGTCGAGCCAGATATGGAACATCTTGGACATTGTTTCATCATTGTGGGAGTCGTGAATGTGGTACTGGATTTGGAGTTGACGGACGCGCATGATGTTGTATCTCGGTGGTTTTCCTCTTGTCGCTTGAGGAACTACTTACACAAGGTCAAGGTTGTATCGCTTTGTTGGTGAGATATATGCCCCGGATCTTGTTCGACCACCTGTATCGATAGAGTGACTCGCCCGGATCTTGCTCGATATGACGCGTGGACATCGTTATCTTCTTGAGGATGCTCCCTTGAGGTATTGGCTCCAGTGGAAGATTGCCGTCATAGAGCGTTGATACGTTGCACCGGTATTCCTTAAACCAAATGGCAGTATGGTATAATAAAAATTTCCGAGAGGAGTTCGAAAAGATATCTTACTTGCATCATGCTCGTACATTCTTATCTGGTTGTAGCCGCTGCATCCATCCATGGAGGAGAACATGCCGTGTCCGCTGGTTGCATCTACTGATCTATCCATTTTCCTCGTGTCTGATCTGCAACTGTTTAACCGACTTGGATCCAGGTATGACATGTAGATGATGGATGACCAATTTTCATCTAAATCCGGCATTTCTTCATATCTCCAAGCGAACATGTCCTGATACTCTTTGAGAAGTTCCACGGGCTTCGTGCATTTATCCGTACACAAGGTTGAGCTGATGGAGATAGGCCTAGGAGATTCCTCAATAATTTCAATTTCATCAGTTGTGGAGTTGGTGCCATCTTGCTCTTGTGGTTCGTTGCTGTTGTAGCATTCCATTAGGTGGAGAGACTGGGTAACAGTCTCCCCTGCTGATAATGGCAGTGTCGGTATACCGTTTTCCCCTTCTGGTCACGACTCGCCATAAAAGTTCGTTCCCTCCTCGTGTGAACGTGGGTCGTGGCTTCACAGGATGGAGAAGAATGCTTCGTCAGCAAAGATGCATCGTGGGTACTAGCCCTTAATGATGCAAGTCGGTCTTCTTCCTGAATTGATGCCCACATGGGGAGTGGGATGCAACGAACTTGTCTGATTCTTTCCACGGAGCTTCTCCCGTATGTACTAGTTTGGTTCCCTCGAAGTCCGTCATTGTGGTAGGCTTCCATACGACCTTGCCTGGGAGAACCTTGGATGTCCTGAGAGTCTTAAGAGTAATCACATTCGAAGACGCTCTTGTGTCGGTAAGGGCCGTATTGAACTCTGAATCCTTGATGCGTGCGGTGACATGTAGGGCACGGTTGTAACCTTCCTCTGGTTAATTGCAGCAAAATGTCTCCGTGCGCTGATTCTCCGAGAGGTGTGAAAGTTCGCATAAACTTTCCACTAGAGAAAGCGCTTCCCGATCCACCGGCCTCTGGTTCATAGTGAAACTATTGACTTGAGGAGGATCGTTGTGAGGATCGGTCCCAGTGTAGGAGTCTCCATGACAGACCACTCATATCGATGTCGCTTCTTTGATCAGGTTCATGTAGGTCCGCGCCGCTGAAGTATCTTTTCCGGTGCGTTGAATGCATTCCTTGTTGGCTCCAGGGGATGTTGCGTGTCTTGTGGAAATCGATCAGTTAATGTCTTAAGAAAAGTGAGTACCTCTTTCTGAGTTGCGGCCATATCCATTTGAGTCTTAGCAAGAACTTCCTGCTTCTCCATCAAGTCTGCAATGGTAATGGGAGATGTTCCTCCTCTCGTCCCTCCGGCTCCTCGTCCTGATGAAGGAGTGGAAGTTGTTGCTCGGTGACTACCGGAGGTGTTATACTTAAGGAGATGTCGGTATTTGCGGCTGCTCCCGGCTCGCAGTGATGAGAGGAGTTACACCTACTGGAATATCTCCTGCTCCGCTAGCGTTGGTGATAGAAGTTACGGCTCCACGAGATGTATTGACCACGGTAGCTTCACTGATAGGTACCTCGACACCAGGAGTGTTATCTACACTAGCTCCATCATAATTGATTGCTGATCCGCACACGAGTTCCATTGCTTTCGAAGCTTTACTTGTATCAACCGAAGTAGCCTCTCTCCCGGTCAATTACTTCTTGACCGGTTGGTGGACGCCATACAGAGGTAGTTCCACCACTGCTTCGCACTCCACGTCTCAAAAACTCCAAAACCCTTTCCATTGGGAACGGAAAGTGTAGGTACTTCGAGTCTAGCTTTTCTGCGTTAGTGGGCGTTGTGATGTCTCTACGTGGCTTTGATGTGGAGCACGTTTCGGAGATGAAGTTAGAAGATTTGCGAGTGCCATCATATCTGCGGATCGCTTGCCTGGGTAAAGGGATGTGGAAGGTGTCGTAATATCACCGCTGAGTGATCGAATTGAACGCTCCCATCCCCGTATTCAGGCATTTCTTGATTGATCTCTCCTTCCTCATGCATTTCTTGATTGGTTGGAAGGTCGACGCGGATTGGACAGGTCTTAGGACTTCAACAAGAGTCTTGAGATATAAATCCTCTAGCAGGGCTCCGTAGGCTGCAAGCTCCCTTTCTTTATCCGGTAGACGTTGTAGTACTCCGGACAAGTCCTTTCCTCTCGTGGAGTTTCCTCGGTTCTTCATTGTTGACTGGACCATGTTGTTCATCTTTCCCGAGTCTCTTGCGGTTACGCGCTCTTTTGCCTCTCCACCGGTAAAGGTGTGACTCGACTAAGGATTCAAAGCATTTCCTGCACTGCTTGAGTAGATGCCTGCCGATCCTTCTTGTAATTGTGCTGCTATATCATTCAAAAGGCGAAGTGTCTCGCTCTGCCTTCTAGTGATACCAGCTTGATTTGCCAAGACATCCTCCAAAGCATTCTAGCTACACTTCCCATGATATATGAACCACTGTGGTTTAGGATACATTGCGAGATGGAAACCGAAAAATTGAGAATTCAATTTTGTGTAACCGAGATATCAACCTCCCACTGTGGTCGCCAATTTTTTATGGGTGAAAACTATTCCTGCAGAATTTGGTAATTCGGGGTGTGGATGAGGAATGAATCTAAACCTTAAACAAATGCACTGCGCGGTGAGTGCTTGTAGATTCGAGAGATCAATCTGTGCAAGTCCGGCCTAAACCAAGAAATGGCCGTTCCAGACTTGTTTCGGTCACAAAGTGAAGGAGGTGGGGTTGATCTTAGGGAGGGAAGCGAAGAAGGTGTTGAGATTGTGAAGGTGTTGGCTTGCTTATGACTTGTAACAGAAAGGTGAGCAGGCTTGTGATTGATGCAAGCAAGCTCGGGGTGTTTGAATACGTTTTTGTATTAACACTTGGTTTTCTGTCTCGTCTGAACTTGTGTTGTTGTTTGAAATAGGGCGGAGAACCTATTTATACAAGTCATTGAGCCTTATTCACGTCTCTCGTGGGAAGTGGAGGAAGTGGAGTGATGGAGTTGTGCGTCGGTGATACACGACCATCCTTGCCCACTTCTCCTGTTCATCTCTAACCGTCCATGACTTCCTAACACGTTCTTGTGATGGCGCGTTGCACGCTGCACGCTGTAAACCGCCAGACCAATACCCCAAGTATGTATCCCCGATTTGTGACATGATTGATGTCTGGAATGTGTGGATCGTGGATCCACGAAAGATAGCATGTAATCTTCGAATTGAATAACCGTGTTATTCGGGGGAAGTCGATACTTATGAAGTATCGTGTGTATTTTATGCAGTGCATCGCATTATGGTGTGGTAAAGTGATGAGTAATGACGCCTCACTAACCAAATAACTCCCGACCAAGGGTTGTATAACCAAGTCGGGTAAAGTTGGACGGACGAGATGATCTTTGAGACACTCATCTCGCGACCGTTAATGAATATTAGGGTTTTTGAAGAGGTGCGCAAGCATCACTCTTGACTTGGTCGAAACCAAGCATGGAAAGGGATTTGGAGAGGACCGGCCGGGTATGTGTATAGACAAAGCATGCCGGTGTGCACGTCCATACCTCACTGTCCCATGAAGGCGCGATCTAGGCCACTCAATTTGACCGGTAAAGTTGAGTGGTTGAGATCGGTTTCATGTAAATCCATTGCCGCAAAGGAGTTGGAAACCGCGTGACATCCCTAGTTCGGGCACGCGTTTCAAGACGACCCATCTTGGTCGGTCTTGGTCGATCATACCAGCATGTAGGTGGTAGGCTGGTGTTCACACCTATACCCGATTATCCCATGAAAACGTGATCCGAGCCATCCAAATCGTCCGGCGAAGTTGAGTGGTCGAGATCAGTTTGTGGTTTGGGAGGCGTGGCCATGCTAGTTTGGACGCACGTTTTGGATTAACCAGGCATGATATGCCTTGGCCGAACACATGAGGAGGTAGATGGGCCCACGGTGGTCATGCTGGTATGACCGGCCCTTGCTTAATCTAATCTGTGACCCTTCATTCGTGCCGGAGAAGATGGACGCGCGTGATGGCTTGAAACCCTAATTTTGGCTTTCAAAAGCCGTGCACCATCTCTTGTTTGGGTGACAATTTTGTCACGACCAACCATGGTTGGTTTTGACCGATTGGTCAAATGTGTAGGCGGGCCCACGGTGATCGTGTTGACATGCTCTGGGCTCTTTGAGTCTACATCTACACCCTCCATCTATACCTGCGAAGATGGATGGTTGAGACTGTTTTGCGACACATGTAATATGCCGCAAACCCTACTTTAGGGTTTTCCGTCCATAATGCTTGGTATGAACGGTTTCTTGGCAAGCTAGGCCAATGACCGACCATGCGGGGTCGGCCGTGGGTATTCCATACCTGCTTGGGGGTGATGGAATTGATCTGGGGTCATCCAATCATGCTTATGGAGTTGGATGATGCGATCGATCAGATCATATCCGGACCGATACGGTCATCCGGATGCTCAATCGGGCTAGTATAACACACCGAGAGGGGCTCAATCGGGCTAGTATAACACACCGAGAGTCACCTGTACGGGTATTTCGTACATGGTTTCATTATAGTGCTTGGAGGTTCGTGTTACTCTGTAAGAGTAACACTCGACCGTCATGCCACACCGATAATGAGTACTGGAAATACAAGGCCGATATGAAATTCACGGGAAGGGATTGTTGCCACATGCTCCAACCTCGGAGGAATTTCATGTATTCGAGAATGGGATTGTTGCCACATGCTCCATTCCTGGTGAATTAAGTGAGGGAGTATCCAACACTTATAAATGTCTTTATCTTTTACAAGATGTCAGCGCATGATTTTTTCTGGTTTTTACAATTTTAACCTCAAATGAAAACCCACCATCAACATGATTTTTTCTGCTTTTTCTTCGAGGTAGTAATTTTTCGTTTTGTTTTGTTGTAGTTACTTCAATAGCATAAGGAATTCTGTTAAGATGTCACCTGGGAAGAGCCTTGCAACTGTACCGAAGAACGTTAGCAACTCCAAGCCAAATGTGGATGATGAATTTTTTACAATGTCTTCTTCACCTAGGAAAACCCATCCCAAGTATGTGGTGGTTCTTTTGACTGGTTCAGAAAATGAAGGAGAGGTCCAGTCGATTCGGCCAGGGCGCATAATGCGATTTTGTCTGCAGAGGAAAGAATATCTTGCTTCTCCCATCGACTTCAAAATCTGTCAGAGCCCGTTGCGTTCTTTTGATAAGTGGATGCAATTCATGATGGGTCAAGACCGTGTGAGGGCCAATTTGACCAAGGCGCAAATTGTTGGAGCTGTCACGGCTTCTGCAACACTTCAAGTTAGGAAAGACATCCAGGGTTTGATTACGTTTGTCTCCAGATGGTGTCCAGATACTCATACTGCCATATGCAGGTGGGGAGAAATGACCATCTCTTTAGAGATCGTAGCCGTCCTGCTGAACCTTCCCATAACAGGGAATCTTGATATCACGTTGTCTGATGATGGAGAGGAGATGTGTGCCGCCCTTGTCGAGAAGTCAAAAGGGTTCGTCCGAAAGGATGACGAGACAAAGTGCTTCTACAGCTGGTGGGTGTCTGAGTGGTTCCCTGATGAGCCGGTGGTGGGCATAAAATTAGATGACACTCTCCATGTTGCCGCGTTTTTAGCTCTGTGGCTATCCAGAGATATTTTTGATGACGGCTCTGGCAAGAAGGAGATAAGGCGATGGCTTATTAAATTTGCCATCAAACTGGCGAAAGGCGTCGTTCTTCCCATTGGGGGTTGTTTCTTGGTTCTTTGTACACCCATTTGGATCATCTGGTTGCGGATATGTATGTTTCAAACGGTTATTTGAAGGTAGACTCGTATGTTCACATTGCTTTCCTCCAGGCATGGTTGTGGGAGCATTTCGCAAAGTACGCTCCTAAACCGTTGGCTCCGCTTCCTGAGTCTTGCGGCGGCTCTCGAATTCTGCGCTGGTCTAATAGGCGTCCAAGATCTGGAGTGAAGCTCATCGATTTTATTGATAATGTCTATGCTGTTACTTTTCGTCCCTGGGCTCCAGTTCACGCGTCCATAGTTCAGCCGAACACTTTTGCCGCTGCTTCGAACTTGACTTTGCTTTCGTCTGGGGAGAGTACAAGTGTTAGAGAAGTCGTATTTATGTGGATTTGTATCCCTGGACACGTGCCATCTTTCTTTCGGGGATGTTGCAAGGCGGTCCCTTATAATATCGACAGGGCGGCTCGGCATATGGGTTTTGACCAAGGGGTCCCATTTATTCGTCAGTCGGTTGCTTCGGAAGAACTATTGCCAGCTGTTCTTAACGCCAGTGTTCTCGCGCCAGGTAAGAGCCTTCCTTTCCTGCTCCCAGGTCGAAGTCCAATGACAACCCCTAGGTACAACAAGTTCTGGAAGGATGAGTTTCTTGCTATCCATGGGTTTGCGGGCGATGTTGTGTAGAATACCCGCGACAGATCTTCCTTTGTGACTTTAGCGGAACATCCACTGTTGAGGGAGCCTTCTATTGCTAAGCGAAAATCTCCCGACAGTTCTCAGAAAAAGGAGCGAAGGTCTAAGAACCGTGCGGGTGGTTTCCAGACGGATTCGTCGGCTCTCGTGACTTTCAGTTCTTTCAACACACGGGTATGGGCAGCTCCTTCTTGATTTGATTGATTCACACAAATCTTCTGTTTCGTTGCTAAACATCTTTATTTTCCGATTCAGGGCCTTGACAGCGCAAACCCCTT
This sequence comes from Papaver armeniacum, assembly GCA_023531295.1. Lineage (NCBI taxonomy): Eukaryota > Viridiplantae > Streptophyta > Magnoliopsida > Ranunculales > Papaveraceae > Papaver > Papaver armeniacum. The sequence continues at coordinate 57,361 of JAJJWW010007583.1, forward strand.
TGCCAAACTCGCGCATAGTCAGAAATCGGCTACTAAGTCTCCTGAGGATGTAGAAGAATCCGAGGAAGAAGAGAGATCGGGATCCATCAGTGATGATGAAAGTTCTTTCGAAGGTGACACCGAGTCTTCCTCCGGCGAATCTGCAGATGAGTCGGTAATTTTATGCGTTCCTCTTCTTTTTTTTTGCCCTCTTTTTTTTTTGAGTGAAAACTAAATCGTTTGCAAGAGGGGATTGTTTTTGAAGAGGGTCTTGAGGTGGAGACTCGCCACAATGAAGGTCTAGCCGTGGAAGCCGCGCCTATAGGTGGCTCGGAGATGGACGTTGATAACGGTGAAACCCAGATGGTGGAAAGTACTTCGGAGACCATTGGTACGGTCGTGGTCAGGAATCCTTTGCCGGTCGCAGATTCAGTTGCGGGCGCCATTTTCGTGCCTCCATATTTGACTCCCCACGAAGACCATGTGTTGGTTGGAGGCTTCAGTGTGCCATCCAAGCATGCGGAGTTGTATACCAGGATATGGGAAAAATACGGACATATCGCCACGACCAAGAAGCTCACTAGCCGATTTGCATTGGTTAAGCGTGTGGAAGAAGCTTTATCTTCAATTCACCATATGTGCAACGTGACTGGTCACACTGTTTCCGGAGATGTGATCTCAAGCTGGAAGTTTCACCGGGATATGTGTGTAGACTTTGAGTTTAATGCTTCCTGGTTCTGCAAGGGCTTTTCTGAGATCCAAAGACTGCAGGCTGACACGGTTAATGGTCCTTCTGCGGATTCGATTAATCGTCAGGTGACATAAGTCAATAAGTTGTCCCAGGAGATGGAGAAGTTATCTCAGGAGTTGAAACTGAAGCAGGCGGCCTTCAAAGTATGAAGAACGTTTTCTCCAGGAAGAACGAGCCGTTGATGAGCGATTTTCTTTGAGCGCGTTACTTTTCTGAAACTTGGTAGGCCTCGGAATGTGTATAATTTTAAGCCTACATGTTATAAACCGCAAGTGCACGGCGTCTATCGGAGACGCGGCAAGTACGGGTCGATCCACAGAGAAATGGGTGTGCTTAAAGTGTGATCTAAGGCTTGCTCTAGCTGAATTCAAGTAAGGAATTGTAACTCAATGGATTTGTGCCGATACGGCTAGGATGTAATGAAGTGAACCTAAACTAAGGTATAAAACAGTGATAGAAGTGTGATACTAGGGCTGCAAATCCACAACTAACATACACTGTGTCTTCAACTCATGATATTACTCTTGTTCTTATGACAGCTAAGGGAGAGGTGTCGAGTCTGCCTTATGTCTAATATGTTTCTCCAACTGATAATTTTAATCACAACTAAGGTATTTATCCTAAGTATTAATCGTCCGACTAAAGCACAATTAATCAGAGATAAACATTAGTCTAATTGAGCTTGAGTTGTAGCATAGTCATCACGGGGATAATCCAACTACAAGTGCATCCATGGTATTGGTATACTTTGTGAGAGCAAAGTGTGACATCTTCGAGATTAAATCCTATCTTGAAAATAGTTAAGCAATCAAGAATAGTTCATGAAGAAAAACACAGTGATAAGCTAGGGTTTCATCTCAAACCCTAGCACTTTGAATTAAAACATCTAAAACAACAAGAACAAAATTAAACCAAATTAAAGCTAAATGACTGCTCTGGCTAATCCAGGCGTGTTTTCTATCAACCCCCTTTGGTTCTATTTATACATGCAATTGATTCCCCCAAAACAGCAAACCCTAATTCTTTAAAAATTAATTGAAAAATAATTCAACCCATACTCTGATTCGCCTTGGTTGTTGGCTCTACTCATGCTTCTCTGACTCCCTTGATTGATTTATGAGAGAACCCTAGTCTTGTTTATCTTTAACATAGCTTCTAGGGTTTTGAGAAGCTATTTTAGAGATAAACACCACTTGGGTGTGGCGGAATAGGGTGGTAGTTGGCTCTGGTGTCAGTGGTGGTGATGGTGATAGAAGAGGAGATGGTGGTGGTGAGGGTTTTGCAGAGCTCTGCTCTGTGTCGGGGAGATGGGTTTGCAGAGCTCTGCAACAGAGAGAAGAAATAGAAGGATGGAGAGAAAATGGGTAGGTCGATTAGGGTATAGGGTGTTGGATGCTTCGGTGTTGAGCAGGTACAGCGGGAGTTGATGGGACTGGCCTAGCGAGCGTAGGATGCATATGAGTGAAATCGAACGACTCGGGGATGTAGACGGTTTTGGTGTGATCTGGTGTTGCACGGGAGCAGCGATCTTCGATGCACGTGGAGGCAGCGACCGTTGGATGAGGGAGAAAGAAATCTCAACGTCTCAGAAGAGACGGGCTCGGATCGGATCGGGTCTAGCTCAAGCCCAAGTCTTGTAGATAAGTTGCTACTTGTTGGGTTGCAACTTTGCGCGCGCGGCTTCGGCTTTCTCGCTCCTTGGGCACTTGACTCCAATTCTTCGCTCTTTTGGCTCCTCGATTCTCCGAGCTTTATTTATTACCTAAAAACACAAAATTAATTAATACAAATATTTATTCTTGAAAACAAGGAAAACACAGAACTGGGATAATATCTCGATTTCTAAGCGCAAAAGATGAGTAAAATGCCAATAAAAAGGTGTATAAATATGCACTATTTGGCACTCATCAAATACCCCCAAACCCGAATTTTACTTGTCCTCAAGTGAAATGTAAATTAAGAAATCCTAACTATACCACTGTCGCAGTCTCTCGAATGCATTTAGCGTATGCACTAAGCCTTTAAACCCCTAGGTGTCCCTAGTGGACGAGTTGTAGTCTCGTGAGGGTTTACCAGAGGTGTACCCACAAAACCTTCTCCAACTTCAGAGTGTAAAAGAGTCTCAAGCCTCCAAGAAGCTATGAGGACATAGAGTTTCGCATGCTAGTAACAGGAAGTTAGAACTACCAAAGAACGCATTCTCATCCTTAAGTGCCGAGCAAGAAGTAACCATACCATATGAAAGAATTCGGATTCGATTGTGATCATAAGTCTCAACTTCGCCTCACCATTAGGGTTTTATGATAATTGCACTCAAAAAGATCGCTTTTTAGTCTCTCATGTGTGCAGGCAGGAGTAAAGAGAGAAATCCCGCACACGTTGTAGGTAAGAAGGATAACCTTCCGAAATAAAAACGGAGACTCCCACGAAGTGTGGACAAAAAGAATCTTTTTCTGATGATCTCTAAGAAAGGAAATCAACCATTAGCAAGGGTGGGAGTACTCACTCACTTCTCACCCGATCGGCAATTAATATCACTCTCTCATAGGAACCATAGAAACGTCTTCAATCTTCGGTCTTCGGTCTTCAATTGTTGATGACGAACTTCTAAACTTCACAAAACTTGACAATTTTTAACTTTTCTACTCAAATTCCTTGTTTGGATTTTTCTTTTTAAATTCTTCTTTACCATGGTGGTAGCAAAAATAAACAACAATATTTTTTTGATTTTTGATTTTTGATTTTTTTTTTTTTTTACATTACAATAAGTGAAAATACAAATAATGAAACGACTAACTCCATGGACAAAGGACTTTATCACTCAATTTTTCCACACTTGTATTGTCTTGATTTTATAAATTTTATTAATTCTCATCCTATTTTCTTTTCTTTGTTGCACATAAACCTTGGACTATCTCAACTTTTCTTTCAATATTCTGATTCTGCTCCGGTTGCTGACGATGATGTGTTTCTATGGGTCTTGCGATTGAGAGAGAGAGTGATGCTAACGGCAAATCGGTATTTAGAAGGAGTTTTCATCTTTAGACGTCACCCTCATGATTGACAAAAACTAGCACTCAAGAGATCAAAATTAGTGCTGAAAATGGTGCGAAGTTGGGTAGCTCACCATTCCTACCCGGAATTTACGTACGGTGACACACACTCTAACAGCTTTTCTAGAAAGTTGCAAAAAATTGAAGGTTGGTGCCTCACTTGATGTAAAATGGGTAGTCTCCACTATGGGTGATCACAATTCTACTACCGAATATCTAAACAACACCTAATTCGCCCTCCGGTATGGTTAAATCCAACTTTAACGCTCTAATCAACTAAGGAACCCGATTGCGTTCTCCGGTACTTCCAAGTTCTGTTATTTCGGTCAGAATCTCTATGTAAACATAGCTAGAAGCATGCTAGTGACTTTAAAATCTCTAAAAGTTGGAGGTTTTTACAAAAAGGGTTTTTGATTTTTTTTTTTTTTTTTTTTTTTTTTTTGAAAATAAAAGGTAAAATAAAAGACTAAAAACTCTAAATGCAAAAATATGCAAATGCACCCCCAAACCTAAATCAAACATTGTCCTCAATGTGTCGACATATAGAAAAATTTTAAACAGTCACATACCGAGAGAACTATGCTGATAAGAGAAAAAGGGAAGAGATTACCGGATGTCGGCGGAGCAAGGTTGAGCTTCAATAGTCAAGGCTAAAATCCAACATTCTCAACGGAGATCATATCGGATTAGCATAATATATGCGCATGAAGACTCAACCGATTCAAGAAAAGAAAATTTAACAAGTCCTACTGGATATATACAATGAAAATTCACCATAAACTAACAATCTAAAGAGTTGAGGATCAACCCAATAGAAAATATGTACACACATTAACAGCCTTACACAAATATAATATGATAGTGCAAGTAAGACTGCAGATGTGAAGGAGTTTCCCCAAACCTAAACTTGTGAACAGTGTGTTTGTGAGAACAAAATCTTGCAATTTTAAAGGTACATCATGCAAAAGGTCTAACTCAAAATGAGTTTTGCTAATTACAGCATACATACACATTCCAACCTGTGGTTCCCTAAAGGTGTCATACTTTGATGCAAAATAGTCCAAGAGGACTTGGGAAGCACAAAGCTCTAAGCCTAAGTTAGGCATTTTTAGAAAAGTTGGTTTTGCAATTTTGTTACAAACTACACTTTAGGTTTGGTGGAGGAGTTTCAATTTGTGACTCAGGAGAGAGGTTAGGTACATCTAGGTTGTTTTCATTTTTAAAATCATTTGTACCATCACACACTTTCCTAAAGTCAAAAGAGGGTAAATCATGTTCATTTTCACAGGACAATTGCACAGGTTCCACATCATCATCACATATATGAATATTAGAAGAAGCATCATTCATGGGGTTCACAGAAGAGACACTTAATGTCTCTTAACCTAAAGATTCTACTACATTTTCAAAATACACATGCTCTTCATATTCATCATCATCATTATCATAGCAAGAATTCATCTCTCCATTCAAAATTGTAGTATTTTTAGTGTACTCATCTACCTCTAGATTAGGTTCATATTCAGTGTTAGTTGCATGAGTAAGACTAGAAACACTATTTTCAATCCTATCATTTTGTAACTCAATCGGGTTCCTTTGAAGAATCAATTTGAGTTGTTCTATTGAAGGAGAGTCTTCACTAGTGGGTATGCATTCCTCATATGGATATTCACTGTATGGTTGTGCATGAGGTTCACTAGAGAAGGTAAATTCAGACATGTTGCTATGTGGATGGTCATGCATTGCATTCATTTCAAGCCTAGCATTTTGCTCCTTGAGTGTTTCCATTATTGATTGCAAACTAGGAGTTGGGGGAGTATAAAATTGTTCATCTCCCCACTGTGGTGAATGATGCATGTGTGCAAAGGTTGATTATGGTCCCAATAGTTGCCAAAGATAGTCACTTCTAGACACTTCGTACATTGGATTATCATGGTTTTCCCTAGACTGTCTATAAGCATGCAAAATATAACAGTACTCAGCAGGGTGGTCTAAGCCACCACATAAGGTGCAAGCATGCATTTCATATTGCCTAGGGGGATTAGATTTGACAGACTGCTCATGTAATTGCCTTTCTAAAGCAGAAACTTGAGCTTCTAATTGATCGAGAAGTGATGACTGGGTATGAGGAGAGTGTTCATTCTCAACCTGTGATGGATGATACATGTGCTCATAGTGATTAGGGTATGTGAGGTCAGGGCCCTGAGAAGGCTCATAAAATTCCCTAAAATCACTATGGTATGTGGGGAGTTCATCCTGTGAAGCGTGCCCGTAAGCACGCTCTCTAAGGGATTTGTTTCCATCCCCAGATGCAGACCAAAATCCTGACATGATTTATCAACTCAAATTGAACTCAAAGCCCAGTTGAAGTGGACTAAGTTTGGTTTTTAGTGGGATTGGTTTGGTTTATGTGGGTTTTGGTTTTGATGGGTTTCATTTGGTTTTGTTTGGGAAAGTTTGGTTTATGTGGGTTTTGGTTTGATTGAGATTTGTTGTTTGAAACCCAGGTTTTGTGAAACTGCACAAAAAAGTATAGCCCCGAGGTGGATTGATTGTGAGCAGCCCAGATTAGGTTGAATTGGGCTCGGTTTGGTGTAATCCCAAGTTAGATGAACATGTGCAGCCCAGCGAAAAGGGGTATAGCCCAGCAGACTATGGGCTCAGTTTGGTTGCAGCCCAGGTTGAGTTCAGTGAGCAGCTTCAAGTGCTCAGCCCAATATTTGGGCTTCAACTTATGCAGCCCAGGTTGTGCAGTTGCACAGCCCAGTTGCACAGCCCAGTTGCACAGCCCAATATTTGGGCTTCAGATTTGGTTTTGTGGGCTTAGTTGTTTTGCAGCTTAGGTTGAGCCCAATGGGTGGGCTTCAGTTTGTGTGCAGCTTACTAGTTCTGTGCACACAATCTTTGCAACTTAGCTCAGGGTAGTAGCTCACTAGGCACAGGTTGACAGCTCAAATTTACAACTCAAATGGCTATACCAGCATAGCATCAGGTTTGTCAACAGGGTTTTTGCACCAAAAGTGTAAAGCAGATGGCTCACTGAGTCACACACGGTTTAGAGCTAGTTACAACTTAGACAACAGGTCACAGTAACCTACCACAGTGCAAAGATTTCAGGGTGTGAGAAACGCCTAACACAGTTTTATCATGCAATCAAAGCTCAGTTTTCACTCAAGCTCACAGCTTCAGGGCACTGCAGCTAAGGACAGGGCAATGCAAGGCAAGGTTTCACAGTACACACAAGGCACAGGGCAGAGCTCAGGGTTATGCTAGGGTATGCAAGGTTCACTGCAGATGCAACAGCTGAGCAGTTGCATCTTAAGCTCTCAGCTACAGGGGCTGGAGTTAAACTCAAGTGCTGTTAAAAATCCAAACTTCACAGTGAAGAGACGGCTAGTTCAGCCAATTTTCAATGCACAGAACACACACAAACAGATAGCTCAACAAGATCAATAAATTTTCATTTACGCACCATAAATAGCCACTCAGTTCTGTTAACAGGTTTGCATAAGTTTACAGGCCTACACAGCACAGTCTACACAGGGGTACACACAGGGTTATGCTCAGGGTGATGTGCACAGGTTTTCAGGCTGGGTTCAAACATGCATTCAGGGTCTGCAAAAATGGGTTATGCTCAGAGCTTGGCAGCCTTACAAGGTCTGTTATCATCAACAGTCAATTCAATGCTACACGAGACTCACAAAGTAATCGCATTTGGTAAGCCTACCTTATTTGTATGTTAATACAAGGTTCAATTACAGCTGACCTCAAGTTCTGTGCTCCTTGCCTTCCCTTTCTTTGGTTGCTCAGCAGCAGTAGCACAGCAGGTCTGCGGCACAACGAGCTCAGGTACCTTACGAGTCACAGGGCTTGCTCAGTTGCATACCACATGCACCTGTTAGCTCAACAAAGAAGTTTCAGTTCCAAGAAAGGTGCATGTTAAAGCAAAGAGATCAGTAATTGACCGACAGGATTTGACAGGCTAAGCTATACTAACATAAGGCTAGAGTTAACAATGCAAGGTGAACTGAGCTACAAGGTGAACTGAGCTACAGCTATAATGCAAATTAGAATGAAAATTACACCAAGTTACACTAAGTTAAACAAGAAAAGGAAGATTACAGATGTATGATGCTCTAACAGATGGAATGAAAGGTTGAAAAATTAACAACAATAGATGCAAGTAGATGCAAGTAACAAAAATAGATGCAAGTAATAAAGGATGCAAGTGATGGTTGAAATAACTAAGTTACACTAACACAGAGTTAAAGATAACAATGCAAGGCATATATACAGGGTTGAAAATCAGTAAAGCTTAGCCGAAAATCACAGGGCACACGCCAAGTCCCCGGCAGCGGCGCCAAAAACTTGGTAGGCCTCGGAATGTGTATAATTTTAAGCCTACATGTTATAAACCGCAAGTGCACGGCGTCTATCGGAGACGCGGCAAGTACGGGTCGATCCACAGAGAAATGGGTGTGCTTAAAGTGTGATCTAAGGCTTGCTCTAGCTGAATTCAAGTAAGGAATTGTAACTCAATGGATTTGTGCCGATACGGCTAGGATGTAATGAAGTGAACCTAAACTAAGGTATAAAACAGTGATAGAAGTGTGATACTAGGGCTGCAAATCCACAACTAACCTACACTGTGTCTTCAACTCATGATATTACTCTTGTTCTTATGACAGCTAAGGGAGAGGTGTCGAGTCTGCCTTATGTCTAAGATGTTTCTCCAACGATAATTTTAATCACAACTAAGGTATTTATCCTAAGTATTAACTGTTCGACTAAAGCACAATTAATCTGTAGATAAACATTAGTCTAATTGAGCTTGAGTTGTAGCATAGTCATCACGGGGATAATCCAACTACAATGCATCCATGGTATTGGTATACACTTTGTGAGAGCAAAGTGTGACATGCCGAGATTAAATCCTATCTTGAAAATAGTTAAGCAATCAAGAACAGTTCATGAAGAAAAACACGGTGATAAGCTAGGGTTTCATCTCAAACCCTAGCACTTTGAATTAAAACATCTAAAACAACAAGAACAAAATTAAACAAAATTAAAGCTAAATGAATGCTCCGGCTAATCCAGCGTGTTTTCTATCAACCCCTTTGGTTCTATTTATACATGCAATTGATTCCCCAAAACAAAGCAAACCCTAATTCTTTAAAAATTAATTGAAAAATAATTCAACCCATACTCTGATTCGCCTTGGTTGTTGGCTCTACTCATGCTTCTCTCGACTCCCTTGATTGATTTATGAGAGAACCCTAGTCTTGTTTATCTTTAACATAGCTTCTAGGGTTTTGAGAAGCTATTTTAGAGATAAACACCACTTGGGTGTGGCGGAATAGGGTGGTAGTTGGCTGCGGTGTCGGTGGTGGTGATGGTGATAGAAGAGGAGATGGTGGTGGTGAGGGTTTTGCAGAGCTCTGCTCTGTGTCGGGGAGATGGGTTTGCAGAGCTCTGCAACAGAGAAGAAAGAGAAGGATGGAGAGAAAATGGGTAGGTCGATTAGGGTATAGGGTGTTGGATGCTTCGGTGTTGAGCAGGTACAGCGGGAGTTGATGGGACTAGCCTAGCGAGCGTAGGATGCATAGGAGTGAAATCGAACGGCTCGGGGATGTAGACGGTTTTGGTGTGATCTGGTGTTGCACGGGAGCAGCCGATCTTCGATGCACGTGGAGGCAGCGACCGTTGGATGAGGGAGAAAGAAATCTCAACGTCTCGAAGAGACGGGCTCGGATCCGGTCGCGGATCGGGTCTAGCTCAAGCCCAAGTCTTGTAGATAAGTTGCTACTTGTTGGGTTGCAACTCATGCGCGCGCGCGGCTTCGGCTTCGCTCCTTGGGCACTTGACTCCAATTCTTCGCTCTTTTGGCTCCTCGATTCTCCGAGCTTTATTTATTACCTAAAAACACAAAATTAATTAATACAAATATTTATTCTTGAAAACAAGGAAAACACAGAATCTGGGATAATATCTGATTTCTAAGCGCAAAAGATGAGTAAAATGCCAATAAAAAGGTGTATAAATATGCACTATTTGGCACTCATCAAAACTCCTTCCTTAGTTTTTTTTTCTGAAAGGCAAAGAAACGCCTAGTTTATGGTTTGGTTTTTTTGTTTTTTTGATTGATAGATGATTGCTTTTTATAAGAGTTTTTGGATTATTTTGGGATAATGGTCTTTTGATATGTTAAAGTCTGAGTTGCAAGTGTAGGTAGCAAATCATCTAGGAAAATTGTGAAACCGTGAATGTTGCATGACGGGGGAAAGTATGGGATGAAACTTGAGCATAACATGGTGTTTGGTTTCAACGTGGAAACCTATAGTAATCGGTTATGTATCCTGGCCGGACTTACTTGTTTTTACTACCTACTTCAACAAAACGGATCCCAAACCGCAAGTCCGGGCGACGTCGAATTGCCCGTGAAAAGTCCCCAGTTGTTCCCCGTCGCGTGATTATTGATAACTGGGTCGTCGATCCTAAGCGAATCGTTTGCCTTTTTTTTTTTTTGGAAGTCCCAAGTCGGATCTTGTTGTATTACGCCTGGTAACTGGGTCGTTGATCCCTGAGCGGATCATTTGTTTCTACCGTTCCGAGATCTAAGTCAAACGATGAGATTGAGAGTTGAAAATTGACAGCGTGACCGAAAGATCAATCCTCCCGCTGTGGTCGCCAATTGTTTGAGGGTGAAAACGGTTTCTGCTGATTTCGGTAATTTCGCGTGAGTGGGTGAGAAACGATTCTAAACCCTAAACAATGTACTGCAAGGGAGTACTTTAGATTCGAGAGATCAATCTGTACAAATCCGGCCTAAACCAAGAAATGGTTGTTCCAGAATTGCTTCGGTCACAAAGTGAAGGAGAAGGGTTGGTTTTAGGGAGGGAAGCTAAGAGAGTGTTGAGACCAGAATAGTTGATTCTGGAAGAGTAGTTGTTTGACTTGTATCAGAAAGTAAAAGTTAACAGATGGGAAAGCTAGCAAGTGATTTCTGAGTGTTGTATGCTCCTGCCCCAAAACTTTTTGTTTGGTGGAAATAGGTAAGACCTATTTATACAAGTCGTGACAAAACGTACTCTGGTCTCGTAAGAAATGCGAACGGCTGAGTAAAGTGGAAGGAGGTGGTAACGGGTAAAGCCTGGAATTGATGTTCCATAATGAAAGAAATGTTTCACCATTACTCCTTGTATTTACTAACCGAGTCTTTCTTATGACACTTTCTTGTAACGGGCGTAGTGTACGCCGCACGCTGTAAACCGCCAAACCAATACCCTAATGAGCATCCCCCAGTTTGTGACATGTGTTGATGTCTCGAGTGTTTTCGTGGAAAACGTGTAGCATGTTGCTGTTGCTTGGAAAGTTGAGATTGGGAGACTTGTCGGCTCGGTGGTGACCCTCGACGGTCGAGATTTTGCATCTTGAGAGGAAGGGTAGCTGTAAAGACCCTCAAGCTCGTCAACGTTATTAGACCAGTCAAGAGACGTTTAAGCCGCTAATGACTCGATTAGTTTAACACGATCGATAATTAATAGAGTTAATCTAACAACGATATAGATACGAAATTAGTATCACTAGATAGGTCTCTAAAAGTTATGCGAGATGGACTACTCGAGCGTGTTATTCGGATATCAGACGAATAAGGTTTCATCAGATTTGTTGTCAAACCGACTTGACTTCCCTTATCCGTTTCTTGGGTGCCTTTAGATTTTTGTTCGACCTTATCAAGACCAAGTCGAGAATAATTGCTTCTTATCTCTTCTTTCTTCTCCTGCTTCTCTTTCCCATGTTCTTCTTCTGCGGAGAGTTTGAGAACCAAAAGTGAGGATTTTGAGATCGAATCAAGAGTAGGAAGATCACGGAGGGGTTGCTGGTGGTATTGTTGAAGTTGTTTGAGCTTCAGGAGAAGAAGAAACTGATATTGATGTTGAATTAAGGTTTGGGTTTCTAAAGTTAGGGTTATGTAGAATTGATGATGATTTATCATAGTTGATGGATGAAAAACTGAGGGGTTGATATTGAATTGAAGAGATGAACCTTCTTAGGTCTTGAATCGAAAAGAAAAGGTAAAACATAAACTTTATTTAGGGTTTCGTAATTGTTTGAAAACTATTTATGAAATTGATGTTTTGTTGATCAATATAGAGTGGGTTTGTTGTTAATTAAAGACTAGATATTTGTATAGGTTTAATTTCAGTTTCTAGGAAGTTGAATTGAAAATTAGGGTTCATCCTTCTTAGGGTTAGTTGGTATGGATTTGGGTCTGTGGAGAAGAAAATTGGAGTTGTTATGCTGATGTTTAACAAGGAGAAGATGAAGATCTGTCTGTACATCAAAGGCAGGGAAGGTGGTGTAGATACAATGTCTGGTGTTGAACAGAATGGAGTTATAGCAATTCATGGGTGATGATAGAACCAACTGTACTGGTAGAATTGGTGAATTGGGATTGTTGTTGGTGTTATACTGGCGAGAATAATGAAGGGTTGAACTGATGGTGTTGTTTGTGTTGATTGACAGAGAACTGATAATGAAGATGAGTATAAGTTATTAAAGTTGCTGTTGGAGTTAGAGATAAGTTGGTGGTGATTGTTTTTGGTTGAACTTCAGGTGGTAGTAAAGATGGATGCAATTGGAGAGGTTAGAAATGATGTAGCAGTGTATGAAGTTGATATAATTTGGATTTGAACTCCAACTAATGGTGTTGAGCTGATATGAAGCTACAATTTACAGTGAAGATAATGACTTTGGCAGCTATGGAGTGAACTGGTGATGTTATACAGATGTTGATGAACTGCAGATGAAGATGAGTTAGGAAAGTGTATAAGGTACATAAGATGTTATTATAGTTTTATATGTTGTTGTGGGCAAGGTTGAACTGTTGCAGGTGTTAGGGATTGAACTAGTGAAGAACTGTATTAGTTGCAGGTGGTGATGTGAGTTGTATTTTAGTGGCAGGAATGGGAGGAGCTGAGTCTGATTGATTATGTAGAAGCTCAGGTTGAGAGTATAACGTAATCTGAACTGAAGTTTAGAAAGTATGAAGATAAAATTGGTGTTGCAGAAGCATGTTTAGAAATGAAATAGAAGTTAGTTTTAGAAGGTGTTAGTCTGAGTTTTATGTGTGTGTCTAATGCTTTAGTTTGTGGCATGAGCTAATGGCTCAGGCCTTGTGTTTTAGTCTGTCCAGTTGATAGTTTGTCTGACTCGCCTGAGTCAGCTTATCTACTGAATCAGTCTTCTGACCGAGTTGACCCTGTTACCAGAATTTGACCCGATTTGACTCAGTGACTTAACTCGTTGACCTGACCTTGGACCAATTGGCTTTCCTTGACCTTTGATTGTGGATTTGACCTTGACTAGACGTTGACTGTTAGTTGACCCTTTAACTATTAGAGACCGTTACTTGACCCGAGTGGACTGGGCCTTGTGTAATGGGCCGAGTTTAGTGGACTTGGGCTTAGGCCTAGGTTTCTTACTTTGATGAATTGGACCTCTTATGGTCCGAATTAGCCTTTGGTTTCTTCTACAAAGTTGTAGATATTCATAAGACTCTAATGGACTATAAAACCAATCTAATTGAATTAGTAAACCTTTAGATGTGCTAAAGATAAATAATAAAGAAGTGTAGAACAATAAATGGGCTTAGAACCATTAGATAGTTCACTTAATCTATAACTAGATATTTGTATGAAAATGTGCTATGATTCTTGTGTGAGCCTTTTGGCTAAACTCTTAGAGTTCTTGTATGATTAACAGTTAGTCTATTAACAACGGTCGGTTAAAGGATGAACCAGTGGATCGTGGATCTCGAGGTAGGCGTGTCCTGTCATCAAAAGAGGTGGGAATCCATAATGAACTATCTTGTATTCATTATTGTTTTACAAATCAATCTTTGTGTTGTGAAATTCATGAATATCTTTGTGTGCTTGGTGTGGTATGAGATGTGTGCCGACACAATATCCAGTATTCTATGGCTAGGGCAATACACCGCAATATTACATGGCCAAAATTATTCTTCCTTTATATCGCATTCTATGGCTAGGGCGATACACCGTAATATTACCTAATCGGTGTGGAATTGGCATCAATATTACTCTTCCTTATGTGCGGCAACACACATCTCATACATGGATGTTTACTGTTATTTATTGATGTCTTTGAAGAAGTTTCTACTTTGTGTTTTACTGTCTTTCCGTGTATTAACGACTGTCGATAAATATGCATTGTCTTCGAATCATACTAATGTTTACTTGAAAGCTAGTTGTTATTCCTACGGGGCACCCCTTCTAGGGATGATGTGCTCACCCTTTCCCACTTTCAGTTTCAGAGATAGATCAGAGTTGCGCAACGGAAGCTTTGTGGCGTTGAGTCTTCTGTTATGTTTATTGCGTTGTATATTGTATTCGCAAACCAAATGACTATTGTATATGTATCACTTGAGAGGAGTTCTTATATGTATTTCAGAGTGGGGATAATTTTGGGTTAAGTTTTTGTAGCAGGTTTCTAAATTGAATGTTTAAGTAAATGATTTAGATTCTTAGTGCCTCTTTATTTAGCTAATCTCTTGGATTAGTCAGCTGCTAGCTTAGGGGGCGCTACAAGTTGGTATCAGAGCTCACTATTAGATCTTATATGGGAAAAGATAAAATTAGCCAGTGCTAGTTAGTGAAATAGATTAGTTTAGAACTGAGTTTGGTTTGTGAGATAAATCTTAATTCACTAAAAACCATTAATAATTAAAATAATTATTTGATTGATTGATTTGTTTGTTTGGTTGTTTGTATATGTAATGAAGTAAAAATTGTAGGATACACCGGTAACTTTAGCTAATAAGGATTTAAGAAATAATAATTAATCTATAAAATATGTACGTGTAGATAATCTAATACTATAAAAATAGTGAAATTATTATATTATTAATAAATCTTGAAAGTCACATAGAAACTTACTGAGTACCTTGACTCATATGTTGAATCAATAGTTTATAACTAAATAAATGTTAATGATATTTTTGGGATTCAATAATTTTGTAAGAATAGTCAGAACAATAGTCCAACCATCGATGTTAATAATAAAAATATTATGATAGTAATAATAAATGAAATTAATAGTAATAATAATTTCAAGAAAGTAATAATTAGCATTTACCAATTAGCATCATATTGAACTTAACTTACTTAAAATCTCATTAGCAAATATATAATGATAAGAATAAGAATTATGATTTAATAGCTATGGAAAATTAATAACTCTTATCTACGATTAAATTTTATAAATTAAACTAATGATAATTAAAAACATATGTTTTGCGTTTAAACTACATAGTTAACATAATACTTATTAGACGTTAGACGTAAAAAGATGAGAATATAATGTATAAAAATAAAAAGACTTAACTTGTTAATAACCTTGTACCGAAATTAGTAAATCTCTAAAATGAAACAAATCTACGTGAAGTAGTAATAATAGCGTTCAGATGTTTAGTGTAATATTAGATTTAAAAGAAAATAAATTTATTTATTTATTAATAGGATACTCTACATTAATAGCAAAACCTAAAAGCTGTTAGGACATATTATATTTTTATGTAGACTCAAATTTAGATCATATTAAATTACCAACGCCAATATTAAATAAGATATTGTGTACGGATTCAACATGAATAAATAAAATATATTAAATCAATCTTTACGCGAATGCAGAATTATATTTAGAAGATTAAGGCTTAGTGTACCGACTGGACTATTAACTTAAGAACAATGAAAATGGTAATATTGGTAAGACAATAATTTTAATAACGTAAGAAAATAATAATACTATACTAATTACTATAAAGTTTAGAGTTATTTTAAATATCATTTGGAAAATAATTAGAACGATAGTAACAGCAAAATATAATTTTTTATCAGTAGTACAACAAGGTTAAAAATATCAGATATTATAAATTGACGTAAAATCGAATTGGGATTACTTATACTGTTAAAATAAAATAAATCTTGATGATTAAATTTCTTAAAAGGATTGAACTGTTTATATATTTTACAAAGTAAAATCTTAAGTTACACCAGTTACAATAAAAGTTTAGAGACTAATTAATCTTAATAAATTAATACTTAGTTAATCCAGTACTGAGGAATAGTAAGGTTGGTAATTCTTGTGTGTAGGATCAGAATATCGCAACACTAAGAACCTTGCGAAATCCATAAACAACAGACTGCGAAGATATCACAGATAAGTAATATAAATGACGCAACGGATGACGACAGCCTGAACACGAGAAAGATGTGAAGACCTAGCGAGATTTAGGAGCGTTGCGAGATTTAACATTTGAATACTTGCGAGAGTGTCGCAAGTCAGATCCGAAAATAAAGGATAGCTTAGCTGTCATCTACTATGTAATGTCCTATATAAAGAGCCGAATAGGCTTAAGAGAGTGGGAGATCTTTTTCGAGTGTGGGGCAAGTTATTAATAGAGAGAAAGTTTAGAACGATTGTAAATTCTTTAGCTTATTTCCTTTTCATCTTGTAACATTTGTGAGTTTAATCAATAAAGACTATAATTGTTCATCTTAAAATGACTTGATTGTGTGAATTCTTGTGAGGGGTGTAGTGTGGGATTTCCTGCTACTACATATGGCGCTAGAAACAGGGATTGATTGAAGATTGTATTGTGATTTGAAAGAATTTGGAGTAATAGGGAAGGAATTTCATATAATTTTCAACAATTCACTAAGATTGAAAAATGGCTAGAAGAAGACATGCATCAAAACAACCAACAACTGTTAGAAGGAGTAGGAGACTTGCTGGAGAAAGGAGAGACGAGATGGGGGAATCTTCAAGAATGAATACAAGGAACAATAGATAAAATCAAATTCAACCGCCAATTCAACGTACACCACCAATACAAAATAGAGTTGTGGATTATGACAGAGTGAGTGTACATACTTGGCGGTCATATTCCGTAGATGAAATGGGAGAAGAGCAGCAATTAGGAGGCAATGGACAAGAGCAGAGAGACCAAGAAGTAATTGGAGGAATAATTCATAGAAATGAAGAGATTGCAGCATTAGAGGCATTGAGGCAAACAATTCATGAAGAAAGGCGGTTAGAAGCAGAAGAACGTGCAGATTTGACAAGGCAGAATCATGAATTAAGGATGGAAAATATGAGATTAAAAAATAGAAGGTCAAGAAGCACTACAAGATCAAGTTCAAGATCAGTTAGAGAAGAAATAAGACAAAATTTGCCTATAGAAAATGCTGATGAAGAAACTTGAGAGGGAATACAAAATCCAGGCGAAGAACGTCGCGAAGGAAGAGAAATATTGGAAGATCGTTATATTAAACGTGCTGAAATTCTTCAAAATGGGCAAAATGATAGAAATCAGAGAAATAGACACCGTCAGGGGCGAAATAATCAAGATGGCGAAGAAAATCAGGAAGAAGGAAGGAGAATATTACATGAGAGAGAAATACAAAGAAATGAACGAGTAATTGAAGATGAAATTGAAAGACACTATACTGAACAAACACATTTAGCTCGCGAGAGAGAAAGACTAAGAGCAGAAGTGGAAGAACAAGAGCTACAAGAGGCAATTCGACAGAATAATCATGATAATCGAGAAAGGAGGCGTGAGCAAAATCGCAATAATGCCAATATCAATGAAGAATATGATAGAGTACAAAGGAGAACTGAAAGGCGGCAAAGAGGAGAAAATGAGAGATATAACGGTGTGCGAATTAATGAAAGAAGTGAAAGAGAAGATCGCAGAGAAAGATGAGAGGAAAATGATGAACAAGAAAGTCAAAACAGAGATGAAAGCAGAAGAAGAGAGGCGGAGTTAAAAAGACCAATGGATCCAAATTCTGGTATAAATGAACAAATTTTGAGAGAGTTAGCGGAAATGAGAGGAATGATAAATAATAAAAGAGAAGGAGGTAAGAGACAATTGGATGAAGCCATAGAGGAAGCTGTGAAAACTCCATTCACACAAGAAGTACAACTAGGAGGAATACCCCCAAAATACAATTTACCTGCGTTAACCAACATTTTTGATGGAACAACTTGTGCAGTCCAACACATCAAAGCTTATGTGAGATGTATGCTACAATGGGAGAACCATGATGCAATATTATGCAAGTATTTCGCATCAAGTTTAACAGGAGAGGCATTAAAATGGTTTGAAGGTTTGCCAAAGAATACTATAACATCTTTCAACCACTTGCAAGCTATATTTTTAGGGGCATATATAAGTAACAATTCCTCGCGACCAGCGTTGAAGATGTATTTGGGTTGAAGCAAAGGGTTGGCGAAAGTTTGAAGCATCTAACTGTGAGATGGAAGACAATGTGTAGTGATATGGCTGGTCGTGTGGACGAAAGATATCTCATTCTGTCATTCATCACGCTATGTTCGCAACCAACCTGTTATACATTCAAATTTTCAAAATCAAGAATACAATCAGACTGAGTTGCGAGAACTTCAGGAGGAATATATTGCTCTTGAGGAAAAGCAAAATGAGATGGAATCATACCCCATTGCGAACACAAGTTCAAGAACAGCGAATGCAAGCTTGTTACCCAAATTAATAAATACAGTGGCGAGCACCTCGCAAGGGCAACAAGAGAGGATAATGAGAGATAGTCAGCAAAAGATAGTAGCTATGGGGAGTCGTGATCAAGAAGAATTCGAGAGAGAGAGAAACTTCTATAGCCGTGGTGGAAATAACAAAATCCAAAGACTTGATCAGCCGCAAGAAACTTATGGAGGTCATCAGCCGCAAGGAACTTATGGAGGTCAGAGGCAAAACTATCACAGAGGACAGCGAAGTCATAAAATAATATGGGAAGAAATCAAAATGCCACCTTTGAATGCTAGTGTGGAGAAGATATGGGAAGCTATAATCCTAATGGAAAACATACCCGCACCATGGAACATGGGGAGTGAACCACCTCCAAGCTACAGAAGTAATGAATTTTGCTCTTATCATCATTTCCATGAACATACAACAAATGACTGCAGAAATATAAAGAGAATCATTCTCAGGATGATAGATCAGGGAAAATTAAATCACTTTCTAGTAAGACAAACGCAAACTCAAGCATTACCACCTCCTCTAGATATTCACAAGCCAAACACAGCAAAAGAAAGAGAAATATTTGTGATTGAAGTTGGCACAAAGGCAAAGAATCTGTTTTGTAACTATATCGTACACTCATACAAGACGATTGAAGATTTTCACGATAACACTCTCAGTAGGGTTTTCGCAAGAGATGCCGATGATAGAGAAATAATGAACATTGCGAAGACATCGCCACTGGAAGAATGGCAAAAGCAGACTATCTCTTTTACCGCAAAAGAAGTACCTGAGGATGGAGAAATGCACGACAACCCATTAGTGGTAAGATTAGAGATTAACCCAAAACCTAGCGAGGATGAAGATGATGAAGCCGAGAATTCATGGGCAATCAACAGAATTTTGATCGATACTGGAAGTTCCGTGAATATTCTTTTTTATCATACTTATAAAACTATGGGAGGGAAAGATGAAGATCTAATACCTTCAACGTACAAAATCTATGGTTTTAACGGTCATCGCAAATAAGCCAAAAGGAGAAGTTCATATGCGAATTCCACTGAAAGGATTATCCTCTGAAATTTTATTCTGTGTAGTTGATGTGGAATCACCATACAACGCACTGATTGGACGACCTTGGTTACATGAGATTTTAGGTGTGGCATCGACTTTCCATCAATGTATCAAGTTCCCTCATCCCACTGGTGTTGGCATCATAAAAGGAGATTGGGTTGAAGGAAAGAAGTGTTATGAAATTGATATAGAATCTTGCGAAGAAAGAGCTGCGAAGAAGAAGAATTGGAAACACAACATCAAAGAAAAACAAAAAGGTGAAAGATTGATGGTAGATGTAATAGAACATAGAGAAAAAGAAATGTTGCGAAACCAATATATGATGAAGATAAGAAGTGGCGAAGGCTTCGCAATAGACAAGAAAATGACAGGAAAATTCAAAAATGCAGAGGCAGAAAGTAGCAGAAATAAGAGACTTAAAGAATGAATGTACTTGTTGACTGCCGAAGTAGAAATTGGGAGGTGAAAGAAAAATGTATGATTGGTTTATATGCAGAAGAATCAACAAATTAATCAGACAGAGGCGAACCAACTATGGCGTACACCCTAGTTCGCGAAATAAAAATTTCGCAAGAGGCAAATGTAATACCTAAAGTGCGTCATAGAAGGGAGTACCTATTGCATGGCTCAGGTAAAAGGTTACACCGCCCCTGGAACCTGAGTCATGGAGAATTGGGGTCAATAAAGCCCATCCAGGGGAGGTACCTTGGATTTTCAATCTAAGCTTATGACTTAGATTGGACGACCGAGGGTCTCTCCTAAGGAGTCAACATTTGACCAAGGCGCCGAGGTACACAGTTGAGCCAAGAGTGCCTGGGGAATTTGAAGTGTCTCGGCCATTCTTGGCAAGTCTTGGCTTATGCTGCACTCGGCTGACCGCGGTCGTAAGCGTCAAAAATATAATTACACTTTCTTACTACTCAAAATATAAATATAGCAAGGGCAAGAAAGGATCGTTCCCACAGAGAGGTCTAGGTTGTCAAATTGTTATGGTTTCCTATATAAAACACAGGAAGAATTTCGATTGTGTAAATAAAAATAAACAAAAAGCAAATAAAGTACGCAAATCAAGGATGTGAAAATATTGGATAAAGGTTTCATCTTCAATTGTAAACAAGTTTATGAATATATGAATAGAATTCGTATTTAATCTCGCTATCATCAAAAGCCATAGAATACCTTATTGCAAGAATACTTCGTAATTTCCAAAGTTATCAACACACACATTAGGGCTACGTATGTGAAATCTACCTAAAGAATAACCTAACACCTTGCGCTAATCAAGTTCAATTCCTAGGAGCACTACATTGCGCAAACAATTCGAACAAAGGTCAATTTCTACATATGATTATGAGGATGTATCACTACAACCTAGAATCATATCATGCTACTCGTATTCAAGGTTATCGCTCGATGAAAACCCTAAAATAGCTATAGATATGGATGTGAGTTCAATCAATTCTAGACTTAACTAAACAAACATTCAATCATATTGCAATCCATCAATCATGCAATTATTGTAACCCGTAGAAATCATACGATAATATTGAGAGAAAACTAATTCATAAACATCATAACTTGGTTGCAAAATCCAACTATATCTTCAACCAATAATAAAAACTTAGTTACTCATGGCATAGGAGTTCATAGCAATAAGAAGGAGAAAACCTATCATGTTTCTAAACCCTAGAACCAAAAGTATGAATTCTCCCTAATGGAGATATATCTAGGTTTAGAGAAAAAGTTCTATTTATATGCTTTTCTCCCCATAAGGATACTTTCCCAAAATTAGGTTAATTCTTCTCAAAACCCGTCTCCAAGTTGGTCCACCAAGCCCAGGAGTGAAAAATATGTCTCTGGAATTTTGGGTCCAAAAGCGTCGCCGGAATTGATGACGTCATCACCGGAATCCGGTCACCGGAAAATCATCTCTGGCCGCTTTTGTCATCGGAAACTGTCACCAGCGAGTGCACACTCCCAGCAGCTCATCTCCATATCTCTGCAATTCAAACAATCACAAAATACCATCTAAACCAATTCCTCATTTCTTGCGAAAACGCACCCAAAAGCGCGACTCGTAGCACATATGTCCGGCCGTCGACTCTTGCATACGACTCATACCCCCCTCGCGATTCACTGAAATATTACCGTGCCCACTTACGGTTCCAAAATCCGGCTACTGGAACTAGGCTCACCGCCTCGCCATTTCTGCTCCGTTTCCGCACAGTTTCTGCAGCTTGTCAGTCTCCATCTGCTTTCACCATCCATGGCTCATAGTACTGCCACACTTCCTTTGCCTCGAGCCATGACTCACTGCAACTGCATTCGCACTGGCACAGCAACGTAGCACCATCTACACTTCACCTGCTATATCCTTAACTCCAGGCCTATCAATTCCATTGCCTGCAATGCCATATACTCATGCCAGCAAACCATAATCTCCCTCTGCGCCAATATCACAGCTCAGACCTGCTCCCAGCTTCGTCACATGCCAGAGCTGCCCCATCTATGCATTTCAGCTGCAATACCACCAGCTCCATCCACTGCAAACCCTTAAAAACAAGACAGTTTCCATTTCTTTAGCCTTCACTGCAACCACATTCTGCCATCATATATCGCCACTGCCAGTTCCGTTACCGACTCCAGCCGCAACTGCCAACAGCGCTCTCAGCTCTTGACAGCCTGCCATCTTCCCTGTTCACTGCAACATAACCTGCACTACCTCAATACCAGAGCCAGCATCACAGTTCACAACTAACACCATCTCAGTTCAAGCTCCATTCCCAGTCACCACCAAGCTGCAACCAAGACCACCTCAGGCCATACTTCACTGGCCAAACTGTTCTCAACCCCGACTTCAACTCCACACAGCCACAACCGATGCAAGCCCATAGCATCAGTTAATCGCACCCGCAACAGCTGCAACTCATTTGGTTCTCGATGGCAACCCAGTCATCCTCCTCCTTGTAATCTCCAGTCCCAGCTTTGAAATCTTCATAACTCTGTAGCTACGACCAGAGCAAAACAGCCCAGAGCAGCAACAGCTCTTGCATCACACTTTCTCCACTGGCACTCGCAACTTCAACTTCATTCCGCAGCTCCAACCAGTTAACGACACTGCGAGCAACCCCTCACAACACTCAGCACCGTAGCTTCGCGAAACAATCAAAGCATCGCATTCCGGACCTGCGATAAGAGCTCACAACATCACAGTTCAATTCAAGCACTGCAATTAGCTTTGCCATCTCCTTCACTTTGCTTCCTCTTGCATTCTACTCAGCTTTCGACTCATCGGCACCAGCATCAAAGACCAACCATCAATCCCTGCCACCACAACAGCAACATCTGCCAGCCAGTTCCTCCATCGATTCCAACCCACTCGAACATAGCTGACACTCTTTACTGCTCCGCGATGCTCGTATCACCTGGCAAACAACCCTCAAGCCCTTTAATTCTTGGTCACAGCAGACTAGGCTGTTCAGGCCTTTTTACAAATACTTCTCGTGCAACTTCTTTGGTGATGCGGATATGAACTTCTTTGTTGATGTCGAGATCATTCTATCTCCTTCCCTGCAAATTCATACAAAACCCATACTTCTCCCAGTAAACACGACTTCAATCTTCAACAAAATCCATGGCAACAATATCAATTCCCATGGCAGCAAGTCTTATTCTTTTCTACTTGGTAATACTCGGATTTCCGTGCTTGTAACCGGCCTGAAATCTCTTGTGCGTAGTATGATGGACCCTTGAAACTCATGGCAATTAACTTGGTTCAGCTGCAAAGGCAAGAACTTGCCTGAAACTGGTTGCAAGAGTTTGGAATTCTAAGTTGCAGAAATAGAAACCGAGTACTTATTCTGATGAGGTATAAAGAGGGAGGTGCCCTGAGTAATTTTAGCAGGTGCCTATAGCAGTTCTGTAGGTTCTCCAGTTTGCGACAACTTCTGCTTGCTTCAGATGCTTCCAGATTCTTCATACGATGTCGGATTGACTCCACTCTTTCGCCATTGGCTTCGTCTTTTCGTTCTCTTCAAGATGATTGAGAAAAAGCCCTGGATTTAGACGATTTCCACTTCCTTTTACTCAAATGACTCCAAAACACCTATAAACTCAAAAAACACGCATAAGATACATAATTCACACGAAAAATAGCAAAGAAAGCATAAACTCTTCATATAAAATACGGTGTATTCTACACCTATCAAATTCCCCCACACTTAGACTTTGCTAGTCCTCGAGCAAATCAAACAAAAATAATAAAATACAACAACTCCGTGTCGTCGAGGCTACGGTTAATTTTAGCATAAATAACAAGCCTTTAAACCCCTAGGTGTCCCTAGTGGACGAGTTATAGTCTCGTGAAGGTTTACTAGAGATATACCTACAAAACCTATATTTCAAACTCCGTCTATTTGTGACAAATCAATGAACGAATCCAAAATGGCTACGGGGAGGAGGTACCTTGCAAATTCAATTCATATATTAGTAAATAAACTCTAATTAGATAGTCGAACAAGCCACAATACTCGGAAACTAACAAACCACAATCACAATGAAAAGATTAAGAAGATGGATATAGATGTAGATGTTGGCGAATATTCACAAGTGTTCGATGTTTCCCATATCTGTCTCGAAGGTCACTTTGCTAAGATGAACCTAATCCTATTGGATTGAGCTACTTGGTTTGAATTCTACATCAACTCTTTGGCATATATAAGGGAACCAGAAGTGACTTTATTCAACCAATACTTTCTTCTTTTTTTTTTATATGATTGGATCAAACTGGATCCAATTTCTCTTTTTTTTTTTTAGACGACATGATTAGATCTTTTGGATCCAAGCGCATGCTTCTTGTCAGCAAGTACATGATAGTTGCCTTGGATCCTGCATTCCACGCTTGTTTAGGCGACGGAGACAGGGACTACGTTTCACACATACTGCTATTCCCAAGTGTCTTTTTATTCCGTTTTGGTCTAATTGGTCGGTCTCTTTTTTTTTCTTTTTCTTTTTTTCTTTTTCATATATTTTTTCATTTTTTTTTTTTTTTTCTTGTTCAATTTTTTCTCTTTTTCTAGTAACTCAACCACTCTATTTCATCCTAGCAGTAATAACACGTCGATGTTTAGTGACCCACCAAAGCACTTAGAGAACAATAGATAAATATGAAAAAATAAAAATAGAATGTGATATGGTGATATTCCGAGATATGGTAACAACTATCATGTTAATTTGTGATTTCTGAGCTATATTCGTCCCCTTTAGTTAATTGGTTCCTCAACTCCTGCATTCAAAATGGTTCCATCCACTAATGGTGTCATCCTAAAGGCACAAGTTCTAGATTTCGGAGTTCAAAAAGCACAATTTTTTCTTGGTTTTCTATTTTTCTGATTTTTTTTTTTTTAAAAGGCATAAAACAAACTAAAACATATAAATGCTCCCCCACACTTAAACTTTACATTGTCCTCAATGTAAAATTGAATCGTCCAAAGAAGGTTCAAGGTGGGAAATTCCGCAAATGATATGCAAAAACAAGAAAAGAAAGAAAAAAACAAATGCATAAAAATAAAAAGATAAGGATAAAAATACAAAACCGGTGGGTTGCCTCCCACTAAGCGCTTGTTTTAAAGTCGACGGCCCGACTTAGCTTCTTGTAAGATTCATTCCCCATACACCAATAATCGGAAAAGTTGGGGATCCACCCATAGCACCTGTTTTGCAAACACTAGCTTCACACAAATATTAGTAATATAAAGCAAAAGTGAAGCTATGAACCGATAAAAGCTTCCCCCACACTTATTCTTGTCCACACTTGGAAGTGCATAAAGAATATATGAGTCGGGTACTTCTACGGTTTCTTGGTCCAAAACCTGCATAGTATGAGAATCAAGTATCTCTAATGGCGGATATCGAGATATAAAATCATTCAACAATATTTTTGAAGCACATAAATTTAAACCAATAAGAGGTAAAGGAGAAGAAACAATAGGCAAAGGGTTAGATAAACCTTGCACAATCTCTTGTATCACGGAATCCTCTTCATCCTTGAAAAACTCAAGTGAATTATTCACCTCTTGGATATCATGGTCCTCTATCAAACCTTGCAACCATTCTTCGTCCGTTTACGCCTTAACCATAGTCTCGACATAAACATCATCATTACAATCATGCACAAGTTCAATTGGGTCTTCCACAATATTGGTCATAACCGTCTCATTCTCAACATATTCCTCCTTTTTATTGTAAGGCACATACTCTTTTGCGGATGCAATATTATCCATAAGGAATTTCTTTAGAACACTCATTGCATCATCCTCAAGCTCTACCTTTTGAATAGGTTCTTGATCGTTATAAAGATCAATGCTTGAGTAATCCACACAAGTGTCGACATATTCCTCTTCGTCTTCATCTTGATCCCAAAAAGACTCCATTGTACACTCCTCGGGGATGTCACCATGAGTTGGTTCAAACAATGTATTTTCATAATAATCATCATCACTATCATAGTCATCATAAGATTGGTCCTCGCTGAATTTAGTGTTGCTAATCTCGAACTCATCCTTTTGAATAGGTGAATGATCATTATTACGATCAAGAGTTGAGTTAACTACACAAATATCAACAAAAGTCCCCAAAGGTTCGCCTTTTTCAACATAACTATTCATTTCCTCCTTGTATTCTTCAATGCCTTGTCTTAAAGTGGAAACACCTTTTTGAAGCTCTTGGAGTGTTCCATCCAAATTCTGAATATAGTGTTCCATTTGTTTGTAAAGCTCATTCGACAAAGAAAAAGTAGAATTACTTACTTGGTATTGTTAGGCCAATTATATTCCCTTTGAATGGGTGGATGATCATAACTACGATCAGAAATTGGGCCAAACATACTATGAGCACATTCGGTCGATGAAAATGGTTCCACGCTTGGTTGTCTACAAATTGACTCCATGCTGTCCATAAATTGTTGCATTTCATCTACCAAACTAGAGGAAAAATTAATAGGAGTACAACTAGTCTCCCCTCCTTGTGGTTGCTCACTTACATACCCACCGTAAGAAGGTTGGAATGTATGAGAACAACTAAAAGGGTACGTGGAATATTGACCATAACCAACGGATTGGTTTTGATTGTATTCCCCATAAGGGTGATAGTTTTCATGTTGTTGAGGTTGAAAGCCGTATTGATTGCTCCAATATGCTCCGTCCATAGAAATTGGTACCTGAAACGAGATTCTCAAAACTCGAATAAGAACCAAAGAATAAGAAAAAGTAAAACAAAACTAAATACAAAAATAAGAAACCAAAAACAATTAACAACCGCTGACTCCCCGGCAACGGCGCCAAAATTTGACCGCGGTCGTAAGCGTCAAAAATATAATTACACTTTCTTACTACTCAAAATATAAATATAGCAAGGGCAAGAAAGGATCGTTCCCACAGAGAGGTCTAGGTTGTCAAATTGTTATGGTTTCCTATATAAAACACCCGGAAGAATTTCTGATTGTGTAAATAAAAATAAACAAAAAGCAAATAAAGTACGCAAATCAAGGATGTGAAAATATTGGATAAAGGTTTCATCTTCAATTGTAAACAAGTTTATGAATATATGAATAGAATTCGTATTTAATCTCGCTATCATCAAAAGCCATAGAATACCTTATTGCAAGAATACTCCGTAATTTCCAAAGTTATCAACACACACATTAGGGCTGCGTATGTGAAATCTACCTAAAGAATAACCTAACGCCTTGCGCTAATCAAGTTCAATTCCTAGGAGCACTACATTGCGCAAACAATTCGAACAAAGGTCAATTTCTACATATGATTATGAGGATGTATCACTACAACCTAGAATCATATCATGCTACTCGTATTCAAGGTTATCGCTCGATGAAAACCCTAAAATAGCTATAGATATGGATGTGAGTTCAATCAATTCTAGACTTAACTAAACAAACATTCAATCATATTGCAATCCATCAATCATGCAATTATTGTAACCCGTAGAAATCATACGATAATATTGAGAGAAAACTAATTCATAAACATCATAACTTGGTTGCAAAATCCAACTATATCTTCAACCAATAATAAAAACTTAGTTACTCATGGCATAGGAGTTCATAGCAATAAGAAGGAGAAAACCTATCATGTTTCTAAACCCTAGAACCAAAAGTATGAATTCTCCCTAATGGAGATATATCTAGGTTTAGAGAAAAAGTTCTATTTATATGCTTTTCTCCCCATAAGGATACTTTCCCAAAATTAGGTTAATTCTTCTCAAAACCCGTCTCCAAGTTGGTCCACCAAGCCCAGGAGTGAAAAATATGTCTCTGGAATTTTGGGTCCAAAAGCGTCGCCGGAATTGATGACGTCATCACCGGAATCCGGTCACCGGAAAATCATCTCTGGCCGCTTTTGTCATCGGAAACTGTCACCAGCGAGTGCACACTCCCAGCAGCTCATCTCCATATCTCTGCAATTCAAACAATCACAAAATACCATCTAAACCAATTCCTCATTTCTTGCGAAAACGCACCCAAAAGCGCGACTCGTAGCACATATGTCCGGCCGTCGACTCTTGCATACGACTCGTACCCCCTCGCGATTCACCGAAATATTACCGTGCCCACTTACGGTTCCAAAATCCCTCTTGGAACTAGGCTCACCGCCTCGCCATTTTCGCTCCGTTTCGCACGTACGTTTCGCAGCGGCTTGTCGATCTCCATCTGCTTTCACCATCCATGGCTCATAAAATCTCGCCACACTTCCTTTGCCTCGAGCCATGACTCACTTTGAATCGCATTCGCACTGGCACAGCAACGTAGCACCATCTACACTTCACCTGCTATATCCTTAACTCCAGGCCTATCAATTCCATTGCCTGCAATGCCATATACTCATGCCAGCAAACCATAATCTCCCTCTGCGCCAATATCACAGCTCAGACCTGCTCCCAGCTTCGTCACATGCCAGAGCTGCCCCATCTATGCATTTCAGCTGCAATACCACCAGCTCCATCCACTGCAAACCCTTAAAAACAAGACAGTTTCCATTTCTTTAGCCTTCACTGCAACCACATTATGCCATCATATATCGCCACTGCCAGTTCCGTTACCGACTCCAGCCGCAACTGCCAACAACGCTCTCAGCTCTTGACAGCCTGCCATCTTCCCTGTTCACTGCAACATAACCTGCACTACCTCAATACCAGAGCCAAGCATCACGGTTCACAACTAACACCATCTCGGTTCAAGCTCCATTCCCGGTCACCACCAAGCTGCAACCAAGACCACCTCGAGCCATACTTCACTGGCCAAACTGTTCTCAACCCCGACTTCAACTCCCACAGCCACAACCGATGCAAGCCCATAGCATCGGTTAATCGCATCGCAACAGTATCGCACTCAGCTGGTTCTCGATGGCAACTTGTCATCCTCCTCCTTGTAATCTCCAGGTCCCAGCTTTGCAATCTTCATAACTCTGCAGCTACATCCCGAGCAAAACAGCCCAGAGCAAAGCGGCTCTTGCATCACACTTTCTCCACCGGCACTCGCAACTTCAACTTCATTCCGCAGCTCCAACCGATTAACGACACTGCGAGCAACCCCTCACAACACTCAAGCACCATAGCTTCGCGAAACAATCAAGCATCGCATTCCGGACTGCGATAAGAGCTCACAACATCATAGTTCAATTCAAGCCGCAATTAGCTTCGCCATCTCCTTCACCGCTTCCTCTTGCATTCTACTCGACTTTCGACTCATCGGCACCAAAGCATCAAAGACCAACCATCAATCCTCGCCACCACAATAGCAACATCGCGCCCGGTTCCTCCATCGATTCCAACCCACTCGAACATAGCCGACACTCTTTCTTGCTCCGCGATGCTCGTATCACCCGGCAAACAACCCTCAAGCCATTTAATTCTTGGTCACAGCAGACTAGGCTGTTCGGGCCTTTTACAAATACTTCTCGTGCAACTTCTTTGGTGATGCGGATATGAACTTCTTTGTTGATGTCGAGATCATTCTATCTCCTTCCCTGCAAATTCATACAAAACCCATACTTCTCCCAGTAAACACGACTTCAATCTTCAACAAAATCCATGGCAACAATATCAATTCCCCATGGCAGCAAGTCTTATTCTTTTCTACTTGGTAATACTCGGATTTCCGTGCTTGTAACCTACCGAAATCTCTTGTGCGTAGTATGATGGACCCTTGAAACTCATGGCAATTAACTTGGTTGTTTGCAAAGGCAAGAACTTGCACGAAACTGGTTGCAAGAGTTTGGAATTCTAAGTTGCGAAATAGAAACCGAGTACTTATTCGATGAGGTATAAAGAGGAGGTGCCCCGAGTAATTTTAGCAGTGCCTATAGCAGTTCTGTAGGTTCTCCGGTTTGCGACAACCACGCTTGCTTCGGATGCTTCCAGATTCTTCATACGATGTCGGATTGACTCCACTCTTTCGCCATTGGCTTCGTCTTATCGTTCTCTTCAAGATGATTGAGAAAAAGCCCTGGATTTAGACGATTTCCACTTCCTTTTACTCAAATGACTCCAAAACACCTATAAACTCAAAAAACACGCATAAGATACATAATTCACACGAAAAATAGCAAAGAAAGCATAAACTCTTCATAGAAAATACGGTGTATTCTACACCTATCATCGGCCCGAAGAAAACTCCACTTAGGGTGTAGTCTCGTAACCATAAGCCCTATAGGCAAAAGGGATAAGAGGCTGCAAAAACAACTGGTTGTTGTCAAGACCGGATGGGAGGAGCTAGCCTTGTATGGCAGAAGTACATCTCCTTGAAGGGGCAACCAGGGGGAAGATAAGGGCGGCACCCTCCATTAGGGAGCTAATAAGTGTCTTAAGACGCAAATGTCATGAGGCTTTATTTTCGCAAGGAAATTTAGGCTTGTCATATTTGTGCGACAATCCTGAAGAGGCAATAATACAAAATACAAAGATAAGACGAGATCAATGGGTCATTACATGAAAGTGTAAGGACGTCTTGTGATCTCCTCGCAAGACGGCAATGTCATGGGGCTTTATTTTCGCAAGAATTTTTAGGCCTATCATATTGTTGCAACAAAAATTTCAAAGAAAAGGTTAAGGCAAGATCAATGGGTTTTTACATGCAAATGCAAAGACGTCCTGCGATTTTTTCGCAATGACAAGAGGTGGCGCAATAAGACCTATAACTAGGAAGGAAAAATAAGACCACATAAGAGAAAAAGAAAAAAGGAAATCTTGGAAGAAACCAAGATTTCCTTACTTGCGAAAATTCAGCGACAAAATTGCGAGATTGAGGCATGAATACATATCACTATTCGAAAGTAACTCGCTTAATCTCTCATTTGAATGCAAATAACAGAGGCAAGTATGGAAATGTATAGAATAAAAACATGTTATTTGTCTTCATATGATAGATTTACGCGCTCATAAAATGAAAAGTTGATAATATATTGATTAATTATATTGCAAAAAAGAATTGCTCTTTTAACATGTGCAGAAAGGAACAACAAAGTTAGAACTTGAAGATCCAAGAAATTCGCAGGAAAAGACTACAAAAATAGAAGATTAAAAGAATGGATACACAGATATTACAAAAAGAGAAGGAGGAAGACAGAACTATTTCTTGCTTGATTCTTCTTCTTCATTTTCTTCATCTTCATCAGATCCTTCTACTTCTTCATCTTTATCAGATTCCTCTTCTTCGCTAGCATCGCTGTCAGAGATATCCAAAGAAGGCACATTCTCAGGGATTTCATCAAGGAGGCAAGGGTATGAAGAATGAGGAATCTTGTTGTCATCACAGACCATCTTAATAGTCGGATTGCGAAAAAGAATAGCATCATTCTTGAAATTCGCAACAGTAATTTGTAGTTGCTTCTTCAATTTGGAATATTTGTCATCTCGAGAAGAAAAGTCCTTTGCGAGTTGCTCCTTCTCAGATTCAAGTTCTTCAATTCTTTTACGAAATCTCTCCTCAGCCTCTGCGAACATATGACAATGAATCAGCAACTTAATGACAATTTCATTAAAAAAAACAAAAAATTAAATAAAGAAGAATGATTAACAACCTTCTTTGTCAGAAATCATATCCCTAATCAAGGCCGTATGCTCAGCTTGAAGACTAACGTTAACACCTAAATTATTTCTGGCATCATCTAGAACCTTCGCAGCCCAAGCGAATTCATCGTCATTGTTTATGAGAAGAAGAGAGCGAATTTGATTCTCTCTTTCGCTAAGAATAGCATTTTTGCAAATGGATTCATCCCGTTCAATTTGAACCTCAAGAAGAGTTTTTTGGAATTTCGCTAATGCTTGAGCACTTTGACTAGTAATGCGATCTTTGTCATCTATGAGATCACTGATTTTCTTCCTTAAAGTATTAATTTTCTCTTTAGAACTAAGATATAGACGTTTAAATTGGTTGGCTAAGCCTAAACTAGATCTATGATCAATTTCTAAGAGGCGAAATTTGGATTGAAGTTCGTTTAGAGGAAGAGATTTAATCTTGTTATTTAAAAAACTATTCAATGAATCGTTGAGATGATCAAGAAGGGAATTGTTATCCATAAGATCAGGGAATGAGTGAAGAAGAATGGCTTCATCAGAAAGGTTATAAACGTCTGCGAAAATGGTAAGTCAGATAAGGGAAGATAATGAGAGAACAAAACAAAGGAAAAGAGAAGAGTCTCATACCATAAAGTTGTTGCTTGGCGCTTTGAAGACTAGATATCTTATTCTTCCGAGTGGAAGAATCAACTTCTGGTTGCTTGGCCTTCTCGCGAAGAGTAGCATGACTTCAGATTTCAAATTCTTCATTTCTCTTGCGAAGAGCGTGACTTGATTTCAATACTTCATTTTTCTTGCGAAGTTGAAGATTCTTCTTTTCGAGAATACTGCGCCTTTTCTCAAGATCTGAGGCAACAGCGAAGCAAGCTCTCCCGGACTATAAAGGAAAGTAAAGAAATTATCAAGATATAACTTAAAATCGAAATTATGAAGAAATAAGGGAACAAAGACATACCAAGACACCAAGCGAATTTAGAAAGCTGGGAGTCACTGATCTGGAGACCCCATGAAGAGAATCATCACCCTCTAGTAAAGGAGCATCACAGATACTCGCGAGAGCTTTGCACGTACTAGAGAGACGATCATCTCCAATTCCTTGCATGGAGTCAGAGAAGATGCTAGACAGTTGTGCCATAGAAGATTCAGTTGGAGAATTCTCCTTTGCGAGAGAAGTATCAATATCATCATTATCTTCATCAGAGCTTTCGCTAGATTGAGGATTTGAAGGAGAAGGGGAATGAATCTTTCGTTTCTTTGAAGGTGGGGCAGTAGACTTTTCCCTGCGAAGAGAACCTTTACTCTTGCTTTTGGTCTTCGCAACCTTAGAACTTTCTTCTTCTTCAGTAACTTCAGCACCAACCTTCGCACACGAATGAAGATAAGAAACAGAGGCAATAATATTGTTAAAAATAATAAAGAAAAGTATTTCTTACTTCATCCGTGATCGAACGGAGTGCTGCTAGGGTACTTGCCTTAGCATTCCTTTTGTAGCTCTTTCTCAACTTGATAATCTGAAAATTTCGCAAGATTAATAGGTATAAAAAGGAGTGAAGATTATAAATTGAGCGAAATTTAGGAAGTATACCTCTTTTGCTTTTCAGGCCAGTTAAAAACCCAAGGTTGATAATTGGCAAGATTCGCAGGGAGCACATGTGAACCTGAAATGTAAGGTCCTTTCAAAACCAACGGAAAGACGCACCATCTGTCGTCTTTAGAATGACGAGGAACATTGTTCTTGCCAGAATGCTAGTCGATATCCTGCATAAGTATTTTATCGCTGGCGACATTCTCTCTTCTCTTCAAGCGAGCACCCCAGCGAGTTTTATCATTCTTCATATTTATTACTTCATAGTTTTCGAAGAAGCTTTCCACCGTATATTTTTCGGCGAATATTTTTAAGTCCACAAATTTAGGATCTCTGACTTCTTTTGGGTAAAGAGATCCCTTACCAGCACCACGGTTGGCAAACTCAAGCATTAAGCGGATATAATCCCCGCTCAGTTGGTAGATGGCTCGCGAGAATTCCGCATGAGCAAGAATTTCATAAAATAAGGGAAGATCAGGGTCATAGAGAGGAATGGGAAGACCAGCGAGAATCTAACCTAGCGAAATTATGATTTCCTGATCATCACAACGATGATCAGAAAACAGTTTGGTAGAAAGAATGGATTTAGATTCTTGATTGGGAATGGTGGTTAACGTGAAACCTTTATCTTCGAAATCCTTTTGCACTTTGTCCAGAGAAGCTTCATATTTACGACCAACTGGAGGCATTTTCAAAGTATGGGAATGAAGAGAAACTGAAGATTAAAAGAAGTGAAAAGGAAAAGATTTGAAGAGCGAAACGGAAGTTACGGAGAGATGTTGAAGAAAAGTTGCGAGAGAAAACAAGAAGGAAAGTAAAAAAGAAGAAGAGAGGAGTAAGAAAAGTATATATAGAGAGAAGGTTTCTCGAAAAGGCAAACACATTTAATGCGAAGAGTAGACATGAACGGTTGAGAAAAAGCAGTTGAAAAAGACGTGTCGAGAAATGGATGGAGGAAGAGATACGTGTAATAAATTCTGCGTAAAAGTACGGTAATCATGTCAATACTGAGAAAAAATATGAAAAAATGAACAGCTGCGGCATTTTGAAAGTACTAATTCTCATGGCATTCTCTCCTTCGCAGAGAAGACATGAGAAGAGGCAAGATGTAGGATCAAAATATCGCAACACCAAGAACCTTGCGAAATCCATAAACAACACACTGCGAAGATCGCAGATAAGTAATATAAATGACGCAACGGATGACGACAGCCTGAACAGAGAAAGATGTGAAGACCTAGCGAGATTTAGGAGCGTTGCGAGATTTAACATTTGAATACTTGCGAGAGTGTCGCAAGTCAGATCTGAAAATAAAGGATAGCTTAGCTGTCATCTACTATGTAATGTCCTATATAAAGAGCCGAATAGGCTTAAGAGAGTGGGAGATCTTTTTCGAGTGTGGGGCAAGTTATTAAGAGAGAGAAAGTTTAGAGCGGTTGTAAATTCTTTAGCTTATTTCCTTTTCATCTTGTAACATTTGTGAGTTTAATCAATAAAGACTATAATTGTTCATCTTAAAATGACTTGATTGTGTGAATTCTTGTGAGGGGTGTAGTGTGGGATTTCCTGCTACTACATTGTGTGTTCAGGTGATACTTGTTACGTAGTAGGCATTGTCAGGCGTCATGAACCTAGACAGGGCAACTGCATTCTTGTATCACTAGGCATAGAAGGGAGACTTACTTCTATTAGTGGACCGAAAGATCCCAAATTTTACTTAGAAACTTTGTTATAGAGTATATTCTCTCGTAATTAGAACCGATAACTTATTAAAATAGAAAATAATCTTTTGAACCTAGAGCTACAAATTATAGATTCTAGTTGTAGAAAACCAAATAGGCTTGTGTTTCTTTTCTTGTTGTTTCGAACTCATTTAAAATGAGTTGCTTTTCGCGCGTTTGTAAGTATGAACTGTACTTGCACTAAGTCGAGAGATGGTATTTCTCTATAAGGTGGGGAGTTTTGAGGATTAAAAGGACGATTCGATTTTCGAGGACGAAAATGTATAAGGTAAGGAGAATGTAAAGACCCTCAAGCTCGTCAACGTTATTATACCAGTCAAGAGACGTTTAAGCCGCTAATGACTCGATTAGTTTAACACGATCAATAATTAATAGAGTTAATATAACAACGATCTAGATACGAAATTAGTATCACTAGATAGGTCTCTAAAAGTTATGCGAGATGGACTACTCGAGCGTGTTATTCGGATATCAGACGAATAATGTTTCATCAGATTTGCTGTCAAACCGACTTGGTTGCCCTTATCCGTTTCTTGGGTGCCTTTAGATTTTTGGTCGACCTTATCAAGACCAAGTCGAGAAGAATTGCTTCTTATCTCTTCTTTCTTCTTATGCTTCTCTTTCCCATGTTCTTTTTCTGCGGAGAGTTTGAGAACCAAAAGTGAGGATTTTGAGATCGAATCAAGAGTAGGAAGATCACGGAGGGGTTGCTGGTGGTATTGTTGAAGTTGTTTGAGCTTCAGGAGAAGAAGAAACTGATGTTGATGTTGATGTTGAATTAAGGTTTGGGTTTCTAAAGTTAGGGTTATGTAGAATTGATGATGATTTATCGTAATTGATGGATGAAAAACTGAGGGGTTGATATTGAATTGAAGAGATGAACCTTCTTAGGTCTTGAATCGAAAAGAAAAGGTAAAACATAAACTTTACTTAGGGTTTCGTAATTGTTTGAAAACTGTTTATGAAATTGATGTTTTGTTGATCAATTTAGAGTGGGTTTGTTGTTAATTAAAGACTAGATGTTTGTATAGAGTTTAATTTCAGTTTCTAGGAAGTTGAATTGGAAATTAGGGTTTATCCTTCTTAGGGTTAGTTGGTATGGATTTGGGTCTGTGGAGAATAAAATTGGAGTTGTTATGCTTATGTTTAACAAGGAGAAGATGAAGATCTGTCTGTACATCAAAGGCAGGGAAGATGGTGTAGATACAATGTATGGTGTTGAACATAATGGAGTTATAACAATTCATGGGTGATGATAGAACCAATTGTACTGGTACAATTGGTGAATTGGGATTGTTGTTGGTGTTATACTGGCGAGAATAATGAAGGGTTGAACTGATGGTGTTGTTTGTGTTGATGGCTTTGGCAGCCAGCGTCGTGCATGGCTTTGGCATAGAGTAGGCGCGGCCAAATTAGGGTTTAGGTGCAAACCGTGTGTTTTGGATTTGGGCCGCAAGTTGCCATGCGTCAGGTGGGGAACTTGTGTGGACGAGATCTGCATCTCAAAGAGAAGGGTAGCCGTTGATTATTGCAACCCTTCGTTTTAGCAACCAGCGTTGAGTCATGGCCTTGTCAAAGAATAGGCGCGGCCAAATTAGGGTTTAGGTGCAAACCGTGTGTTTTGGCTTTCGGCCGCAGGTTGACATGCGTCAGCTGGTGACTTTGGACGGCTAAGATCTGCATCTTAGATGGAAGGGTGACCGTTGATCGTTGCAACCCTTCATTTTTGGCAGCCAATGACGTGAAGGAGAGGCTGGCTTGGTATAGGCGCGACCAAAACTAGGGTTTGGTGCAAACCGTGGTGTTTGGCCTTGGGCCGCAAGTTGTCGTGCGTTAGGTGGCGAACTTGGATGGTCGAGATCTGCATCTCAAATAGAAGGGTATCCGTTGATTATTGCAACCCTTCGTTTTAGCAGCCAGCGTTGAGTCACGGCCTTGTCAAAGAGTAGACGCGGCCAAATTAGGGTTTAGGTGCAAACCGTGTGTTTTGGCTTTGGGCCGCAAGTTGCCATGCGTCAGCTGGCGACTTAATACGGCTAAGATATGCATCTTAGATGGAAGGGTGGCCGTTGATCGTTGCAACCCTTCGTTTTGGCATCCAATGACGTGAAGGAGAGGCTGGCATGGTATAGGCGCGGCCAAAACTAGGGTTTGGTGCAAACCGTGGTGTTCGGCCTTGGGCCGCAAGTTGTCGTGCGTTAGGTGGCGAACTTGGATGGTCGAGATATGTATCCCGAAGAGAATGGTAGCCGTTGATTATTGCAACCCTTCGTTTTGGCGTGGAGTAGTAGCTGGCATGGTTTGCCATTGGTACGGTGGAGCGGCGGGCATGGTTGGCATGCCTTGGCGCAGAGACGTGGCTGGCGTGGTTTGTCATTGGCACGGTGGTGCGGCTAGCATGGTTGGCAAGCCTTGGCGCAGAGACATGGCTGGCATGGTTGGCATGCCTTGGCGCAGAGACGTGACTGGCATGGTTTGCTACTGGCACGGTGGTACGGCTGGCTTGGTTGGCATGCCTTAGTGCAGAGACGTGGCTAGCACGGTTTGCCATTTTCACGGTGGTACTGCTGGCATGGCTGGCATGCCTTGGTGCAGAGACGTGGCTGACACGGTTTTCCATTGGCACGCTGGTGCGGATGGCATGGTTGGCATGCCTTGGCGCAGAGACGTGGCTGGCACGGTTTGCCATTGGCACGGTGGTGCATGGCATGGTTGGCATGCCTTGGCGAGACGTGGGCTGGCACGGTGGTGCGGTTGGCATGGTTGGCATGCCTTGGCGCAGAGACGTGGTGGCACGGTGGTGCGGCTGGCATGGTTGGCATGCCTTGGCGCAGAGACGTGGCTGGCACGGTGGTGCGGTGGCATGGTTGGCATGCCTTGGCGCGAGACGCGTGGCTGGCATGGTTGGCATGCCTTGGCGCAGAGACGTGGCTGGCATGGTGGTGCGGCTGGCATGGTTGGCATGCCTTGGCGCAGAGACGTAGCTGGCATGGTTTTCCATTGGCATGGTGGGAGAATTAGGGTTAGGTGTATACAGAGGTGATGTCAGTTAATACTAAGGGTTCTGTCGTGGAACATGACACATGTATATAAAAAAAAAGGTACCCTGGTAATTCTTACGTAAATACGCTGATTGACTCAATAAATGCGCTATTGGTCATAGTGACGTCATATCATATGTACAGTTTTACGATTTTATCCCTAAGCTAAAAACCACCATCAACACCAACAAAGGAGAAGGTTATAGCATAATTATTGTCCTTAGTGAACTTATATACTGAAAGCATATTGGTTGAGGCTAGGAAGATGAAGTATGTCTTGAGGAGTAAATTGCTTAACAATAATAAACATAAGTAAGTTACCAACTGAAGAAATAAACATACCTTCACCATTAGCAGTCTGAATGTAGGCATAACCCGTATAAAAAAAAAATTATAACCCTCGGAAGAGACATTGGATTTTTCCACTACCAACATTCTAAGGATTCTTGCCAAAAATACTAACTGATGCAAGCATAACATGTAGGCTTTGTATTAGAGTATAACCTCGATAATTAATACGCAAAATTAAGTATGTTTATACACTTATAAGCAAGATGACCAAATAGATTTTTAGGTTCGACATTAAGGCATATCACTAACCGGAGGTACAAAGGAAGAAGTACATGTATTAAATCTCTACAATATGGATGAATGACCTCCTCTAAAATTAGTATTGCAAGGTCTCCTGCCTCTATAATTAGGACTATAACCTCCTTTCATAATTATATTAAGCATACGATAAATTTAAACTGATATAAGATTATGAAATTTAGAGAGAAAGACCTTGCTCTCATAATCATAAAACTGAACTAAATCTTTAAGAAGTCACAATTCCTTCACTCAAGAATATATTATGCAATACAACACTTGTAAATAACGGATTTCTGATTAATGTAACCAAAATAAATAAGGAGAAGACAATCCATACAATCTTAACTAAAACAGTACTGATTTTCTTAATTCATTGAGACAAGTAATGACAGAATCATTAGCAAGTTTAATTGATTGCAACTTACTTGTCAAATGAAACCGAAAAAGTGGGGGTAGAACAACCTCACCCAATATTTCGCTTAGCAATCTGTATGAACTAACTCCAATATACTTTCAAGAGAATCAACTAGATAATCAGACTCAATCTTAAGAAAATTATATCAAAGAGTTATATCTCAATTTATCGATTCAATACTTACTCAAGCAAATAGAAATCTGCGAGTCTAATTGAATACAAGAGAAATTAATTTGAACGGTACCAAAGACCAATGTTCAAGGATCAATCAATTTCAATCAACAACCAAAGGTTGGATTTACCAATTGATCGATTCAACGCACAACCTGTGATATTTCAATTATATAACAAAATATAATGTGGAAAAGAAATAACACAGACACTAGAAGTTTTGTTAACGAGGAAACCGCAAATGCAGAAAAACCCCGGGACCTAGTCCAGATTGAACACACACCGTATTAAGCCGCCACAGACACTAGCCTACTACAAACTAACTTCGGTATGGACTGTAGTTGAAACCCAATCAATCTCACATTGATCCAAGGTACAATTGCGCTCCTTACGTCTATGATCCCAGCAGGATACTACGCACTTGATTCCCTTAGCTGATCTCACCCACAACTAAGAGTTGCTACGACCCAAAGTCGAAGACTTTAATAAACAAATATGTATCACACAGAAAAGTCTACAGGAATAGATAAATTTGTCTCCCACAGAAATACCTACGAGTTTTGTTTCGTCTTTTGATAAATCAAGGTGAACATGAACCAATTGATATACCGGACTTATATTCCCGAAGAATAGCTGGTAGGCTTGGGAATGTGGTTTATTTTTCGCCTACATGTAATACTGCAAGTGCACAATGCCAGTGGAAGCAAGGGCAAGTACAGGTCGATCCTCAGGGAATTTGTGTGTGTAATGTTGATCTAAAGGCTTCCTAACTGATTTCTAAAGAAGTGACAGAGTTGTAATGCAATTGTGAACTGATTTTGGTGTCGATACGACTGAGTTGGAGTTGTGACTCTAATCTAAGGCAGCAAATAATCAAAAGAAGTTGTAGACTATTGATTGAGTGGTACTAGGGTGATTAAATCCACCCTCTGATCTTATATTAATGCACTACAAATTTTCACTTTGTTCTTAGGCCTTCCCTTGAAGGTCTTAATTGGATAATTGATGAACTAAGTCTCCTTACCTACCCCTAGTATCACTGGTCTTATTACAGTACCAGTGATCACAGGTAAATTCAGTTTATTAGCTAACTATTTTCCTAAGCAATACACACACTGAGAACAAGTTGATAATCTAATTGCTTCATATCAAATCAAAGGGCTTCATTTACACCCTAGTTTAAAAGACTTAGAACATCATGCAAAGAGTAAAATGAACTTGAAATTAAATTCTAAAACTAAACCCTAAAACTCTGACTGTTTTTCTCTCACCACAAAATAACAATTTATATCTCACAAAATAACTCGAGTAGACCATTATAACAAAACCCAAACCTCTTTCTTCGCTAACTGCTCTCTGACTCCATGATTTGATGTAACCCTAACCCTAGTTCTTCCTATCTCAGACTTAGCTTCTAGGGAAGAAGCTATGAGTGAGATAGAAAGCAAGTAGGGGGGAGAAGATGGTGCGGCTGTGCTGTTGGTGGCTGGTGTCAGGAAAAAAGGATGGTGAAGGTGGTGGAGCTCTGCAACTGGTATGGGTGAAGGAGGTGGAGCTCTGTGGAGTTGTTGGGGAGAAGATGGAGGAGAAAATGTATTTGGTCGATAGGGTATAGGTGTAGGTGGGTTTTGTTGTGAAGCAGGCACATCGAGTGTTGATGGAAAGTACGGAGCGAGCATTGGATGCGGATGGGCGAGATCTGAACGGCTCAAGGAGAATCGGGCTGTTTTGGTGTTGAGCGGGAGCAGCGAGAAATGATGTGAGGAAGGCAGCGACCGTTGGATGCGGATGGGCGAAATCTCACGGCTCAGAAGGAACGGACTCGGATCCGGGTGATGGGTCGGGTCTTGGATAGCTCAAGCCCATATCTTGTAGATGGGTTGCTCCTTGTTGGGTTTGCAACCGACGCGCGCGCGCGGCTTTGGCTTTCTCGCTCCATAGACTCTTGCCTCCAATTTTCTCGCTCTTTTGGCTCCTCAATTTCTCCAAGCTTTATTTACTACCTAAAAACACAAAATTAATTAGTACAAATATTTATTCTTGAAAACAAAGAAAATACGAGAACTGGGATAATATCC
Organism: Papaver armeniacum; assembly: GCA_023531295.1. Taxonomy (NCBI): domain Eukaryota; kingdom Viridiplantae; phylum Streptophyta; class Magnoliopsida; order Ranunculales; family Papaveraceae; genus Papaver; species Papaver armeniacum. The sequence goes on from JAJJWW010007583.1 coordinate 98,515, forward strand.
GATTCTCGAGCACAAAAGATGAGTTAAATGCCAATAAATAGATGTAGAAATATGCAATATTTGGCACTCATCAAATACCCCCAAACCTGAATTTTACTTGTCCTCAAGTGAAACAGAAATTAGGAAATCCTAACTATACTACTGTCGCGGGTCTCTCGAATGCATTTAGCGTATGCACTAAGCCTTTAAACCCCTAGGTGTCCCTAGTGGACGAGTTGTAGTCTCGTGAGGGTTTACCAGAGGTGTACCCACAAAACCTTCTCCAACTTCAGAGTGTAAAAGAGTCTCAAGCATCCAAGGAGCTATGAGGACATAGAGTTTCGCATGCTAGTAACACGAAGTTAGAACTACCAAAGAACGCATTCTCATCCTTAAGTGCCGAGCGAGAAGTAACCATACCATATGAAAGAATTCGGATTCGATTGTGATCATAAGCCTCGACTTCGCCTCACCATTAGGGTTTTATGATAATTGCACTCAAAAAGATCGCTTTTTAGTCTCTCATGTGTGCGAGGCGCGGGAATAAAGAGAGAAATCCCGCACACGTTGTAGGTAAGAAGGATAACCTTCCGAAATAATTTTCGGAGACTCCACGAAGTGTGGACAAAAAGAATCTTTTTCGATGATCTCTAAGAAAGGAAATCAACCATTAGCAAGGATGGGAGTACTCACTTACCTTCTCACCCGATCGGCAATTAATATCACTCTCTCAGCATTCATAGAAACGTCTTCAATCTTCGGTCTTCGGTCTTCAACTGTTGATGATGAACTTCTGAACTTCACAAAAACTTGAAAATTTTTTTTTTTTTTTTTTTTTTTTTTTTTTAATATGTAATATGATGATAACTAGACTCAGAAAAATAAACAACATTTTTTTTTTTTTAAACATACATGACATGAAAATAACAATAAAACAATAAAACTTATCTTGTCTTGATTTCATAAACTTCACTAATTCTCATCCTATTTTCTTTTCTTTTCTTTTCTTTGTTGCACGTAAACCTTGGATTATTTCAAATATTCTGATGATGCTCCGCTTGCTGACGATGATGTGTTTCTATGAATCTGTTGATGTTGTTGAGAGGGAGAGAGTGATGCTAACTGCAAATCGGTATTTAGATAGAGTTTTCATCTTTAAACGTCACCCTCATGATTGACGGAATTAGCACTCAAGAGATCAAAAATAGTGCTGAAAGTGGTGCGAAGTTGGGTAGCTCACCATTCCTACCCGGAATTGACGTACGGTGACACACACTCTAACAACTTTTCTAGAAAGTCACAAAGAGTGAAGGTCGGTACCTCGCTTGATGTAAAATGGGTAGTCTCCACTATGGGTGATCACAATTCTACTACCGAATATCTAAACAGCACCTAATTCGCCCTCCGGTATGGTTAAATCCAACTTTAACGCTCTAATCAACTAAGAAACCCGATTGTGTTCTCCAGTACTTCTAAGTTCTGTTATTTCGGTCAGACTCTCTATGTAAACATAGCTAGAAGTATGCTAGTGACTCTAAAATCTCTAAAAGTTGGAGGTTTTTATGTACATATTTACAAAGATTTTTTTTTTTTTTTTTTTTTTTTTTTGAAAGTAAAAGAAAGACTAAAAACTCTATATGCAAATGCACCCCCAAACCTAAATCAAACATTGTCCTCAATGTGTCAACAGATGAGAAGAATTTAAACAGTCACATACCAAGAGAACTATGTTGAGTAGAGAAAAGGGAAGAGATTACCGGATGTACAAGGATGTTGCTAAACCAAAGGAGGATGAATGCTTTGAAAGCAAACACCCAAGGGGCAAGACAAAAAGTTTGGTTAGCACACAAAAAAATTATGCAAAAAGAAAAAGAAAAAGGGAAAGAAGATGGATTTTTAGTCCATATGTATGTACACAAGTGAACTAAATCAGTCCATGTAGATGGGGTCTTTCAAATCGACGGTCTCAACTTCTGGTGGAAGATGCTCCAGAAATGGTTTCAGTCTCTGACCATTGACCTTGAAAATGTTCTTGGTTGCTGGGTTTTCAACTTCTACAGCTCCATGGGGAAAGAAGGTACCTACCAAGAATGGTCCTGACCATCTAGAATGTAAATTCCCTGGAAACAAATGCAAACGAGTGTTGTACAGTAAAACTTTTTGGCCAGGTGTGAAAGACTTGCGCAGAATGCGCTTGTCGTGAAACACTTTCATTCTTTGTTTGTACAATTTGGCACTATCATATGCATCATTTCTCAACTCTTCTAACTCATTGAGTTGAAGTTTCCTATGGGTACCATCCTTATCAAGATCAAAATTCAACTTCTTCACAGCCCAATATGCACGGTGTTCTAACTCAACAGGTAGATGACATGCTTTACCGTACACAAGTCTGTAAGGAGACATCCCAATGGGAGTCTTGTATGCAGTTCTATAGGCCCACAAAGCATCGTTTAAGCGCAAAGACCAATCTTTCCTAGAAGGATTGACAGTCTTCTCAAGGATATGATTAATTTCCTTATTAGAAACTTCTACTTGGCCACTGGTTTGAGGATGGTAAGGTGTTGCGACCTTATGAGTGATTTCATACTTGCGCACTAGTGATTCAAAGGGTCTATTGCAAAAATGACTACCTCCATCACTGATTATTGCCCTAGGGGTTCCAAAACGGGAGAAAATGTTTTCCTTAAGAAAAGAAAGAACAACTTTATGGTCGCTAGTTTTGGATGCAATGGCCTCTACCCACTTAGAGACATAATCAACAGCAACAAGAATGTACAACTTACCTTCAGAGTTAGGAAATGGACCCATGAAATCAATACCCCACACATCAAATAGCTCAACAATCAAAATGGGTTGTAAGGGCATCATGTTTCTCTTAGTGATACTTCCTAATTTCTGGCATCGGTCACAAGCAACACAAAACGCATGGCTATCCTTAAACAGTGTTGGCCAATAGAAACCGCTTTGCAAGATCTTTGCAGCAGTTTTTTTGGCACTAAAGTGGCCTCCACATGCATGGTCATGACAGAAAGAGATGACATCCCTTTGTTGTAATTGGGGACACATCTCCTAATGATTTGGTCTTGGCAGTACTTAAACAAATATGGGTCATCCCAAAGGAAATGTTTAACTTCAGCCAAGAACTTAGAACGGTCTTGTTTAGACTAATGCAAGGGCATTCTACCTGTAGCAAGGTAGTTCACAATATCATCAAACCAAGGCATCTCAGACACAAGCATCAATTGCTCATCAGGGAATGATTCCCTAATTAGCACAGATTCATCAGCAGATTCAACATTCAACCTAGACAAGTGATCAAAGCAACAACATTTTTCTCGACCCTTTCTTATCTCGAATTTCGAGGTCAAACTCTTGTAGCAAGAGTATCCATCGAATTAGACGAGCCTTAGCATCTTTTTTAGACAAAAGATATCTCAATGCAGCATGATCAGAATAAATGATGACCTTAGACCCTATCAAATAAGATCTAAACTTATCTAATGCAAACACAATAGCTAGCAACTCTTTCTCAGTAGTGGAATAATTCAATTGAGCATCATTAAGTATTTTACTAGCATAGTAGATCACATAAGGAAGTTTGTCTACTCGCTGGCCCAAAACATCTCCTACAGCATAGTCAGACGTATCACACATAATCTCAAATGGTAATGACCAGTCAGGTGGTCTGACTATAGGGGAAGATGTAAGGAGATCCTTCAGTTGCTCCCATGCTTCCTTACAAGCATCATCAAAGACAAATGCAACATCTTTTGCAAGAAGATTGCACAAAGGTCGTGAAATTTTACTAAAGTCTTTGATGAATCGGCGGTAAAAACCCGCATGGCCTAGAAATGATCTGATGTCCCTCACAGAACGAGGTTGAGGCAAGTGTTGAATGAGATCTACCTTGGCTTTGTCTACTTCTATGCCTTTTTCCGAGATAATATGCCCTAGGACGATGCCGGAGTTAACCATGAAATGACATTTTTCCCAATTCAAAACCAAATTCTTTTCCTTACACCTAATCAGCACACAAGTGAGGTGATGCAAACACTCGTCAAAAGAAGACCCAAACACAGAAAAATCATCCATAAAAATCTCAAGAAACTTATCTACGATGTCGGAAAATATGCTCATCATGCAACGTTGAAAAGTAGCGGGTGCATTGCACAACTCGAAAGGCATACGACGGTAAGAAAATGTTCCATAGGGACATGTAAACGTGGTTTTTTGTTGGTCTTCGGGTGCTATGTGAATTTGGTTGTAGCCAGAATAGCCATCTAAGAAGCAGTAGTGACTATGTTTTGCTAACCTTTCCAGCATTTGGTCAATGAAGGGAAGGGGAAAATGGTCTTTCTTTATTCTTGTGTTCGGTTTTATATAATCAATACAAACTCGCCACCCCGTGGTCACACGGGTGGGGACAAGTTCATTCATCTCATTTTGAACTACGGTAATGCCGGACTTTTTGGGTACTACCCGAATGGGATGACCCCGGCTATCGGAACGGGTAAATAATACCCGCATCAAGCGGTTGAGAATCTCACCCTTGACAACATCTCTCATGTTGGGGTTAAGTCTCCTTTGCATTTCCCTAGATGGTTTAGTGTTCTCTTCAAGATTTATGTGATGCATGCAAATTGTGGGACTTATACCCTTAAGATCGGAGATGGTCCAACCTAAGGCTCCTTTATGCTCTTTAAGTACTTCTAAAAGTTGACTTTCTGTTCCGTGTCTAAACATGATGCAATAATCACGGGTAAAGTATCGAAGGACCTAAGAATGCATACTTCAAGGTATCGAGTAATGGTTTCAAATCAAGCTTAGGTGGTGTGTCAAGAGGTGGGGCGATTTGGAATCGAGAGTGGAAGTGGTTCCACCGCATTACGCCATTTAGCAATATCCATGTGTGGGACAGATTCAAGCAACGAGTGAATTTCACCAATGTACTTAGACTCGAAGAGATCTAAGTCAAAGTTATCTAAACATGCTTGCAAAGGGTCCACCGACAAAATGTCGGGCAAAGAGTCTTGGATCGACTCTCGATCATGTTAATCTCATGCAAATCAAGTATCATCACAATCAATGGGTTGTTGACTAGTGTTAAAAACATTGACTCTACGGTCATGTTACCAAAAGACAATTTCAACACTCCATTATGACGGTTGATGATGGCATTGTACGTCGCCGGGAAAGGACGTCCTAAAATCACGGGAATGTGATTACTTGGGTTTTGCACGGGTTGAGTATCTAAGACGATGAAGTCCGGGAAAGAAAAATTTATCAACCTTGATTAACACATCTTCGACAATACCACGGGGATTCTCACGGATCTGTCCACTAACTGTAGCGTAACAGGTGTGGGCTTCAGCTCCCCAAGGCCCAATTGCACATACACAGAGTATGGCAATAGATTCACACTTGCTCCTAAGTCTAGTAACGCCTTTTCGACCGTGTGGTCGCCTATGGTGCATGTAATTGTTGGACTGCCTGGGTCTCTAAACTTAGTTGGAATCTTGTTTTGGATTATGGAGCTCACTTGCTCAATGAGAAAGGCACGCTTATGCACATGAAGCTTTCGCTTTTGTGTGCACAAGTCCTTCAAAAACTTAGCATAGGTGGGTATTTGCCTGATTGCTTCGAGAAATGGAATGTTTATGTTAACTCTTTTGAACATTTCCAAAATCTCGTTGTATTGGTTACCCCCCTTATGTTGCACCAACCTTTGTGGGAATGGAGCAACAGTACATGACTTGGCAAAGAAACATCTATATTGGTAGGATTCTTGGGTTTATCAACATGCTCAGATTCTTTCTCTACAGTAGATGTTTTCTGCGGTGTTGTGTGTACTGGTGAGTCTGATGGAGACTCGACTGTGGTACACCTACATTGTTCTCAACAACTATACCACTACGGAGAGTGGTGATAGCATTCGCCCGACTATGTGAAGGTTCATTGCAGGTAGAGGAGCACGCTTGAAACACATTCTTTGGATTTTCTTTGGGGTTGACTAGGAAGTTTTCCTTTTTCTCTCTCATTCAATGCATCACGATTTGACCCATTTTAAGTTCTAGACTTGTGAAACGTTGGTCGGTGGTTTTCGAAGTTGTGAAAGATTTTGGGTTAACAGACCGACACGGTCTTCTAAGCTAGTCTTTTTCTCTACGTGGTGCGAGGGTGTGGTTGTACTTGGGGGTTTCTAGGATATGAGTATCCTTGGTTGTTATTTGTTGGTCCCCCTTGTATAGGCCCTTTAGACCATGAGAAGTTAGGGTGATTCCTCCACCCTGGGTTGTAGGTTTGAGAATACGGGTTGTTCTCTTGCCTATGGTACAATGCATTGGCTTGCTCGGTTTTGGACTCTTGAAATGCGTGCAAGTCTAGACAGCTATCCACTAAGTGGTCAGAGCTATGGCATGCGGCACAAGTGGCCATTTCAATTTGGTCAAGGAGAGTAGGGGCATTAGATTTTACATTCTTCTGCAACTCAAGCATTTCTATTCTCCGGGCCAAAGATGCCATTTTTGCATTTTCCTCAAAGTCAGACTCGATTCTATGAACATTACCTACAGGGGTAGTCCTTTTCGGTTCACGGATGGACTCCCACTGTTGAGTCTTTTCAGCGACTTCGATTAAGAAATTCCAAGCCTCATCAGCACTCTTGTCAATAAATGCACCATTGCACATTGACTCGACTGTGGTTCGGGTTCTAACATCTAGACCCTCATACAAGATTTGCACGAGTCTCCATTTTTCAAAACCATGGTGGGGACATTGGAGTAATAATTCATTGAATCTCTCCAAGTACTTTGCTAGAGTTTCGTCTTCTAATTGCACAAAACCATTTAGACTTTGGCGAATTGTCGCCGTCTTATGGTTTGGGAAAAACTTTTTGAAAAACTCTTTTGTGAGGTCATCCCATGTTCTAATGGACTGTGGTTGTAGGGCATGAAGCCAAGACTTGGCTTTGTCTTTCAGAGAAAAAGGAAACAATCTCAGTTTGAGGGACTCCTCTGGCATTTGGTTAAAACGCAGAGTCCCACAAATATCCTCAAAATCTCTCACGTGATGGTAGGGGTTTTCAGCATTGACCCCTCTAAACACGGGTAACATGTGAATGGTGTTTGCTTTCAGTTCAAACCGACAAGCATCGGTTTGGTGAGAATGATGCAAGAGGGCTGGCTTGCCCTAGTTGGGTACATGTAGTCCTTGAGACTACAGGGTTGGTTTTGTTCATCACCCATAGTTTCTGTTTCGGGTGAGCTTGGGCTTTCTGTTGAAGAACTGGGTATGCTGACGATTTCGTCCGGGCGGATTCTAACTAGTCGATTTGTTTGGTCTCTAAAAGACACAATCATAGCCTAGCTAGCGCATCTAGCATGTTCACATACAATCAAATTCAACACAGATAAGCAAAAACTCAAAAACAACACACCAATACAAGACTCAAGCCCAAAAGATTGCTTTTTGATGTTGTAAAGCCCAGCTAATTAGGTGGATTCCAGCCCAGATGATGTGGGCTCAGTTTGTTTGCACGGCCCAGGTTATGCAAAAATGCACAGCCCAATAGTTGTGCAAAGCCCAGAGGCTGGTTGGAGCAGAGCCCAGTTTATGTGGAGGTTGGGCTTGGCAGGATTACATCCCAGTTGTGTGAGCTTCAGCTTGTGCACGAATTTCACAAAGTGACACTCCAATTTCAGCACACATGAGTGCTTTAAGAATTGCACAGCACAAGTCTAAGTGCAGCTCACAGCACAACTTAGATCACTCACAAACTCATACTAAATGACACAACACATGACAGTTTAAGAGCAGCTCAGCTTATGCACGATTGGCAAAAATTTTGTGAGGTGCACATGGTATGGGATGTGCTCACTCAATGGTGAAGCATGTGCTAGGTTGTGTATTTGAAAACCAAGCTAGTTGCTATCACTAACCTTGCTATTTAATAATTCATTAAATCACCCACAAATTGCAGGAATTGATGCTAACACAGATGATGTCAACTGGGTCAGTTGACCTCAGTTCTCAGAGATCAAGCTCACAAGTATGCATATATTAGCAGGGCATATGGCTTAGCAAGTGACAGGTTAGCAAATGCACAGATGCACAGATTAGCCAATGGATGACGAGTGTGGTCTCACAAATTCAAGGTCTAGCACAAGGTTAAACATGCATAAAGGTACATGGCATGAGGCATCAACTATCTCAGTTGATGTCAATGGTCTGAGTTGATGTCAATTGTCACAGTTGACTCCACTTGAGCTTTCAGCTAACTTGGCTATCCAAGTTACAGCTCAACTCACAGCTTCAGGGGCTGGAGTTGGGCACAGGGCAATGGAAGTTAAGAGTATAGAGCTCACAGAACAATGATCTCAGGTGTAAGCAATACCTAGCAGGATAGCTAATTTGTTATGCAAGGTTGATACAGGTGCCTATACAATGATGATGCAATGTATTGCACAGATCCACATAGTAGAAATGTGAATTGCAGTGAGGTAAGGCTTATGAAGGAGGTGGCAAAATCACATATGCATACATCATGGTATTATTTGGCTCAGGGATACAGCACAAGAGATATCACACTCAACTAGCATGCAACTCAACTATCATGGAGTCATTCAGGTAAGCAGGGTTTGAGATACACTATCACCAGTAAAAACTGGGTTTAGGCAATTCCACAAATCGATCCTTGCTGCTCACTCTACTCTTCCTTGGGTTTGCTCAGCTGCACAGCTTGTACCTGTTAGCTCAACAGAAAGGATTAGCTCTTCTGGGATTACAATGACAAGCTAACTGAAATGTAATAAACAACATACAATAACAGTAGCATAGATGCACATGTTATGATACAAATGATTCCTAGCTTAACAAGAAGAGCTGAAATAATGCAAAATTACAACAAACCTATGGATGCAAGGTATATGAGATAGAATTGAAAGAACCTAAGCTATGCTAAGTTATACTACTAAATAATGATACAAAGTATATGCAGATTACAGCTGAAAGGAACCAAAATATGAAATGCAGGGTGAACAGATAGTTAGACAACTAAGTCACACTATAACACCAAAAGTAAAAAGAAACACAAGTATACTAACAAAGTGTAACTATGATGTAGAATGAGACAGGCAGATAAACAAAGGAAATTCACAACTAAGTTATACTAACAAAGGAAAACAAATAACACTTCAAAGCAAGTATATACAGGGATAGGTTGAAAAACAGTGGAGCAAGCAATTATGTACAAGACCAAGCTGGAAATCAGTAAGATGAAGCAAATGATTAATGCAGCACACTACCAATTCCCCGGCAGCGGCGCCAAAAACTTGGTAGGCTTGGGAATGTGGTTTATTTTTTGCCTACATGTAATACTACAAGTGCACAGTGCCAGTGAAAGCAAGGGCAAGTACAGGTCGATCCTTAGGGAATTTGTGTGTGTAATGTTGATCTAAAGGCTTCCTAACTGATTTCTAAAGAAGTGACAGAGTTGTAATGCAATTGTGAACTGATTTTGGTGTCGATACGACTGAGTTGGAGTTGTGACTCTAAACTAAGGCGATAAATAATCAAAAGAAGTTGTAGACTATTGATTGAGTGGTACCAGGGTGATTAAATCCACCCTCTGATCTTATATTAATGCAATACAAATTTTCACTTTGTTCTTAGGCCTTCCCTTGAAGGTCTTAATTGGATAATTGATGAACTAAGTCTCCTTACCTACCCCTAGTATCACTTTGGTCTTATTACGTACCGGTGATCACGAGTAAATTCAGTTTATTAGCTAACTATTTTCCTAAGCAATACACACACTGAGAACAAGTTGATAATCTAATTGCTTCATATCAAATCAAAGGGCTTCATTTACACCCTAGTTTAAAAGACTTAGAACATCATGCAAAGAGTAAAATGAACTTGAAATTAAATTCTAAAACTAAACCCTAAAACTCTGACTGTTTTTCTCTCACCACAAAATAACAATTTATATCTCACAAAATCACTCGAGTAGACCATTAAAACAAAACCCAAACCTCTTTCTTCGCTAACTGCTCTCTGACTCCATGATTTGATGTAACCCTAACCCTAGTTCTTCCTATCTCAGACTTAGCTTCTAGGGAAGAAGCTATGAGTGAGATAGAGAGCAAGTAGGGGGGAGAAGATGGTGCGGCTGTGCTGTTGGTGGTTGGTGTCAGGAAAAAAGGATGGTGAAGGTGGTGGAGCTCTGCAACTGGTATGGGTGAAGGAGGTGGAGCTCTGTGGAGTTGTTGGGGAGAAGAAAGAGAAGATGGAGGAGAAAATGGATTTGGTCGATAGGGTATAGGTGTAGGTGGGTTTTGTTGTGAAGCAGGCACATCGAGTGTTGATGGGAAGGACGGAGCGAGCATTGGATGCGGATGGGCGAGATCTGAACGGCTCAGTGATGAGTGCCAAATAGTGCATATTTATACACCTTTTTATTGGCCTTTTACTCATCTTTTGCGTTTAGAAATCAGATATTATCCCAGATTCTGTGTTTTCCTTGTTTTCAAGAATAAATATTTGTATTAATTAATTTTGTGTTTTTAGGTAATAAATAAAGCTCGGAGAAACTGAGGAGCAAAAGAGCGAAGAATCGGAGGCAAGTATCTATGGAGCAAGATGGTCGAAGCCCGCGCGCAATGCTTGCAACCCAACAAGTAGCAACTCATCTCAAGACATGGGTTTAAGCTAGACCCGACCCGCGACCGGATCCGAGCCCATACACTCCAAGCCGTTGAGATCTCTATCTTCCACATCCAATGGTCGCTGCCTCCACGTGCATCATAGATCGCTGCCCCCGTGCAACACTAGATCAAGCCAAAACCGCTTACCTCCCTGAGCCGTTCAGATCGCACCAGCTTCATCCTACGCTCGCTGCGCCTTCCTCATCGAGCTTTGATGTAACCGCTTCACAACAAAATCTCCATACCCTATACCCACTCGAGCAAACCTATTCTCTCACCCATCTTCTCTTTCTTCTCCCCCATGCCTCTCTGCAAAACCCATACCTCCATCTCCCGACCAAACTCCACAGTCACCACCTCCATCTCCTGCCCACCCCGCAACCACCACTCCCGCAACAGCCCGCTCCATCTTCGTCACCTCTAGTTTTAGTTATCCCTTTCCTAGCCTCTCTCAACAACTCTAGAGGCTATGAAAGAGATAAATGGAACTAGGGTTAGGGTTCGTGTAAGCAATCGATTAATGGAGTCGAGATGATTGAGTAGAGCCATCACTCGATTCAGAGACATGGGTGAAGAGTATGTTTACTTTATTTTTCTATTTTATTTTGATTTTTGAGAAGAATTAGGGTTTGAGATATTTTCTCTTGCATGTATAAATAACAGTGAGTGGGGTGTTGTTAGGGTTACGCCTGGATTAGCCAGTGCAGTCAATTAGGTTTAATTTGTGTTCTTGCTATTTTTATGTTCTAATTTAATTGCTAGGGTTTCACTGAAACCCTAATTCCCAATTGTGTTTGAACTGTGTTGAATATTCTTGAGAGCTTAATGTATTAGATAACTTCAAATTTTAACACCTCAACTCTTTTCTCTCACAGTGCATACCAAAGCCATGGATGCACTGTAGTTAGGTTAATACTGAGTTGAGAGTGATTCAGCTCTTGCTTCTAATTTTAATACTAATTCCCCTGACTAGTTGTGCTAAATTAGACAACTAGTACTTAGGGTTAGTGCCTTAGCTGCTATTTAAGTTATCACTTGGAGAAACTCTTAGATAAATGGTAGCTAGTGACAAGCTTCACTTGTCTGGTATAAGAACAAGAACTCAAACTAGTTGAGCACATAGTAGGAATTCAGAGGTGGATTTGAAGACCTAGCAAGCCTTCTTTTATCTCTGTCCTTTACCTTAGTTTAGGATCACTTCACTAAAAATCAGCCGTATTGGCACAAAAATATCTGTATTACCATCTGTTGTCACTTGTTACCACTTGAAATTCAGTAGAGCAGCCTTAGATCAATATCAGAGCACCACAAGTCCTTGTGGGATCGACCCGTACTTGCCGCGTCTCCGATAGACGCCGTGCACTTGCGGTATTACACGTAGGTCAAATTTACATACACTTTCGAGGCCTACCAAGTTTTTGGCGCCGTTGCCGGGGACTTGGCGCGTGCCTTGCTGATTTTTGGGCTAGTACTTCACTGAATTCTCACCATTGTATATACGCACTTGCATCTTTTATAGCTTTGTTATTGCATTTTATTTTACACCCGTATTTGCACCATCATGATAACTTATTTGTTTTCTTTGATTTAGCCGTTATAAGCATGATAACTTAGTCATTTTCTTTTACTTGCATCTTAGTTCCATTACTTCCTGTCATAGTATAACATAGTGTTTTCCCGCACTTGCACCTTGAGTGTTACCACTCGGTTGGAGCTTTGTCGGTAGTTACAAGGAAACTAAGCATCCCCGTATCTTAGTTTCACTTGTAATTCTTGTCCCCCGTCACCCAAGTTATTCTCGGTTGCATATTCCTTTTGCCTAAAACTCGCACCCTTTTTGAGAACTGAGACTTCTCTCCTGAGTTAACAGGTGCTTGATGTGCTTGCTGTGCTGCTAAGTAGCTGAGTCAACCCAAGGGAAGGCGCGGGACTTGAGGTTAGTCCCCTGTATGCCACTAAACTTCCTAGGTATGCTCTGTGCCATTTATGCTCAACCGTAACCTTGTTTTGAACCTTGTATGAGCTTTCACCTGCCATCATTTGAGCTTGTTGAGCTGTGTTCTGTTAAGGTTGTGCACACTCTATCATTTTGCATCTGTGCTTCTATGAACCATATCTGAGCATACATCTGTGAGCTTGTTGCATCGGCATTTTTTTTTTTTTTAGTGAGACCTTGAATATCATGTGACTTGTTGGATCTGCTGAGCCATGATCACATGAGAAATTACCAACCTTCACGCCATACTCACTGTTGCATTAGCTACCCCGCTCCCTTGCTAGCCCCTCGCAGCCTACAAGTTTGAGGTACCACCTGTGGAAGCTAACACCTTTGAGCCATTGTCTATCTGTCTTGTGAATGTTTTCTTGTCTTTGTTTAAGAAATTGGGTCATTTTCTGTTGTGAGTTGTTATTTTTCTGTGCTTGGCCTGACCAGGGCTGCACTTGATCCTGTGCTGTGCAAGCATTAGGCTGCAAGCACTAAGCTGTGCTGTGTGCTCTGTGTGTATTGAGCACATAAACCCTGCCCTGTTCAGCTGACTCCCTATGTTGATTTCACTAAGCACCCCGATCTATGTCATTGTGTGTGAATTTGTGTCTTTGTGGTGTGAATTACCCTGAGCTTAAACCTGGGCTCTGTGCAAGCCTTCTGCCAACCGGAGTTGCCAGTTGTTGGGCTAATCAACATAAACTAGAGCCCACAAAAACCTAAACCGTGCATATGAGCCGAAACCCAACCCTTGGGCTCAACATAAATCGAACTCGCCGAGCCCATAGTCCGCTTTGGGCTATACCCTTTTCGCCGGTGCGCACACAAACTCAGCCCACATATCGAGCCTTTTCACTGGGCGCAAACAGCTAGAGCCCACAAAAAGATAACCAAAACTCAGCCCACATACTTTGGGCCATCAACTGGGCTTGCACTCGCACAACCGAGCCCACAATCATAGTTGGGCTAATCGACCCCAAAGCCGAGCTTTGCACCCTCCTTCACCCACATAAGCTACACATCTGGGATGAGCAGCCAATCTGGGCCAAATCATCTAGGCTAGAACCCAAACAGTTGGGTTTTGCTATCATAGCTGGGTTGCACATAACCCAACTAATCCCAATAAACCAAATCTATTCCCATATAAACCAAAGCTCCCAACAAAACCAAAAATGAGCCCATTTAAACCAAACAAAACCCACATAAACCAAACTAGACTTTGAGTTCAATTTGAGTACTAAATCATGTCAGGATTTTGGTCTGCATCTGGGGATGGAAACAAATCCATTAGAGAGCTTGCTTACGGGCACGCTTCACCATATGGAACCCCCATAGACCATAATGATTTTAGGGCATATTATGAGCCTTCTCAGGGCCCTGACCTTGAGTACTCATACCCTAACCATCATGAGCACATGTATCAGTCACCACAGTGGGGAGTTGAACAATTTTATACTCCCCCAACTCCTAGTTTGCAATCAATAATGGAAACACTCATGGAGCAAAATGCTAGGCTTGAACTGAATGCAATACATGACCATCCATATAGCAACATGCATGATCATCCCTTCTCTAGTGAACCATGTGCACAACCATTTAATGATTATTCATATGAAACATGCATACCCACTATTGAAGACTCTCCCTCCATTGAACAATGTCACATGTTCTTAAAGATGAACCGGATTCATTTAGAAAAAGAAGAATGGAAGGCAGTTCATGATAGAATGATTATTGTCCCTAATAAAGAAAATCTTGAAAATAGTGTTTCTCTTCCTACTCATGCAACGAACACTGAATATGAACCTAATCTAGAGGTAAATGAGAATACTAGAAATGCTAATAGGGAAATGCATTTTTGTTATGATGATGATGATGATGAATATGATATGTTAGAAGAGCATATGCATGCAGAAAATATGATGGAATCTTTTGGTTCAGAGACGTTAGGCGTCTCTTCTGTGAACCCTATGAATGATACCTCTTCTAACATTCATATATGTGATATGGATTCTGAGCTTGGCTTTGTGAAATTCTTCAGTGAATGTGAGCATGCTTCACAACTTGTTTGTGACTTAGGACAGGATGAATCTTCTGTTGACACTAATGTTCTTTTGGATCATGATATTATTGTTGTGTCTGATTCCCTGCCCATATCACAATATGTTGCCTGCTCTGATGATTATGACATGGTGATTGATGAATTGTTCTATGCTGGTGAACATGATTTACCCTTTTCTGACCTTAGGAAAGTGTGTGATGGTACAAATGATTTTATACATGAAAATAACTTAGATGTACCTAACCTCTCTCCTGAGTCACAAATTGAAACTCCTCCACCAAACCTAGGTGTAGTTTGTAACAAAATTGCAAAACCAACTTTTCTGAAAATGCCTAACTTAGGCCTAGAGCTTTGTGCTTCCCAAGTCCTCTTGGACTATTTTGCATCAAAGTATGACACCTTTAGGGAACCACAGTTGGAATGTGTATGTCTGCCTGTTCTTAACAAAACTCATTTTGAGTTAGACCTTTTGCATGATGTACCTTTAAAATTGCAAGATTTTGTTCTCACAAACACACCTGTTCACAAGTTTAGGTTTGGGGGAAACTCATTCACATACACAGTCTTACTTGCACTCTCATATTATATCTGTGTAAGGCTGTTGATGTTTGTATATATTTTCTATTGGGTTGATCCTCAACTCTTTAGATTGTTAGTTTATGGTGAATTTTCATTGTATATATCCAAGAGGACTTGTTAAATTTTTCTTTTCTTGATTCGGTTGAGTCTTCTTGCACATATATTATGCTAATCCGATATGATCTCCGTTGAGAATATTGGATTCTAGCCTTGACGAATGAAGCTCAACCTTGCTCCCGCCGACATCCGGTAATCTCTTCCCTTTTATCTTATCAAAGATAGTTCTCGCATGGTACGTGACTCGTTTAAATTTTTCCTATCTCGTGACACATTGAGGACAATGTTTGATTTAGGTTTGGGGGTGCATTTGCATTTATTTTTTTTATTCTTTTATTTTACCTTTTATTTTAAAAAAAAAAAAAAAAAAAAAAAAAAAAAAAATTCAATTCAAAACTCTTTTTGTAAAAACCTCCAACTTTTAGAGATTTTAGAGTCACTAGCATGCTTTTAGCTATGTTTACATAGAGATTCTGACCGAAATAACAGAACTTGGAAGTACCAGGAGAACACAATCGGGTTTCTTAGTTGATTAGAGCGTTAAAGTTGGATTTAACCATACCGGAGGGCGAATTAGGTGTTGTTTAGATATTCGGTAGTAGAATTGTGATCACCCATAGTGGAGACTACCCATTTTACATCAAGTGAGGCACCAACCTTCAATTTTTTTTGCAACTTTCTAGAAAAGTTGTTAGAGTGTGTGTCACCGTACATCAATTCCGGGTAGGAATGGTGAGCTACCCAACTTCGCACCATTTTCAGCACTACTTTTGATCTCTTGAGTGCTAGTTTTTGTCAATCATGAGGGTGACGTCTAAAGATGAAAACTTCTTCTAAATACCGATTTGCAGTTAGCATCTCTCTCTCTCTCAATCGCAAGACCCATAAAAACACATCATCGTCAGCAACCGGAGCAGAATCAGAATATTGAAAGAAAAGTTGAGATAGTCCAAGGTTTATGTGCAACAAAGAAAAGAAAATAGGATGAGAATTAATAAAATTTATAAAATCAAGACAATACAAGTTGTGGAAAAATTGAGTGATAAATTCCTTTGTCCATGGAGTTAGTTGTGTCATTATTTGTATTTTTATTTTCACTTTTTGTAATTTAAAAAAAAAAAAAAAAAAAAAAAAAATATTGTAGTTTATTTTTGCTACCACCATGGTAAAGAAGAATTTAAAAAGAAAAATCCAAACAACAAGGAATTTGAGTAGAAAAGTTAAAAATTGTCAAGTTTTGTGAAGTTTAGAAGTTCGTCATCAACAATTGAAGACCGAAGACCGAAGATTGAAGACGTTTCTATGGTTCTTATGAGAGAGTGATGTTAATTGTCGATCGGGTGAGAAGTGAGTGAGTACTCCCACCCTTGCTAATGGTTGATTTCCTTTCTTAGAGATCATCAAAAAAGATCTTTTTGTCCACACTTTTGTGGAGTCTCAGATTTTATTTCGGAAGGTTATCCTTCTTACCTACAACGTGTGCAGGATTTCTCTCTTTATTCCCGCCGCACACATGAGAGACTAAAAAGCGATCTTTTTGAGTGCAATTATCATAAAACCCTAATGGTGAGGCGAAGTCGAGGCTTATGATCACAATCGAATCCGAATTCTTTCATATGGTATGGTTACTTCTCGCTCAAAGACTTAAGGATGAGAATGCGTTCTTTGATAGTTCTAACTTCCTGTTACTAGCATGCGAAACTCTATGTCCTCATAGCTTCTTGGAGGCTTGAGACTCTTTTACACTCGAAGTTGGAAAAGGTTTTGTGGGTACACCTCTTGTAAACCCTCACGAGACTACAACTCGTCCACTAGGGACACCTAGGGGTTTAAAGGCTTAGTGCATACGCTAAATGCATTCGAGAGACTGCGATGGGGTATAGTTAGGATTTCTAATTTCTCGTTTCACTTGAGGACAAGTAAAATTCAGGTTTGGGGGTATTTGATGAGTGCCAAATAGTGCATATTTATACACCTTTTTATTGGCCTTTTACTCATCTTTTGCGTTTAGAAATCAGATATTATCCCAGATTCTGTGTTTTCCTTGTTTTCAAGAATAAATATTTGTATTAATTAATTTTGTGTTTTTAGGTAATAAATAAAGCTCGGAGAAACTGAGGAGCAAAAGAGCGAAGAATCGGAGGCAAGTATCTATGGAGCAGTAAGCCGAAGCCCGCGCGCGCAACAGTTGCAACCCAACAAGTAGCAACTCATCTCAAGACATGGGTTTAAGCTAGACCCGACCCGCGACCCGGATCCGAGCCCGTACACTCCAAGCCGTTGAGATCTCTATCTTCCACATCCAATGGTCGCTGCCTCCACGTGCATCATAGATCGCTGCCCCCGTGCAACACTAGATCAAGCCAAAACCGCTTACCTCCCTGAGCCGTTCAGATCGCACCAGCTTCATCCTACGCTCGCTGCGCCTTCCTCATCGAGCTTTGATGTAACCGCTTCACAACAAAATCTCCATACCCTATACCCACTCGAGCAAACCTATTCTCTCACCCATCTTCTCTTTCTTCTCCCCCATGCCTCTCTGCAAAACCCATACCTCCATCTCCCGACCAAACTCCACAGTCACCACCTCCATCTCCCGCCACGCCCGCAACCACCACTCCTGCAACAGCCGCTCCATCTTCGTCACCTCTAGTTTTAGTTATCCCTTTCCTAGCCTCTCTCAACAACTCTAGAGGCTATGAAAGAGATAAATGGAACTAGGGTTAGGGTTCTGTGTAAGCAATCGATTAATGGAGTCAGAGATGATTGAGTAGAGCCATCACTCGATTCAGAGACATGGGTGAAGAGTATGTTTACTTTATTTTTCTATTTTATTTTGATTTTTGAGAAGAATTAGGGTTTGAGATATTTTCTCTTGCATGTATAAATAACAGTGAGTGGGGTGTTGTTAGGGTTACGCCTGGATTAGCCAGTGCAGTCAATTAGGTTTAATTTGTGTTCTTGCTATTTTTATGTTCTAATTTAATTGCTAGGGTTTCACTGAAACCCTAATTCCCAATTGTGTTTGAACTGTGTTGAATGTTCTTGAGAGCTTAATGTATTAGATAACTTCAAATTTTAACACCTCAACTCTTTTTTCTCTCACAAAGGCATACCAAAGCCATGGATGCACCGTAGTTAGGTTAATACCGAGTTGAGAGTGATTCAGCTCTTGCTTCTAATTTTAATATTAATTCCCCGACTAGTTGTGCTAAATTAGACAACTAGTACTTAGGGTTAGTGCCTTAGCTGCTATTTAAGTTATCACTTGGAGAAACTCTTAGATAAATGGTAGCTAGTGACAAGCTTCACTTGTCTCGGTTTAAGAACAAGAACTCAAACTAGTTGAGCACATAGTAGGAATTCAGAGAGGTGGATTTGAAGACCTAGCAAGCCTTCTTTTATCTCTCGTCCTTTACCTTAGTTTAGGATCACTTCACTAAAAATCAGCCGTATTGGCACAAAAATATCTCAGATACCATCCGTTGTCACTTGTTACCACTTGAAATTCAGAGAGCAGCCTTAGATCAATATCGAGCACCACAAGTCCTTGTGGGATCGACCCGTACTTGCCGCGTCTCCGATAGACGCCGTGCACTTGCGGTATTACACGTAGGTCAAATTTACATACACTTTCGAGGCCTACCACTCAGGGAGAATCGGGCTGTTTTGGTGTTGAGAGGGAGCAACGAGAAATGATGTGAGGAAGGCAGCGACCGTTGGATGCGGATGGGCGAAATCTCATGGCTCAGAAGGAACGGACTCGGATCCGGGTGATGGGTCGGGTCTTGGGTAGCTCAAGCCCATATCTTGTAGATGGGTTGCTCCTTGTTGGGTTGCAACTGATGCGCGCGCGGGTTTGGCTTTCGCTCCATAGACTCTTGCCTCCAATTTTTCTCGCTCTTTTGGCTCCTCAATTTCTCCAAGCTTTATTTACTACCTAAAAACACAAAATTAATTAGTACAAATATTTATTCTTGAAAACAAAGAAAATACAGAATCTGGGATAATATCTGATTCTGAGCACAAAAGATGAGTTAAATGCCAATAAATAGATGTAGAAATATGCAATATTTGGCACTCATCAACAGCCTAGAAATATCAATCACCTCACACTAATCTTAATCGACTAGCGAAACAAGATATTGTAGAATCACAAACGATGAGACGAAGATGTTTGTGACTACTTTTCTATCTTGCCTATCGGAGAAATTAATCTCGAGCCAATTTTACAATTGTACTAAATACGATAGAAACAACAAGATAAGATCACGCAACTACAGAGAAATAGTTGGGTCTGGCTTCACAATCTCAATGAAGTCTTCAAGTCGTTAACCTACGAGGTCTCGGCAGAAACCTAAGGTTAAAGGAGTATCGACTCTAGCTTATACAACTAGTATCACACATGAGGTGTGGGGATTAGGTTTCCCAGTTGCTAGAGTTCTCCTTTATATAGTCTCCAAATCAGGGTTTGCAATCTAAGTTACCTTGGTAACAAAGCATTCAATATTCACCGTTAGATGAAAACCTGATTAGATTCAAGATAATATCTTTCAACCGTTAGATCGAACTTAGCTTGTTATACACAAATGAAATGCACGTTCATTTAGGTTTGTGTAACCGTACCTAAACGTGTAAACCTAGTTGGTTCAACAGTAGTTAACCAAATGGTTAGCCATATGAGCACTTTCATATCAACCTTATTCATCTTCACCATAACTAGTTCAAATGACTCAAAAGAACTAGTTAGAGAGTTGTTCAATTGCTTAGATCTCATAAAAGTATATAAGAAACAATCGAAGCCAAAACGATTTTGATTCACTCGAATCGATTCATGTACATTATAGCCACGGTTTGCAAATATGAATTCCTTAGTCTATTTATGTCTTAGTTCACGAATAAACCGTTTTTAGAAAATAACATACTCAAGTACGCATACCTGTACACATACTTAAGTACCCGGATTGAGTTTGTTTTCAGTTCACAAACTCCAGTAGAAATTCACGGGATGTGAACTTCCGACAGTACGCGTACAGGTACGCGGACTTTAGTTCCGGTTATCCTGAGCAGCAAAGTACGCATACTTTGGTTCAAGGATTTTGGACTTACACAAGTATGAGTTCACATACAATGTTTATATCCATTCATGGTTATAAATTCTAAACTCTCATTTCAATCATTGAAACATTCTTAGAGGATGTTAAATAGAGGTTATTCACACACTATTTTTCATCAATGCAATTTTCAAGATATTGAACTCATCAACATGACTTTCGTCACTTGTAAAGATGAACTTGGCCAAAGCGAAAGCTTACCAACACATATTTCTCGAAATAGATAAGCGAGATAAACTCGGCTCGAAATAACAAATGGTTATTTGGTTTTTGGTACTTATATTTTGTCCAACATTAGTGTTTGGTCTAACTTTTGTCCAGCTTTGCGTTTGGAACTTGGAAATGACGTTGACCCGCATTGACTGTCGTTGACAACACTTTAATTAATTTGTATAATAAAAATACTGTAAAAATACTGAATTTACAAGTGTATCCCTAAAGTTAGTCTAGGATCCAACGGCTTGAATGAAATCATTTATCCTACGGTCCTGATCAAAAGATCAAACATACATGAACCTAATTAGCTACTCTTCTTCCTCCGCCTCAGTCAGGTACTACTCCTACACAAAACCTCTTCCCTTCGCCTCTTACCCGTGCTCGTCAAAATGCTCATTAGTATCACGACGTACACCCAAAAAATAAACAACATTCGAATTAAACGCTCAAATTTCTTCACCGGCCGAATAACTAACTCAATCCCAACAGGAAATCTACCCAAAAATGTCGATCAAGTAAACTGTTGTTGTTGTTATATTTCTTTAAGTCAAATATTCTCTCTTTCATCTTCATTTTTGTAAATGAAAAAAATTCAAAATCAAGGGGAGTTTCATCAACCAATGGATAAATCCAAGTCGGAAAAGAGAATTAGTACTTACCTTGTTTGATGATTTATGTTGGAAACTAACCACGGCGATAGAGAGGAGTGACTGAAGGGGCGTTTGCGATTGAGAGATGCTTTAGCAGCTCTGGAATTTTTGGATTCGATTTCGTTGGTTTTCTACGATTTCATTTGAGCATGAATGAATGGAATTGGTGTTGTGTGGAATCTTTTATTTATTCATTTTGTTCTTGATTTAATTTTTGGATCTTCGGATTCGATTTCCCCAATTTTGGAACCCTTGATATGAGAGTGAGCAAAGAAATGGAAAACTTACTGGATCCCACTATTGATTTAGCATTTATTAGGCTAGTGATGGAGACACATAAAATGATGAAGGTAGTTGTGATGGCCGTTACAGTGGTACTGATAGGGAGACAGAATGTGGTGGTGGTGGTGGAGGCGGTGGCGGTGGTGGTGGCGGTGATGGTTTAGAGAAAAGATAGGTTCCCGTAGTATAACTGTGTAAATTTTTGTAAAAATGAAGGGCATGATAGTAAACTCGTTTACTAATTTTATCTATAAAAAAATAAATATAATTTGTTAACGGAAGTCAAGATTTAACATGGTCAATGTAGGTCAACGTTATTTCTAAGTACCAAACGCAAAGCTGGACAAATGTTAGACCAAACACTAAAGTTGGACAAAATGTAAGTACCAAAAACCAAATAACCCAATAACAAATGTGTATAATCGAAGTCTATATAGCAATACGACTTTTGTCTCAAGAAAGGAGACAAAGTAGATAGACTTTTGAGTGATAGATAAGTTCAAGTCTCCACATACCTTTTAGTCGATGAAGTTCCACCAGTTCCTTGAGTATTTCTTCGTCTTTTCATGATGAACGTCGTGGAGTCTAGAGCTCAACTACACTTTTTATCCTAGTCCGAGACTTAGCTATAAGTAGACTAGAAATCAAGACTTATAGTTTTGGCAACTAAACTTGACAAACAAGCTTGAGATAGCAACGCTTGCGAGTTCGACCAAGCAGTGCTCTAACAATCTCCCCATTCGTCAATTTTAGTGACAAAACTATCAATACATATGGAATACAAAATAAATAAACTTTGCAGCTTCTCTTCCACATACATGATCTCCTTGGTTCTTCAACATTACTCGAAATCTTCGTCACTTCTAAGTACTCCAATGATTCCAAAGATATTCAAATCAGCATCATCGTTGTTGAAGATCCGTATCCATAACAATGAGAAAACAAAAGCTCTCAATCATTGTTACATAGTGTCATAGTATTATTACACAGCATCAAAGTTCAATTGTATCACAACTTTGACAAAAATACTATGGTGATATGTATCACTCCCCCTTAGTCAATACTTCATCTCACATGAAAACCACTCCCCCTTACATAATGATCCGAAAACCATATGTATTTGTAGTGTGAACTACACATTAATTCTCCCCCCTTTTTGTCAATAAAATTGGCAAAGGTACGAAAACTAGTGGGATCCTAATGAAATTTCCATAGAGACACTTCATGACCAAAAGAAAGCACATATCAACTTTTTAGATGCAATCATATAGCCGAAACTAAATGCATTCATCAAGGAGTTTATAAAGATACAAGATAACCCCTATAATATTCCACAGCCGCACTCCCCACAAAGATTTGGCAATTAAGCACAAGTTCAATTAAGAACTCCCCCCCATCAAATGTCATTCCCGAAAGAACAACAAGAGCGACCTTACTTTTACAATAAAAGAAGGATTTCTTTGGACATAACAAATCACATGAAACATGAATTTGCATCCAAAAACTCAATTAAATCAACCACAAGAGAACCCATGATTAATTTAATCGGAAATGCTCAACATAAGAAAACTTACGGAGCCGCACAGTATATACATAAAAATATGGATCAGAGAAGATCAATACTACGGAATAAACAAAGATTCATTCTATCTTTCATCATTGTTTGCACAATGACATACAATATATTTAATCTTTGTAAACAAAAGTTCATCATTTCTTCCATCAATATTTGCATAATGACATAAAAGGCTTAACTTTTGTTTGTCAAAAGTTCATTCAATCTTTTATCAATACTTGCATATCGACATATGAAGGACTTAACTTTTGACCACGTATGGGACAATCATAGTTCACGGACGCAAACACACATATCCCATAACAAATTTCAATATATAAAACCATAAAGATTAATACTGCAAAATCATCTTCCAAATAAACTTTAGAATTTAAACAAATAAATATAAAAACATTGAAGATGAAAATCGTTGGACATAGCTATGTGTAATCACAATAATGGCTATTCCAAACTCTAGTTATTCTTTTTAAAAATACAAGAATAAAATTCTCATAAGAAGTTTTTCTAGACATAATAAAATCAACAAGCTAATAATCAAAGACAGTCTCCTAAACCACCAAAACCGAACATGAACTGAAATCAAATAGACGTTTTAGAATCCTCACGAGCCTTTAGGTCTTTGAGCTTGTGATTGACAACATCCACTGCATCTTAAGAGAAGATATCCTCAATGATAAGATCTTTAACATGTGTCTTTATGAGACCAAGGTCAGAAGTAACCTTTTTCAGCTCAGTTCTTAATACATCAAGACTCTTCATAGTATCAACGAGTTGCACTTTTGCTTCCTCAAAGCATTTAAGAAAATCAAGAACCACATCTGCAGAAATTTCTTCAAATTCCTCAATATCTGAGTAGTTATTAGGAGATTGAGAAAGAGATCCCTCAACTTCTACAAAGGTTCCCTTATTTACATCGAATTCGAAATATACAGCATTATCAACAAAATCTTCTGGCAGATCCCAAGAGCAAGGAGGAGAAGCCATTGATAATAGAAAACCTAGAGTAAGATAACTCAACTCAATAGGAGAAGTATATAAACGATTTCGGAAAGCCTTAGGGTTTTTATCATCGGTTCATGACCAGTAACATGGGTACCCGTATGAACACAAACTTGACCCAAAAAGACAAGGCTTCTCAGCAAAACACGTCAAGAAAACGATTTGACATATTTTTGCTTAGTCAAAAGATTCCACACGTCTTAGCTCGATAAATTTTACATTCTCAATAGAGAAAAATTCAGAGCATAAGAGTAGCAATTCTTGACAAGACAGACAATAAGAAACAAATACTTATGCAATCATGTTTGTAGGTGAAAATCTGGCTAGACACTAAGAGAATAGCTAGAGAATTAAAACATATTGCCATCAAGTATACCTGAAAATATCCCACCCAACCAGGTTTTTTGTGAGTGAGATCTCAACCTTGTGATTAATTAGCACAAGTATGAGCTTTGAGCTCATCAAATGAAAGTTGTTTATGGTTAAACCTCTTTCTCCGAATCATTGGAGGAAAATTGTTACAATGCACAGGGTTATAATAAACCAACCTATTATAAAAATATGACTCATAGAGTGGATTCTTACCTAACGCATTTTGTCTAGAATGACTCGACAGCCTGTTGATGATTTCTTTATAACCTTCAAATATCACCTTTAGGTTATTTCTCATATCATCATTGTTGCTTCCTTCTCCTGATACTTTGTTCACACCAAGAGTATCATTATCTCCCTTTTTGAAGAAAATTCCTGATTTCTTCTTAGACGATTTTTGTTGAAACGTCTGTTATGCTTCTGAGCATTTGAGGAACTCATAGAACTGACTTTCCTGGTAGAATACACAGGGTGAGTACTGAAACCAATTGGTTTAGACATACGAATGTCAGTTCCACCTTTGAAGATTAAATCTAAGGTGTGTTGAAGTCGAACAATGGAATTGTTATTCAACCTAGAGTTTCTCTTTTGCTTAACAGGACCTTTTGAATCACAAAAGAGACATACTTTCTGATCATGAGGGTGATTAGAAAGTCCGTCTTAACATCATCATTTGAAGATTTCTTCCTCCCATGTGATGTGCAACATCCTTGATTAGTGGAGTTTACAGGCACATCTTTTCCAATAGGAAGGGATTCCGGTTTTAATTCTGAAACTGGAACTCTCTCGGTTGCAATAGAAGTAGATGATATAGAGGACTTTTTGGAACATCCTTGAATCGAGAGTTTATTCAAGCAATGTTCAATTTCCAAAGCATCCTTTTTGAGGCTTGCCTCAAGTAAGATACGTGAAGACTGAACTTCAGAGTTTTTGGAATCACCGTCTCTTTACTATACCGAGAAGAACATTGACATTGTTTTTCAACCGATTAAATCTATCAGCTTGGATTCTAACAAGATTTAGAATCAGTTCACTTTCTTCAGCTGTTTCCCTTTCATCAACGGAGATAGACTCTTTTGAAGGGTAATCGGAATAACACATGTCAGTGTATGTCTGTCTCGTTAGAACACTAGGTTCTTCTATATTTGAGATTGATGAATCTTTCTCTTTAATAGAACTTGTCGAAACAGAAATTTTGTTTCTGGTGATGCGTTTATCAGAGATAGCACTTCTTTCCATATAGTCAGATCGCTTACAAACACAAACTTATAAGGTCTTTAAACGTGTTTGCGTGCTCTGATACCAATTGAAAAAGTGGGGGTACAACAACCTCACCCAATATTTCGCTTAACAATTTGTATGGACTAACTCCAATATACTTCCAAGAGAATCAACTAGACAGTCAGACTCAATCTTAAGAAAAGTATATCAAAGAGTTATATCTCAATTTCTCGATTCAATACTTACTCAAGCAAATAGAAATCTTCGAGTCTAATTGAATGCAAGAGAAATTAACTTGAACGGTACCAAATACCAATGTTCAAGGATCAATCAATTTCAATCAACAACCAAAGGTCGGATTTACCAATTGATCGATTCAACGCACAACCTGTGATATTTCAATTATATAACAAAATATAATGCGGAAAAGAAATAACATAGACACCAGAAGTTTTGTTAACGAGGAAACCGCAAATGTAGAAAAACCCCGGGACCTAGTCCAGATTGAACACACACTGTATTAAGCCGCTACAGACACTAGCCTACTACAATCTAACTTCGGTCTGTACTGTAGTTGACCCCAATCAATCTCACACTGATCCAAGGTACAGTTGTGCTCCTTACGTCTCTGATCCCAGCAGGATACTACGCACTTGATTCCATTAGCTGATCTCACCCACAAATAAGAGTTGCTACGACCCAAAGTCGATGACTTTAATAAATAAATCTGTATCACACATAAAAGTCTACAGGAATAGATAAATCTGTCTCCCACAGAACTACCTACGAGTTTTGTTCCGTCTTTTGATAAATCAAGGTGAACAGGAACCAATCATATACCGGACTTATATTCCCGAAGAACAGCCTAGAAATATCAATCACCTCACAATAATCTTAATCGACTAGCGAAACAAGATATTGTGGAATCACAAACGATGAGACGAAGATGTTTGTGACTACTTTTCTATCTTGCCTATCGGAGAAATTAATCTTGAGCCAATTTTACAATTGTACTCAATACGATAGAAACAACAAGATCAGATCACGCAACTACAGAGAAAATAGTTGGGTCTGGCTTCACAATCCCAATGAAGTCTTCAAGTCGTTAACCTACAGGGTCTCGGTAGAAACCTAAGGTTAAAGGAGAATCGACTCTAGCTTATACAACTAGTATCATACAGGAGGAGTGGAGATTATGTTTCCTAGTTTCTAGAGTTCTCCTTTATATAGTCTCCAAATCAGGGTTTGCAATCTAAGTTACCTTGGTAACAAAGCATTCAATATTTACCGTTAGATGAAAACCTGATTAGATTCAAGCTAATATCTTTCAACCGTTAGATCGAACTTAGCTTGTTATACACAAATGAAATGCACGTTCATTTAGGTTTGTGTAACCGTACCTAAACGTGTACACCTAGTTGGTTCAACAATAGTTAACCAAATGGTTAGCCATATCAGCACTTTCATATCAACCTTATTCATCTCCGTAACTAGTTCAAATGACTCAAAAGAACTAGTTAGAGAGTTGTTCAATTGCTTAGATCTCATAGAAGTATATAAGACACAATCGAAGCAAAAACGATTTTGATTCACTCGAATCGATTCATGAACATTATAGCCACGGTTTTCAAATATGCATTCCTTAGTTTATATATGTCTTAGTTCACGAATAAACCGTTTTTAGAAAATAACCCACTCAATTACGCATACCTGTACGCATACTTAAGTACCCGGATTGAGTTTGTTTTCAGTTCACAAACTCCAACAGAAATTCACGGGATGTGAACTTCCGGCAGTACGCGTACAGATACGCGGACTTTAGTTTCGGTTATCCTGACCAGCAAAGTACGCATACTTTGGTTCAAGGATTTTGGACTTACACAAGTATGAGTTCACATACAATGTTTATATCCATTCATGGTTATAAATTCTAAACTCTCATTTCAATCATTGAAACATTCTTAGAGGATGTTAAATAGAGGCTATTCACACACTATTTTTTATCAAAGCAATTTTCAAGATATTGAAATAATCGACATGACTTTCGTCACTTGTAAAGATGAACTTGGCCAAAGCGAAAGCTTACCAACACATATTTCGAGAAATAGATAAGCGAGATAAACTCAGCTCGAAATAGAAAATGTGTATAATCGAAGTCTATATAGCAATACGACTTTTGTCTCAAGATAGGAGATAGAGTAGATAGACTTTTGAGTGATAGATAAGTTCAAGTCTCCACATACCTTTTAGTCGATGAAGTTCCACCAGTTTCGTGAGTAGTTCTTCGTCTTTGCCTGATGAACGCCGTGGAGTCTAGAGCTCAACTACACTTTCTATCCTAGTCCGAGACTTAGCTATAAGTAGACTAGAAATCAAGACTTATACTTTTGGCAACTAAACTTGACAAACAAGCTTGAGATAGCAACGCTTGCGAGTTCGACCGAGCAGTGCTCTAACAGAAACAAATGAGTTGTAAAATCTTGAGAGATCCTCTCTTTGAAGAGTAGATGCAGCTGCGAGATAAGGAATCACTAAATCAAAAATTGTTGAATTAAGAAGTAAAATGATAGTTGAATCTTCATTATGAGTTGTATAACAAAATTACTGCCTTGATTTGGTCTTGACATATATTGAACCGGACATTTAGTAGATTGATCTAGAGAACTAGTAAAGAAGAAGCTTCCTTGAAAAGTTTCTGGGAAAAATATACTCTCGTCCCATAACTGGACATATAGTAGATTGATCTCTCAAATCCCAATGTAGCATCAACAGGTATTCTGCAATAATCAATTGGTATGACCCATGCCTTGACATTCTCAATAGCTCACTTGTATAATTTTTTTAATTCAAATTCGTATAAAAACAAACCGCTTCTTACTCTACATACCCAATTATTCTATGAGAAAGCTTTAACGAAATCAAGTCATTAGATGCATTCTCAGCTTCTTCTGGCAACACTTTGATCCAACCTCATTCGGACGAAAAAATAAAATTTTCAAGGCGTATACTGTTCTATGAAACTCATTTGGACGAAGAAGCTGCCTTCTAGCAAAATTATTGCCTTGATTTAGTCTTAGAGAGTAAAGAAGGACCAGAAGATAAACTTTTCCCCAAACTCATTCAGATGCTACTTTAAGTGAAGTAATTTCTGAATTCTGACATTCCTCGCTAAGCAGCACAACTCTAGCCGCTCAAAAATGATACTTGACCTAAAAACATACCGTTTCTTACTGTCCATAGTGGAGAAAATACTCGCTCACATCCTCTCTATAGCACTTTGAAAAGATATATATACTATTGCATGGCCAAATTTGAAAAAGGAATAAAAAAGGAAGTGGATACTGGTAACGCCAACAATTTTTTAACAGGACGGAAAATGCATACAGAGTTGCCAAATTTGCTATTTTTGGTGGGGACAGCCTTTAGAGGGTTATAATAAGAAATATATCACTCTTTTATTTATTACGGAGTACATACTCTTTATCTATACACCGTCAGATAATAATCTGAAATCATCCAGCGAATAAAATTCTGCAAGGAACTTGTCTACACTAGGATGACATTTACAACAGTGGTAGCTTCAAAAGTTCAAATAACAAATTTAAGCTTACAATTCCTTTCTGAATCACACAGTAGAAGGAGTCAAGGAGATCTGACCTATCCATGGGAAATTCTACAGATCGAGAAGCCATGATATACGAACCCAATGAAGACGATGAAATTGATTCTCTCATGAAAAAGAGAAAGAGAGATTTTGAAGAATCCATGGTTTTAGACACTGGAAAGAGCTCAAAATGTGTTGAGAAAATTACAGATGAAGATGAGATTGACTCTACTCCCTTGATGTTAAGGGTGAAGGTAAGAAGAAAGCTAAATTTTGAGGAACCTAGGATTTTAGAAACCGAAAAGAGCTCCAAATTTGTTAAGCAAGTCATAGATGAAATGTTGATTGAGGGTTCTGAAGTTGTTGTTTACTCTAGGGTTTTAACGGATGGTACTCAATCTGAACCCTCGTATGAAGAGGATGATGATGGTGGATTGATAGATTTAAATAATTCTGTGGAGATTAATTATAATAGCTTTAAAATTGATGACCTAGTTTGGGGGGAAATGGCACCGAGTGTATGGTGGCCTGGTTACATTCGTGAGAGAGATCAACTCAGGGTTTTGGTTTCATTCTTTGGTGTTCAGAGGTCCAGAATTTTTAAGTTATCTGAAATTCGAAAGTATAAAAATCACTTGCATTCAATGCCAGAGTGTCTTCAATTGAGATTTAAGCGTGAGGTTGATTATGGTTTGGCCGCAATGGGTATTCGAGTGATATCAGCTCTCAGGTGTTCCTGCAAGGGGTCTTTGGCTGGGGTGGAAAATGCTGATCTGCAAAATAAGGTGAAGAAGAGTATTAGAGAGAAAATGGAATTTGAGCCTAGGATGGTTTTGGACTTTATTTATAGAATTGCTGGTTCTTCTTGGATTGACAATGAAGAAAGTGTTTATGGGGTTAGGTCTGTTGCCCAAGCTATTGCATTTCGAAGTTATGCTTTTGCCCATACTGACTGGATTTACAATGAAATGATGAGACTCTCAGGGAGCGGCTTAACAAGTGATGACAACGGCACTGCTCCTGCTGATGGTAGTGATTATGTTGATGCAAAAGCAAATGCTGCTCATGAGATTGATGAGGCTGATGCTTTTAGTGGTACTGATGGGCGTGATGATGCTGACGCCGCTAGTTTTGCAAATGAGGATGATGAAGCTGACACTGCTAATTCTGCTTCTGAAGATGTGGACGAGGATGCTGATGCTAATGAAGGTTTTTGTAGTATGTTTAAGGCGAATATAATTTCCTACTGTCCTGTTATTTCTGTTTTACTCTTATCTTTATATTTTTCCGATGAGATTATGGCAGCTTTGTCAACTTATTGAATGTTTTGCCGTCAATTGTCAAAGCGTAAAGATAAAGGGTATGTAATTAAGATGCTAGTTACAAGTATATGACTGGAATATGAAGTGGATAGTTGTCAAAATTGTTTTGCATAATTTCTTTGATTACAATTTTAGTTGCTGAAGAATTTCTTACTTTTCTTATCAATTGGTTTCCAAATTACTTGGTTTCGGACCTAGTACTGAAGGTGACACTGTTTATCCATTCAAGCAATGAAGCATAATATTCTCTCAAACAACTCGTTTTGTTTCATGAAACATAATGATTGATATCCATCTCTGACGAGGTTTTCCTTGGCAGAAGAATCTTTGTGCACCAGGACCCTGTATGATGTATCTTTGTTTTTATCTAGTTATCAGTGCTAAAAGGGTGCCATTAAAGAAGAAAGAATGGAGGTGGTGATGGCTAGTTCAAGTTTTACGGAAGAGCTCAGTGACCTTGACTCTGCATGAAAGTGTTCAATTTTGTCGGAAATGTTTTTGATCATTATAAGGAAGCTAAGGCTGACAAGGTGCACGAAGTTAACAGTGCGGAAAAGCCAGTACCGCATAACCCTACCAGTGTAACAAGTAATGGTTATACTAATGTCCCTGATGATATCCGTGGGTGTTATTTTTCTTCTCATGATCGAGAAGTTACCCATTATGGTCGAAGCATCATGTGCACAAGCGAGAAAGATACATGCAACTTGGTCTCTATCATGGAGGCTTCTTCAGGCGAATCTGTGTTCCAAGAAGCCAACGTTGATATTTATACAATGACCCGTACACATTCAGAGCACCCAAACTTCCCAAAGGATTTCATTCTGCCATCCAAAAATGACTTGATGAAAGCAGTCTGGTAGTTCGGGCGGCTGGATCTTTCTGGAACCAAGGCTTACCTCTATAATGCCCAGGGTAGTTTTCTTATGCAAGCTTGATGCCGAGTCTTCTGCCTACCACTTCGGAAAACAAAGCAAAATATTTAGTGGTTACGCAAATATTCATTTTGACTGGATTAGCTTGGAAGCTCCAGAAAACCAACCAACCAAAATCCCACACCCACTGTACTCTTCAACAAAGCAGTCACCAGCTCCAAAACTTAAATCATGTTTGTGAACACCATTTGAGGCATCAAAGGAAAAAGATGCTGCATAATCATTGTAGATGTAGAAAATCCTACTACTACATCCGATGAATCTCAAACATACACAATGAAGTAAACAAGCAAGAGAAATAGAAGAACACAAGATATACGTGGTTCGGTATGATTACCTACGTCCACGGGGGTAAAGGGATGATTTTATTATTTGGTTCAAGATTACAAGATGAATGCTTCTCTCTCAATACTCTAGGTGTGCTCTCTTTCCTCACTTTTTACTTGGGTTTTACCTCTCTACATAGTCTCCTGATGTAGCGTCCTTGATTTTCTTCTCGGGCGACCAGCTGATGTTTCAGCCGATATTCTTATTTGATCAAGTCGAGATATCTAGCCGAGCCGAGTGATGTCCTCTTCCGATATCCCACTATCCGATGTCGCTTGTTTGGTGGAGATGTTCGATGTCGCCCTTTAGGTCCTTGGCCGAGTCTTACTTTGACCGAGCTCTTCTTATCTCTTCACCAACTCTGTCAGTGCATTTATTGTTCTCGTACCCGATGAGCATCACATCAGAACTTTATGTCGACCTCACGGGCTGCTTCAGTTCCTCTTTTCTCGCACTCAGATTTGGTGAGGTGATTCAGTGCTTCTAGTGCTTATTTCCCTTGGTACGCCATTGCCTAGGATTGTTCCACATGTCCCTGTGGATTATTTACACCTACATTTATGCCCCTTCTTCCGCTCGTGTGGTCGACACGAGGGGAAGAAACCGCCTCGTCTTCCCACGTCCTTGGCCATGCCGGGTTTCGCGCCATGCTGTTCCCCACTCCCCACTCCCTTTAGTTATTGCAACCTGTTTACCTTCTCCGCCGGTTACAGTAGATGGGGTTTATAAATTTGACCCTTAAACCTTTGGTTTTTCTTTCATTCTTTTCTCAGCAATTTCTTTTCCCTCCTCCTCTGTTTTCTCCGCTTCTTCTTCATCGTTTCCGGTCATACTTTCCGACAGGTTTTCTTCATTCCCTTTTCAATATCTCAAGTCTTTTCTAGCTTCGCTGCCGTTTTTCGTTTCCGTTGCCGCCGTAACTTCCGATTTCGGCCGTTTCTTCGCTTTCCTGTTGTTTCTTCGACTAACTTCCATGGCGTCTTCAACCCCTTCCATGACGGAAAAGAGGTGCGTGAGTTATGTCTTTTCTGACGAAGATGGTGTGCCGCTTGATTCCCTGTTTGTTGTTGAGAGCCCTTCTAAGCATGATCATCGTGCTTTGGATTCCATTTTTTATGATAATCCTTCTTCCTTTTCATGTAGGACTGACAAGAGAATTGCTAAAGACTTGTCGGATGAGCAGTTTATCCAACAGTTGAAAGATGAGTTCAACCTCCATGGTTATGACGTCGGGCTCTTGTCGGGCCAAAAAGGCGTTTTGAAGATGGATGATGTTATGAAATTTCCGCACTCGGCCGAGGCGACCATCGTCACCAGGGGTCAGTTAGAGCTCGGGTTGCGTTTTCCTTTGTATGATCCTAGCCGTCCATTTTGGTATGAAGCTTTCTCTAAGATCCGTCTGTCCCGTGCTTTGGCTCAATGGAATGGCAACACCTTTCGAATCCTATCCGAGTGGGAGAGACACAGTCGAGGTGAATGTACTCCCACTCCTTGGTCCACCTATAATTCTTCTCAGGCAGGCGACTATACTCCTGCTAGTTTTGCTGATAATTATCGAAGCGGGACTGCTACCAATGGTGATCTCGCCGGTTTCGCTGCTAGCCCTCATCGCCATAAGGCTCTTCCTGAAGGTGTCAAGAAGCTTTTATTGGACGAGGATCCCGAGGGGAAGAGTTCCAACAAACATGCCTGTCATACTAGTGACGCGGCTTGGGACCGAGTTCCTTTAGTTATTTCTGGTCCTCTTCTGAGCGGCAGGTTTCCTTCTCCGGCCGAGTCTTATCCCTTCTGGGTAGTCAACGTGGATCGGGTAAGCGTGTTTCCCGGTTTTTGATTTAGCTGATCGGCTCGGGTGACTAGTAGGGTGATGTTTTAATTTTTGTGTTTTACAGCCTAAGTCCCAGAGCGTTCCTTCTGAGTCTCTCATATTTCGGAAGAGGGATAGGGGTTCTAGCGCAGGAGCCGAGGAGGAGACAGGGAAGGTAACAAATATACTGCTCCCTCCTTGCAGTACATGTACTTGCCCCTATTTGTTTCCTTGAATGGTTCTGACATCGGCTCATGTGCAGAAGCTGAGAGTTGACAGAGATGGAGGTGCTTCGGCGAGAGATGGTGAGGATCTCGAGGATCGGCCGCCTTTATCGCATTTTCTGAGGAAGTCGCCTCAGAAAAATTCTGAAGTTTCATCTACCCTTGTAGGTGGGAAGCCTAGTGGGAAGGGCAAGGAGACTAAGGGCGACGTATCTGCCCCGGGGAAAACTATGCCCCAGCAGCCAGCTGGTAAAGGGATTGTTCTTGCTGACGGTGTTGTGTATCTTGAATCTGATGGTGATGATGATGAGGATCTTTTTGATGGAGAGGATGAGGTCGATGGTGGTGAAGAGGAGCAGAAGCAAACGGAGAAGTCTGGTGGTGGTGGAAATGATGTGGTTACTCGTGATGAAGAGAACGTCACTTCTGGGAGCGAGTTGCTGGAGCCCATTTCTCATGTGGTTCCTAACTCGGGCAGTACCACCTCTTTTACTGTCTCGGGCCCTATGTGTAATTCCCTAGGAGCTCTTATTTCTCCTGAATTTGCGTCTCTTTCGGATGAAGATGAGATCAAGGCCGCCTCGTTGTATGATGCTGGTCTAAAGAGCACTTTCGATCTGCTGGTGAGTTGTGTTGATCAGGTTATGCGTTCATGCCATGGGGTAGGTGCTAATGCTGTTGATGTTTGTAGGATATCAATAGCTCGTTGTTAAACGCCGCCATTCAGTGCAAGGAGATCGCTGAGAAAGAGGGCTTTCGTCTCTTATTACAGCAAGAGCGCGAGCAATCCCGGGGGCTGGAGAAGCAACTAGCCGAGACTCAAGGTATTTATTTAGCTTTCAAGTGTTTATGATTGATTCTGTAGTGCCAATATCCTGAGTTTAGTACTACCTTCCTAGCCGAAACTTCTAGTGTGGAGGTCGATGCTGCCACGAGGTATCACTTGTTGAAGAGGGAGATTGATATAGAACGGGGTCATGTTTCGAATTTACAACAAAGGATTGTCAATAAGGATGAAAAAATTGATCGTCTGGAAACCGAGATTGAAGGTCTTCAAACCCGGCTGCATCGTTATGTGACTTTTGAGTATGTCCCCGAGGAGATCGATAATCTTAGGGCGAGCTTGTCTCGATTCCAGGGTATCGCTGCCGACAAGACGCTGTTGGTCGATAACTTAGAAAGTCAGTGTGGACGGTTAAGGCTTCAAGTCCGGGATTTGCACGCAGATCGCCTTCGGATTCTGGGGGAGAAGAGTGATGCCGAAAAGTGTAGTCAAGAATCTCTTGAGAAGCTTATAGAGTCTAATAGAGTCTCCGAGGAGTTGGAGTGGGTTCAAGCTCAGTTATCCGGTTTGCAGATAGCACACTCTCTGGGCAGAGAGCCGAATGGAATAATCATAAGAAATACTGCCCCTCCAATGAATTTAACGAGCAACGCTATCTAGAACATTCCTCTAAGATATCTTCCCTTGAGTGTAGCTTGTCTGAGGCCGAAGAGACCGTTAGAGTAGTCACCCCTTTACTTGAAGGTGGTGTCCCTTGTATTGTGTTTTCATTGTTATTGTCCTGATGTTGTTGTTATGTTACTGACTTCTCCCGTGTTTTGACGGCCGAGCAAAGGAAGGTGGCATCGTTGGAAGAGGAGAATGCCCGATTGAAGGGGGAGGAGATGCAGCTGCTGGCGAGGGAAGCTCAATTACTCGGGCAGGTGGCCACTGCTGAGGTGGCATCAATGCAGTTGACACTCGACCTTGCTGCTGAAAAGGCGAGATTTAATGATGAGCTCGTTACCAGGGTCAAAGCTGGCGTAAAGACGGTTCTTGATAAGAAGCGGGCCGACGCTGCTGCCAATAAGGCGGTTCCAGGATCGGCTCCTCCCAAAGAGTAGGCTCATCTTTTGTAGCGTTGCGTCGCTATTTCGCCCTTTGCATTGGGTTGTAATCCGCTCGAACACCTTTATTTTCTCGTACGTTTTCTTTTAATGGGGTGATGCGTCGCCAATTCGGTTGTTTTTCTTGCTTTCTGACATTGTTGTTCACGTTAACGTTCTTACTTGTGTTGTGCCGACGATATGTGGTTTATTTTTACGACTAATTTGTGTGTATCTGCATAAAAATGAGTAGATCAGTTAGCGTAAATGCCGTTTCTGTCGAACACACTCAGCAGGGAGGGTCATCGGGCCCAATGCCATGTCCCGATTGAGGTATCTCATCACCCTCTTTCAAGATCTAGTGGTAGGGTATTTGGTCCGCCCTAATTTCTATGGGATTGATATCCCAAGAAGTTATCAATTAACTTTCTTGGGCAAGTGATTTCGGCCACTTGCGAGGGGAGCAATGTTGCCTGCTCGACTGTCGAGTACTCATGCCTCGACAATCGGCCACTGGTTTCCAACCACCAGGGCCCCAGGGCTACATCGGCACTTGCACACTGCCGTCGCCCCGAGTTCGAATAGCCCGTCTTAATGTAAGTCGCCCCGATACTTGCACAATGCCGTCGCCCCGGGTTCTAAACGACCATTTGAGTGTAAGCCGCCCCGACACTTGCACAATGCCATCGCCTCGGGTTCGAAACGGCCATTTAGATGCAATTGTCACATTTCCAACCCCACGTGGCCTTTCAAGGAAATAGATGACAATATATGATACCTGCTCTCATGGGTGATATAGTTTTAGTCGCCTAGCATTCCACGGTCGTGGCTCGGGTGTTCCGTCCGGTTTTAGTATCTTGTATGCTCCTTCACCGACCTTCTCGACAATGGTATAGGGTCCTCCCCATCGTGCTGCTAGTTTTCCGCCCTTTTTATCACGTTCATAATAACGGGGTAGATCCTTCAAGACCAACGTCCCTACTGGAACTCTCTTGGTCGGACCCGCTTGTCATACTCTCGTTGTATTCTTCGTTGGTAATTTTCCATCTTTTGTAGGGCCATTTCTCTTGTTTCTTCTAGGTCGTCGAGCTTGGCCAGGATAAGATCTGCCGAGATGTTTCGTCTCCACGCCTCGGTCCTTGTTGTAGGTATCATCGCCTCCGTTGGAAGGATAGCTTCGGCCCCATATGTTAACATGAAAGGCGATAATCCGGTCGCCTCTCTACAACTTGTCTTGTATGCCCACAAGACGTTGTAAAGCTCTTCACCACCATTCCCCGTATTCTCCGTCAAGCTTCTTCTTTAGGTTGTCGGCGATGGTTTTGTTTGTGATCTCAGCTTGTCCATTACTCTGAGAGTAAAGGGGTGCGGACTTACTCTTTCGGATATTGTAGGTATTGAATAGCAAGTCGATATTCTTGCCCTGTAGTTGCTTTCCATTGTCCGAAACGATTACCGCTGGTACTCCAAAGCGACAGATGATATGCTCCCAAATGAATCGAAAAACATCTCTATCCCGAATATACCTTAATGGAGCGGCCTCTACCCATTTAGTAAAGTAGTCGGTAGCCACAATTAAGTATTTTCTCTGCCCCAATACGACATTCAATGGTCCCACGATGTCGATCCCCCATTTGGCGAAAGGCGAAGGGCTGATTACCGAGTTTAACGTCACTGCTGGTGCGTGTATCTTTTTTCCGAACTTCTGGCATTCGTCGCAGATGAGTTCCATATGCTTTGCATCCTCATTCATGTAAGGCCAGAAGTATCCCATAGTCTTGGCTCGTGCTGCTAGGCTACGGCCCGAGCTGTGGTTTCCCGCGGCCCCATAATGTAATTCCTGCAATGTGTGTGCCCCTCTTCCTTGCTTAGGCATCTTAATAACGGTCCTAGGTATGATTTCCTGTACAGAATGCCATCTCGGAGCTCATATGCTGCTGCTTTGCTTTTGATTTTGTTGATCTCGGGTCGCCCCTTGGGCAATTCTCCTGTCTCTAGATACTCATGGATAGGTTTTCGCCAATCATCGGCTTTATACAGATCGATCGTAGTTGCTGCCACATGCGCGCTGATGTCCACTGTCTCAGGTACCGATGGCATTAAGATTCTCATAATTCTGATGCCTTCAACACTTGCATCCGTTAGCATGGAAGCGATGTATGCTAGAGCGTCCGAGTGGCGGTTATCTTTCCTACAGATATGTCGAAACTTGATGTTTGGTATCTGGCCGATGTAAAATTGGGCGAGTTCCCAATATTTCTGTAACAAGGGGTCATGTATAGCGATCGCTCACTGATCCGTCCGACGACTAGCCGGGAGTCACTTGTTAGTCTTACGTCTTGAATCCCCATCTCCACTATCAGGCGCAGAGCATGTATCACGGCTTCGTATTCAGTGACATTATTAGTTGCCTTAAATTCAAGTCTAAACGAGTGGACCATCTTTTTTCCCATTTGCGTTGTGAAGACCAATACAAGGCCTGACCCATCTTTATTGGATGATCCATCCACAAAAACTTCCCATCGTGTCGGGCTGCAGGTCTCGAGTAAGTCGGACGGATCCTCTTGGTCTTCCTCCATTCCAGGGATGTCTTCTACTTCGTCTTCGTCGCTCAAGGGAATGTCTGCCAGAAAGTCGACCACTGCCTGTGCTTTTACTGCTGTTCTCATTTCGTAGAAAATATCGAACTGCTTGATATGTGCACTCCACTTGGAGATCCGCCCCGACCTGGATGCATTGTCGAGTACTGATTCTATGGAGGATTTCGTGAGTACCCGAATTCGGTGAGTTTGGAAATACGTCCGGAGTTATTGTGTTACAAATACCAAATCTAATATCAGTTGCTCGATTCTGGTGTAGTTCTTTTCTGTTGGGTTCATGGTTTTGCTTATTAAATACACCGGCTTTTCTTCTCCTCCTACGTTCTTGACTAGGACGGCACTAATAGCATAACCGGTCGCCCCGAGATATAGGGTCAGCACCTCCTGGGGCTCGGGTCTTTGTAACACCGGGCGTGCTCGCGAGATGTCGCTTAATTTTTGGAAAGCTTCTTCACATTCCTCGGTCCATTTAAACTTCTCTCCTTTCCTTAACGTCCCGAAGAAGTCCTTGCATTTGTCAGATGATCGAGAGATGAATCGCCCTAAGGCTGCCAAGTTCCCGTTTAACCGTTGTACGTCTTTAATCGTCACAGGTGATGGCATTTCTACGACTGCCCTGATCTTATCCGGGTCGGCTTCGATACCTTTGTCAGTAATTATGTACCCTAGAAACTTGCTCGAGGTAACCCAGAAAGTGCACTTAGCGGGGTTCACCCTCATCTTGTATCTTCTCATGGTTTGAAATATGTCTCGGAGGTCATCGATGTGGTTGGTGGCCACCTTGCTCTTGACCAGCATGTCGTCCACATATACCTCAATGGTGTTGTGTA
The DNA here is from genome assembly GCA_023531295.1 of Papaver armeniacum. Lineage (NCBI taxonomy): Eukaryota > Viridiplantae > Streptophyta > Magnoliopsida > Ranunculales > Papaveraceae > Papaver > Papaver armeniacum. Next base: position 137,833 of record JAJJWW010007583.1, read on the forward strand.
TTTTGTCTTCAAACATGTCTTCTACTAATCTTTGGTAGGTGGCGCCTGTGTTTCTCAGCCCGAACGGCATTTTGGTATAACAATATAACCCTCTGGGTGTGAAGAAAGATGTGTGCTCTTGGTCCTCAGGGGCCAGGGGGATCTAGTTGTACCCCGAGTACCCGTCCATGAGTGTTATTGCCTTGTATCTAACTATGGATTCTACTAGCTGATCGAGGCTGGGGAGGGGGGAGCTATCTTTCGGGCAAGCTTTGTTCAAGTCGCTAAAGTCGATGCAGACCCGAACACCTCCATTCCTTTTAGGGAATATCAGCATGTTAGATATCCATTGTGGATATTGAGCCTTTCGAATAATTCCTGCTATTTGTAGCTTCTTTAGCTCGGCCTCCACCGCTACTTGTAGCTCGGGTGCAATTCTCCTCATCTTTTGTCGGATCGGCTTGAACTTGGGGTCTATTCTCAAGTGATGTGAGCAGACTTCCGGGTCAATTCCCTCCATATCGTGCATTTGCCAGGAGAATACGTCCATGTGTTCTTTTAAAAGAGTTATCAACTGCTGTGTTTGTTCATCCGTAAATAGAGTCCCTATTCTCACCATTTTAGGCTCTTCCTCAGTGCCTAAATTAATCTGTCGAGTAGATTCTAAGGCCGAGAAATTGGGCTTTGGTTCATCGACTATTGTCGACTCCTTTGATTGCTATAAGATCTTCTTCTCGCCTGATTCATAGGTGGTGATGGCTTGTGATATCGCCTTTTCTAGTTCCTCTCCCGCCCTTATCTCCTTAGCCTTGTTCTTTTCTTGGCGCTTTCTCGATCGCCTTTCTTCATTCTGCTGGATATCTATCTGTACGCATTGTCTCGCCGCCTGGGGATCGCCCAACACCTCCACTACTCCTCAGTAGGATGGAAATCGCAATCTTTGGTGGTACGCCGATGCTACTCCTTTGATTTCTGCGAGCCAGGGTCTACCAAGGATTGCTTCGTAAGGCGACACGACGTCGACCACATAGAAGGTGGTGAGTGTGTCTAGGAACCCCTCCCCGTCCGAGACTCTGAGGGTGACTTTACCCTTTGGTACTGTCACTGTACCGTTGAAGCCGTAGATTCTATAGGTCGACGGGATTAAGATGTCATCAGATAACTCCATTCTTTTGAAGGTATCGTAAAAAAGGACCTCGACTGAACTCCCGCTGTCCATTAGTATCCTTCGGACACCCCATTCTTCGATAAGTAAGGTTATCACCAGGGGATCCCCATGGGCTTGACCATTTGACGGGACGTCTTTTGCTGAGAAAGTGATTGGCTGCATCATCCAAGGTTCCATGGGCAGAGTTTTGGCCACGCTGAATATTTCCTTTCCCGCTCGATCTCTTTTATGAATCCTTGAAGTGATACCCGTACCCAAGTCGAACCCTTGAGTTGCCGAGTGCGAGATAGTGTTACAGGCGAACTGGGTACCACGATTGATCCTTATTTGATGCACTGGTACGTCGGGCTGACCTGGTGTCGGCGATGTCTTAACGAAGTGTCGCAAGTATCCATCTCGGATCATATGCTGGACGATATCTTTTACCTCCCGACAATCATTGGTCGAATGGCCACGAAACTGGTGGTAATGACAAAACTCGGGATGGTTCCTTGTTTCATCAAACTGAATTCCCCTCGTTTTCGGGTATCTGATGTCGTTCCTCTTTTCTACTTCCTTGAATATTTCTTCCAATGGTGCATTTAGTGGGGTATAAGTCCTAGGTTCGTGGCGAGGCTTCTTTCCTTTCTCGACCCAACTTTTCTTGTTCGACCCGTGATGTTGTGTGCTCGGCCTTTTCTCTGATCGCTTTGGATCTTCTCGTGGGATCGCCTCTAATGTAGTGCTTGCTTCTTGTATTCCCCTATCCTGTGCTCCTTCCTGTATTTCTTCTAGGGCGATGTAGTTTTCTTGCATCTTCCTGATTTCCCTTAACGTTTTGGGTTTCTCGGTGTACATTGCTATCCAAATAGGGTCTGACTTCCCCAATGAATTTTCGAACCCGAAAATCTGTTGATCGACCGGCACCTTCCCGATGTCAGTACACAGCTCTCTCCATCTGTCTGTTAGAGACCGCAATGGTTCCCTAAATCTTCGTGCAAGCGAAAAGAGCTTGTTGACTCTGGGCCGAGCTATACTGTTGTGCATGTAATTTTCCAGGAAGGTTTCCACCAAGACAGCATAATTGCCAACGGACTCATCGGGCAGGGTGTAAAACCAGTTCTTTGCCTCACCTTCGAGACTCTCTGGAAAGAATTTGCACATGACCACATCGTAATTCGTCCATTGTAACAAGGACATGCTGTACATTTTGATATGTTCTCTCGCGTCGCCCGTCTTTGTCAAACCCGGATGGGAAGATCGCAACGTACACTTTAAGGAAGGGAGTCTGATCTAGTTCCTTAGTAAATGGTGTCTTCTGTGCTTCACTGATCACTTCTGCCAACTTATCGTCCTCGCCATTTCCTGTCAGCTTATTGACCATCTGCTCAAGTTGCTCGATCTTTTGCTTGGTTGTCGCATCCGTTCCCTCGTTTGTCGCCTCCTCAGGTGGACCATACTCTCCCCTTGAGTGATTAGGGTTGGGCATGCGCTCTCGGTTCGGGGGTGGGGTCGGAGTGTTTCTCGGCTGGGTGTGACTGCTAGAAGCGCCTCGACTCGACGATCCTCTTGACCCGGCTCTCCGGTTGCGGAGTTGGTAGTTTTCATGCTCCAAGGCTAGATTCCTTCTCTGCAGCTCTCTCATAAGGTCTTCCTGCCTTCTTTGGCTCGCCAAGATAGCAAGTAACATTGGGTCAGTGTTCTCATGGCTAGAGTGGACATTCACTTGGTTTCCTGCTACATTGGGGGGCGCAGTTGTTGGTCCTGCCGGGGGGATAACAGGGGGAATGGTTGGAGCTACGGGAGGGTCAGCTGCTACCGGTGGGATGTCTCGGTTGAGGTCGCCCATTCCTAAGCGCACTTGTCTAAGCCTTTCTCCTTCATGTTCTAGTGCACGCTGATACTCCATCGGTTGCCTTTCTCGCCTCCGTTCCTCCTGCATCATTTGCACTTCCTCATCTTCCTCAGTATCCGATGCATTTCTTCCGTCTTCCATGTCCCCCTGCATCATTTGGCTCGGGTTGATCCTCAGTATTCTGGGTGGGAGATCGTCGTCTCGGCCTAGATCGACTTCTTCGTTGACAGTTGTCATGCCTCTTCCTAGTGCTTGAGTTTCGCCTTGATGGTTTTGTCGACTATCCTCTTGTCGGGAATCCGTCAGTCCTTCTTGTGCACTAGATCCCGCTATGGCTCGGTTCCTGAGAGTCCTACCCGTCCTGGAAGTGCTCGACATCAGTTCTAGTGTTGCTCTTGTGCCTCGGCTCGCCCGTCCCTACCTACGTCAGCAAAGTACACAGCACTTACTTCGAACTGTTTTCGAAAAGGTTAAGGATGTAGTACAGCAGTTCTGCTGTGAAGAGTGGAAAAAGTTTTTATAGTACAATTCCATTTATGCTAGCGTGTTGATCTTAGTAATCAGGTGGTTTTGACCGTAAAGGACAATCTTTGAAAAGCTGTCTCGACACATCGCTTTCGGTACTTTCTCTATGCATTAATCATTATTTGTCCTAACATTCCTAGTGCCGTAAGTCATTAATCATCCGTACGTTAGATCGGAAGATTTCTTTCTTGGCTATGGTTGATATTAACGACAACCTTCACACTTTATTGCGCTGACGGTTTACCTATACTGGACACGGAATCCCCGAGGACAGGTTGTACCATAGGATTCCTTTGGTTTTCTCTTCGATGTTGTGAGGCTCTTACTGTAGGATCAAGATGAGACTTATTGACAAAGCACTCACTATACTCCTTCCAGCCGTAGTTTTCGGAAAACTAAACTCGATGACTTCGAGTTAGTCTTGCCGCCACCACCATTGCACTTTATTTAACTCACTAAGAAGGTTTAAACGGCGAAATAACGTTTCAATCTAGCTTCTACCGATCATCAAAGATGATCCATTCGGGAGCTTTGAGGTGTTATAACGGTTAACTTAGATCGAAGACGAGACGATCTTTAATCAAGAGGCTTAACTCAACATAAAATACTTAAATCAACGTAAGAAGATTAATCAAACTTTTCCGACCGAAATCACTCACTCATAAGGTAAGAAACCTTATGGTACTTACTCGACAAAATTAAGACGGTGAAGATAACCAAACAAGTTATTCCTTTTAAACTAAAATTTCGTGAGCTTTTCAACGATTAAGTAAGTAAAAACAGATGTAACAAAATCGAGCTTTTAATCACAGAGGTAAACTTTAAATGATAAATCTAGCAACCCATGCGTTTCAACCATTAGAGTCTTTCACTTAGCATCGACTATCATCAATAGATGTTTATAGGAGCTCTTGAATCTCTCTTTTAACGGTGTGGATGTTATTTTTGATAGTTAAACAACCTTAGAGTCTTGAGACGAAAAGGCGGCCAGCGAGATGGAATTTCACTTTAGCTTCTACCAAACATCAAAAGATGTTATTTCGGGAACTTGCGGATCTTCTAATAACTCGCTTTGACAACTCAACCAAACAGCCTAGTTTAATGACTTAATCTTGACAACTCGACTTAACCGAAGGCTAAAAAGATTGATGCTATTAAGGACAGTTCAACACCAAAACATAACAAGGTTCTCCTAAGAAAATAGTTTTTATAAAACAAAAACACGTTGCACGCTTTGTCTACTAATACATTTAACCAAAATAGTTTCTTCCCTTAGCTTCAACTAACACCCAAGGTGACTTAGGAGCTTGGATTTCTCTCTTTTGGCAAATGATTTCAAGGTATCCGAAGATGTTACACTGTCCCCTTAGTCGGCGCCAGAATGTAGATGTAGAAAATCCTACTACTACATCCGATGAATCTCAAACATACACAATGAAGTAAACAAGCAAGAGAAATAGAAGAACACAAGATATACGTGGTTCGGTATGATTACCTACGTCCACGGGGGTAAAGGGATGATCTTATTACTTGGTTCAAGATTACAAGATGAATGCTTCTCTCTCAATACTCTAGGTGTGCTCTCTTTCCTCACTTTTTACTTGGGTTTTACCTCTCTACATAGTCTCTATTTATAGTCACAGATGATGATACATCCAATACTACGATGTTGGGCCTGATGTAGCTTCCTTGATGTTCTTCTCGGGCGACCAGCTGATGTTTCAGCCGATATTCTTATTTGCTCAAGTCGAGATATCTAGCCGAGCCGAGTGATGTCCTCTTCCGATATCCCACTATCCGATGTCGCTTGTTTGGTGGAGATGACCGATGTCGCCCTTTAGGTCCTTGGCCGAGTCTTACTTTGACCGAGCTCTTCTTATCTCTTCACCAACTCTGTCAGTGCATTTATTGTTCTCGTACCCGATGAGCATCACATCAGAACTTTATGTCGACCTCACGGGCTGCTCCAGTTCCTCTTTTCTCGCACTCAGATTTGGTGAGGTGATTCAGTGCTTCTAGTGCTTATTTCCCTTGGTACGCCATTGCCTAGGATTGTTCCACCTGTCCCTGTGGATTATTTACACCTACAATCATTGAGGGTGAAGTTCGTACCAGAGTGCAGATTGTCTCATCGTCAACTCCTTGAACACAAGGCGAAGTTTTTAAACTGTTCGATGCATGCTAGTCTAGTAAAGAATTAGGATCTCTTCATCCAAAATAAATAAATAAATATAAAGAATATTCTCTATCTCTGGTTGACATCTCCCTAATTGACTAGTTGACTAACTTCGGAGGTGTTGGGTCACTTGGGTGTAAATATCCAGATTAAAAAAAGGGGTGAAAATAACAACGTTGGCACAAGTGGCAGAAATACCCTTAATCGTTGGGTTATTCTGGAACATTCGGGTTATTTCTCAAATCTTCACACCTTCTCCTGCCATTTCATAAAGGAATTTCTCCATCTCTGAGGAAACATACATACAAGTAACTTCTTATTCATTTCTGCAGCTGTTTGATCAACGTTTTCTCTCTTTTCAGTTTCGTCCAAAAATGAGGTAACACTAAAGCTTCTTCCCTTTACTGATTTGTTTGTATTTGTATGTCTTCTTTGATTTTTTTTACTCATGCATGATATTCCACTAGGTATGTAATATTTTTCTTTAGCATTCTAGTTTATTTGACTATTATTATTTTGAACATGGGTTTTAGGAAATTGTTGTTATTTAGCTTCGTTTGTAGTGTTTCATCATATTATCAGTTGGAACTTCACCTAATATATGAATTTCCATCTCTCAATGTATATCTTCGAGTATGTGTCTGCCTAGCAGCCTAGGAAAATAGTTTGATCTCTTAAAACTTCGTAAGGGGGGAGTTTAATTTTTCGCTGAGTATGGGTCTGACCCGGTGGTTCTGACTCATATGAGTCTGATTCGGTTAAATACGGCTCTTGCAGTCTTGCTCAGTAGTGCTTATATGTTTGTTTGTCACTTTGATGAATTCATTTAGACTTGGTTGCATTCTTAAAATTGAGCTAGGAGAGTTTTCGGACATGCCTAAATAAAAGCCAAATGGTTGGCTGACTGATACAGGAGGAATTAAGTTGTGGCATGTATACTTAAGTTGAAACAGTGTGACATTTTACCAAACGCCTCCATGACAATGGCATTTCTCCAATTTCCCCCTCATTCACTAGTCCAGTGAGTTGGAATGGCGGAAATATCACAATACCACTACCACGGATACCATATAGTTCAGGAGCTATCTTAAATCATGCATCTCTGTGTGTTTGACAATTTTAGTTTGGAATTAATGAAAATTAGTTTGAAGACATATCTTATACTGTATTAGACATTTAGACTTGACAGTGAATGTACGTGCTCTTTACTGCAGCCGACATCCAACTATTAAGTGGGCACAAAGGTCTGACAAGATTTTTCTCACTGTCGATCTCCCTGATGCGAATGATGTGAAGCTCAAGCTCGAGCCTCAAGGCAGGTTCGTTTTCTCAGCCACCAAAGATGGTATACCATATGAAGTTGACATTGAGCTGTATGATAAGATCAATGCAGAGGTATGCTCTTTTTTCTTTTCATTTCGTCCCTGAATAAAATAAAAAATGGGTGTAGCAGGAATAACCATTGTTGGGAGTGAATTTCAGGAAAGTAAGGTTAACAATGGTGTAAGGAATATCGTTTATGTTATAAAGAAAACAGAAAGTAAATGGTGGAATAGGCTACTTAAACAGGAGGGAAAGCCTCCCGTGTTCCTCAAAGTGGATTGGGATAAATGGATTGATGAGGACGATGAGAAAGGTATATGACTTGCTTTTCAGAAAATGAATGATCATTTAGTTCTTCTTTGGAATGCTGTTGCTAACTGAGTCTGCTACTTATGTTTGAACACAGAGAAAACTGACATGGACTTCAATGACATGGACTTCTCGGTAAGTGTTTGCTCTTAACTCCAAACTTTTTCCCATTCTAAGAAAAAGAATTTGTTGGCACAATTCTTTGGCATGTGCATCCCCGTCTCTTGAGCCAATAACAACTGAAGGAAAATTGTCTCAAGCTTGTTTAGGTTGTTGATGTTTTAATCATTCAAACGTTGACAGTGTTGCATACATCCGAGTGACTCAACTAGAACGCTTTATTTTTTTAATTGGTTAGGATTTGAAGATAATACCGAAGTTTGACTTGACATTAGAGATATGTTGGTAATAACTGTTTTTAGTGGCGAAGTATGTTAATGTACTCCTCTTTTTGTTAAGTGTGGCCTTGATTTGCTAAATAAAGAAGCCATCCGCTAGTAGCTTCGGTCCTGGGACAAAGGTTTTCATATCTCTTTAGTTCCCATTCTTTGGCATTGTTTAGGTGAAATGCGTCTGATTTATTTTGTGCAAATTTAGCATGTGAGTTGAATGGGTTTAAACATCTCGACCACCGTTTTGTTTTTGTATGGTGCTGACGGATATAAATATCATGCAGAATTTGAACTTGGGTGAGGATGAATTAGATATGGATGAACCAGATGATGAACAAGGTTAAGTCTTTTGAACAGCTCCAGCTCTCTATTGTTTTCACTTTCAATATTAGATATGGTTTTACAGATCCACTTAATGTTGTGCAAACCTTGTTATGGCTGGAAACATTTGAAAAGCTCCAGATTTTCATAATTTTGTTGATATAGATAGCTGAAAATGTTAGGGGAATAAGAAGAAAGATTTTCTTTTAAGGAGTACCATAATTGACAATGAATTATTTGCTATAATGCAGAAGGGATTGAAGAAGAAGAAGAAGAAGAAGAAGAAGAAGAAGAAGAAGAAGAAGAAGAAAAAAACAAAGGGGATGAAATCAAGAAGAGCAAAGATGAGCCTGTTGCAACGGGTTCTGAGGAGGTTTAATCTCAAGTGCATCTGTGAAGAAAAATGAAGCTTCGGGAATGTTTCTGGATCACTTGGGGAAAGTTTATAGATGTTATCAATTTCCTTAACTAGTGCTTTTTGTCACACTCTTGCTACAGTTACATGAAAAATCCTGTCTGTGTGTAGGTGTGTGAAAATTTACACATTTGACTTCTTTATGCTCATATAACCGTGTTTAGTTTTGCATCTTGTCTCTACGCCCGTGTAGCTGTGTTAGTTTTTGGCTGTACAGGTGCTGAGTTTTGGAGTTTTATTTTGACCATGTACTCCCTATGGTAGTTGAATAGATACTTTAAGCTAAAGCTCGCTAGGAGAATTTATCAAGTAATGATGAGGGAGAGAAGTGACGCATGGAAATAATGGATAAACTGATTTGATCTACAAGGGCAGAAGAACTCAAATATAAACAAATAAACTGATATGATCTACAATCTACAAGGGCAAAAAAAACTGGTAAAAGCCTTCAGCATAACTGTAATCAACATCACGAAGTAGATAAAGGCCAATTTTAAAAGCTTGAAGCTTCGATCTTGAATAACGATTAATTTGGGGTGCCCTGGTTTTCCGATGATAATGTGCACGTGGGAAGCTCCTCACAAAAGTCCATCCGCTGTATTCACAAGCTCTAATCTAATGTTCATGAGAGCCTGCACAGGATGGCAGGTTTGGACTGGTTTCGAACACGGCCCATAGCCTTCTGGAGTTCCCTGCATACTGTGGGGAAACAGAAAGGGAGGAGGGATCACTGTGTAGTCACGCTCTTCGCCAGATTCCGCGGTTGGTCAACATTGTAGCCGCGCAAGACAGTAAGGTGATATGCCAGCAACTGCCATACAAAAGCATCAGAACTTGAGCAACAGTGCTTTTAAATCAAAACAGTTGCCTGGGGTTTATTTAAAGACTCTAGACCACCTTTACCTCATGTAGACCCTTAAAAAGCAAAGCGAGACCATGATAACAGGAAAGATTTACCAAAGATTCAGCACAGTAATCCTGACCCAGGGATGGAAGAGTACATTCTTAAGGCATTTTCATGACACAGACCAAAGAAGGGAGACTCATGGTACCCACGGATACAACTAGATCGGCCATGCCTGAGAACTTCCAACATCAGGGTAGCACTCCAATTAAATGCAACAGGTATGGTTAAATGTGCTTATATATGTATATTAAGAAACCTTTCGTGTGTGACATGCGCAGTTGATATGTGCGCGAACAACAATCTAACCGTACTATGTGCAAGGTATTGGTGGTCCATCATTTGAGATAAGATCAATAAATCCAATGGATTAAACATGGACGACGTTGTCGGATGTTACAAATATATACTAGATCGGCCATGCCTGAGAACTTCCAACATCAGGGTAGCACTCCAATTAAATGCAACAGGTATGGTTAAATGTGCTTATATATGTATATTAAGAAACCTTTCGTGTGTGACATGCGCAGTTGGTATGTGCGCGAACAACAATCTAACCGTACTATGTGCAAGGTATTGGTGGTCCATCATTTGAGATTAGATCAATAAATCCAATGGATTAAACATGGACGACGTTGTCGGATGTTACAAATATATATTAAGAAAGAGGACCTGAGAAACTCTGTTCTACCCTAGATTTTTGTTTGTTCATATCAACTTTACTAGTGATGCATAAAACAAAAGAATGTATATGTGTAACGTGTTTATTTCTGGAGAAAATACCTGCAGTGGGACTACATTAATCACGGGCTGAAGGCAATCTTCAATCTGTGGAACTTGAATAACCCGGCATGACTCACCGGGACAAACCAGTGATCCATCTCCTTTTGAACACATCACTATCAATCGACCTTTGCGTGCATGAAGTTGTTGGATTACTGACTGTTGCTTACTGTAAAGAAAAAGATAATATATCAGCACCAGAATGACAACTGCCTTCAAAAAAAAACAATCTGGAGTTTCATAGCCTCATGAAACTTACGTGAAACAAGCATCACGAGTAGCTATAACAACAATAGGAAGATTCTCATCAACTAGGGCCAAAGGACCGTGCTTCATTTCACCAGCAAGTATTCCTTCACTGTGCATAAGGGACACCTCTTTCACTTTTAAAGCACCTTCTAGTGCTGTTGCATAGTTGTAACCTCTTCCAAACACAAGCAGAGATTGCTCAGACACTAATAGTTTCGCTAGATCCTTCATTTCTTGGTCGAGCTTCAGTACTTCCCGCACTTTGTCTAAATGGACACAGAAATGGAAGTAAATCAATATGCTATAAACTTATCCACACACTTGTTCTTTTCAAGTACAACCGTAGGGATTAAAAAAAACTGGAACATACTTGGCAAGTCGAATAAACCATCTATAATAGCCTCTCTCCTCCCTTGACTGGAAATTGTATCATCGCCTATAACTAAAGCTATCATAGCCATCACAACTATCTGACTTGTGTATGCCTGTAAAAACGATAGCAATGAATACATGGAAACAACGAGGTAATAAATCACCAAAACGGAGGACTATGAAAAGCAGATCCTACCTTAGTGCTCGCTACACCAATCTCACACCCAGCATTAATATGAACCCCGCAATGAGTATTCCTGGATATTGCACTACCTACGGTATTTGTTATGCCAACACATAGTGCACCATTTTCCAAAGCATATTCCAGTGCATTTAAAGTATCTGCAGTTTCGCCAGACTGACTGACAAAGAATGCTGTGTCTTCTCTATATATGGGGCCCTGCCTGTCCAATAGGTCGCTTGCAATTTCCATTGTTACTGGGACACCTTTTTTTAGCCAATAAATGGAACATATTGAAATACAGAGTTAGTGCTTTACAAACTTGAAATATTTCAATCTGCAAAAAACTAGAGAGGGACAGAAGTAATACCAGAAAGCTCTTCCAGAATGGGTCTTGCAGCTAAAGCTGCATTATAGCTTGTACCACAACCGATAAAAACAAGTCGCCTACTTCTTCTAATTGTTTTGAGGTGATCCTTCAACCCACCCAAAAGAACACTTTTGGCTTTGCAAGAATCTCCCCGTATGAGCCTTCCCCTCATGGTAGTAGTTAGGGACTCTGGCTGTTCATGAATTTCCTTCTGCATGTAGTGTTCATAATGTCCTTTGTTTATTTGCTCAACCTCCATTTCGAGAACAGATAATGCACGCTGCACAGATTCAGATCTTGGGAGGGTGCCATTAGCTCTTGTCTTGTCATTGTCAAATTTAAAAATTGATACACCTCCATCCTGTAAACGTTATTGGCATATGTTAAGAAGATTAGTAATAATCGTTGAACACCAACCACGAACGAAGGCCAAGCAATTTTAAAATGGTTATACAAAGTACAAACATGCAAGAACACAAAAGAAACAATAATAAAGTGAGGAGAAAAGGTTGCAAATGGTGCTACAAGAATAAATGAGAGCACCTTAATATGTACTACTTCACCATCCTCAATCACCAAGACCTTTTTTGTGTGTTCAACAAGAGCTTGTGCATCACTAGAAAAGAATAGTTCTTTGGGCTGCTCACTCTTGGTGAGGAACTTTAAGTCGTGAAAAGATGTACCGTTACTCAAATCTTCAGCCAAATCCTGAAATCAAAGCCAACTATTATGCAAACCAAACGTAGCTTTGACAAGGAGATAAGAAGCAGAGATATACAACAACCAAGCCTATAGTCCTAAGCAAGTTGGGGTAGGCTAGAAATGAAACCCATGTCAAAGTCATCAAAACCAGAAACAGAAAAATGAAAGTAATAGTAACGCAACCAAAAATGCTAGTAATAACCCAGATACTAACTATACTTATAAATCCTAGGGGCCAAAGTCCTAGGCTCTAAGTCCTTGATCCAGGGCTGCTAAACAGAGTCCAACCCTCTAATGCTACCCCTAAACACATCTTAAACAAACTCCTAGGTCATGTTTCTGGTACGTGGATCGCTAACTTCCACGCAAATAAGAAGCAGAGATAAATGAAAACCAAATTCATGAGATAAACGGTAAACTATAAAGTCTCTTTCCACTAAATATTTGTTAATATTCTACAGAAAATGTCATGTGTCGACTATAATGAATTTCATGGATGCTGCATTGAGTGGAGATCCTTTTGCTTATTCTAATTATCATATGGTTGCCACCTTGATTTCGTAGATATGATCCGTGAAAGCACTAACAGAACCAGTATTAGCCATGTCATATAAGAACTTAGAAGGCTTCCTATAATATGATGCAAATTTGTAGACCTTACGAAACTTTCAAATTCTAAAACATGGTTTAGGACAAAAACTGGATTTCTTTAAGAATGTTCAGAAAGGAGATAAAGTGATCTGATATTGTAATCTAAATGGTGAACTTACTTTAACACCAAGGAGAAGTGGGCTACCACGTTTGCAAGCAATCAACTCATTCGGATAATGTGGACTTTTAAAAACGAGAGCATATGCCCCTTCGAGATGCCTCATAACTTCAATTACAACTTGGGTAAATGTGACAGAGTGGTCGCCTGCAATATGAGAAACTGTGGTGAAGGCAAGACTACAAAATGAGACTCAGGTATACATTCAGGAAATAAAAATACAACTGCCAACATGTAGCCATTATGCCATTTTACACATTTTATTTTGTTTTCTACTATGTAGACATCTATCTATACATTGACCCTGAGAGATTAATGCCACGCTATGACGCTAGCCAAACTACAACCTAGTTGTTGATGGTATCATTTCATGATTACATCACTTAACCTAGACTACCATATTGATTAATGTGTGTGTAACTGCTCAGCTGTGTCAGTAAACATATAAAGTGCAGAAATGAAAACCATTTAATCACCCTCATTTCTTCTTCTTTTTTTTTTTCCTGCTCAAAGATGAGAATTACCTTCCCCCTCATTTGCCTGATCAAATACATATTTCGCAAGCTTTGGAATTACTTCAGTATCTGTTTCCGATTCAAAGGTAAACCCATGTCGGACTAAAGTTGCTTTTAAGACCTGTTAATGTATCAAAAGTAAGAGAAAGTCAGCACAGTTGATATTGAACCAAAATCGAAACGAAAATTACACTCAATGAGGTGAATCAAACCTCGTAGTTTGTAACAACACCATTGTGGACAACGACGAAATCATTTCCAGCTCCAGATGACTGCGGATGACTATTCCTAGGAGCAGGCTCCCCATGAGTTGCCCATCTTGTGTGTGCAATTCCAGCATGAATAGAAAATGACTCTTCCAAACTCAGATCCGTGGCACTGACTTCTGAACATACCAATATTGACCTCAACATCAGTATAAATCCTCAATTCACTAGAATACTCCCAAAATTGCAGAAACCCTAATACAATTATCAAATTATTTATGAAATATAAGAAATTAAGGGGAAATCACCTTCGTTAACAGATTTAACAAGTGAATCAATGTTACCCTCCTGACGAAAAACAAGAGGAGGAAGAGATTTTGCGGAAATGGTGTGATGAATCTGAGGAAGAGAAGTGAGATCGGAAGAATCAATAGAGATCCCAGCCGAATCATAACCCCTGTATTCTAAACGTCTTAACCCATTAAATAGAACTTCAAGAATGTATCTTCTATCTCTGTTAACATTGTAATTCAGATATGCGAAAATTCCACACATTGTTTCTTCTCTTGTTCTTCTTCTGATGATGACGACGATGAAGAAGATGAGGATGGGGCTTACAAGTCTAAATAGAGAGGGGATGAAAAGTGGGAATTGAAGAGAATAATGGAGACAGGCAGAGATTTGAATGTTTGAATGAAGAAAAGTAGAAGAAAGACAGAAGAGGAAGCGGTTTCCTTTCCTTCTCCGTTTTCTCGAATATTGGGGTTTTTAAACATTATGGAATGACACTTCTGCCCTTCTCTTCCAGAAACTGAGCCGAAAATGCGTAACAAAGGGTACTTATCCACAATGTTGTTGACCGAATTAGAGTCACGCATGTGAACCATGCGCTGTTTATATCGATTCCAGTCTTATTTGTTTGGTATTAATATCTGCACACTTGGTGATAATCGCCTTCACCAGGTTACTGATGCAGGTTGGAGTTAAGGTCAAGGTATTGAAAACGTGAAGCGTTTTTCATTTTTAGGAAGCGATCCGCGAAGCGTCGCTTCATGGTTGATGTTTGAAGCGGATATTTTCTTATAAATGAATTAGTTGTAACTAGTAATTATAAATTTATTAGGAAGATAATATCTATCGGATATTTTCTTATAAATGAATTAGTTGTAACTAGTAATTATAAATTTATTAGGAAGATAATATCTATATAAATTTTTGTTTACAAGTTTGGTCACCTTGGGTTTTTATGACTAGTTTTGTTTATATAAATCTAATTATTATCAAAAACAAAGCGTGTGCACATCAGTTCAACCTTCTCCAGGCGAGTGGGAGGTGGGGTGTTTCGTCCCCCTTAAAACATTCATATTTTTCTTTTAAAAGCTTTAAAAATTAGGAGGGAAAAGAGTTGACTAAGTCAAAAAGCGCACTTCACATAACCACTTCGAAGCGAAATGCCGAAATTTGAAGCGAATTGTACGCTCCGAAGCGTGAAGCGTACGCTTCATGAAAGATGCGCTTCACATAACCGCTGCAGAGCGAAATGTTGAAATTTGAAGCGAAACGTACGCTCCGAAGCGTGAAGCGTACGCTTTTAAAAATCATGGTTAAGGTCTTTAGAGCAACTGCAGTGGTGCGAGTATAACCAAAGACCAAAGAGGGAAAAAAAGACCAAAATTTGGGTTTAGTCCGTGTTGTGACGCTACGGTGGGCGAGTATATTTAGTCGAGCGGACGTATAATCTTCGTTTGGCTGTGGAGAGTAGGTATAAAGTTCGTCCCGTTCAGGCGTTGATATAGTTTACGCTCGTTGTGGGGCGTTGGTAAAGATTACGCTGGGTGTGGGGTATAAGTTTTAATTTTATAGATACTTAATTAGGATCGTTGAACTTCATGATAATCACACAATAAAATATGCAAGAATAGGTTTATACGGAATACCTGATAACGCTAATCCGTGTTACGATACCGATCAGTTTTGTAGCAACGGTAATACCTTGTGGAGGTCATGGTTTCTCCTTCTTCACCTCTTACGTTATGAATACTAAATTCTCGAACCCAATACTGATGGCTATTGTGTTCCTTTTATAGGTAGAAGGAGGACCAAGTTCCTAGGGTTTAGTATTGGCATTAAATCTCGACCGTCCATCAAAGAAGAGATATTAGGAATATAATCCCATAAAGGAAACCGAATATTTAGTATAGCAATAATCTAGATTACCAAGATTATTACATGGGCCCAAGGGAATATTTCTAGTCATACAAAAATATTCTTACATTCTCCCACTGGTCCATGTGATAGTCGATGTAATGGTTAATCATAGAAAACATAAGTGCGCATATTGCTAAACAAAATTTAATGGTTAAACATAATACCTTGATCAAGCAAATTAGTCATGCGGGTCATAGCGGTTGCACATTGTCCTGTTATCAACATGTTCCCTTCCATGTACCACAACACAAATAACTTACTTAACTAGGCCTTAAATTGGGATGTCATAATGGTCCAGTAATGTCTTTAAAAGAAAGACTATTTCTGTTGACATTCATCCATTCACATAAGTGTATACTAAACATGGATACAGAAATAATTCAGAATGACATTAGTAAGAGCTCAATAAGTGTTCAAAAATAAGCACATAAATTAGCTGAAAATAATCAATTACTCTCACAGACCTAAGATTTTAATCTATTCTTAAGAGGTCTTAAAAGGTAATTATTCATTTAGTGCATCTCCGAATGCAATTGTGCTTAAGCGATAAATGAACAACCATTGTTTCTGAATTTCCTAATTCACGCATATATACTCAAGGTTCATGTGTTTTGTTCCTTTTGTATCATATCGTGCTTTAATGTTGCGAAGCTAAGACAAGAAATTTCAAAGCAATGTAGAGACAAACCTTAAGTCTCTAAGTATCGCAATCACAAATATTCAAACTCAATTGTGGGACTAGTATTAATGGATTCTTCCTTTAGAATCCATACATCCACAAAATTGAAGTCTGAAAACCCAATCAACTCTTGTTGGGTTTGCTAACTAATTATAAGACATAAGTTAAAATAATATCTCAAAATTCTTGATAGCTTTCCTGTAATTTGTTCTTCGTTTATTTAAGCAATTAGTTAACATATTAACAACTTGTTATAAGTTTCATATCAGAATTAAGACGTAATGAAGATTAAGTTTATATCTTCTATCCAACATGAAATAAAATCTGTTAAATATGTTATTATCTCAAAATTCCTTGAATATTCGATATATGCCTTATATGAGAGCTTTAGTAATCCATATGATATTACTATCATATGGTAAGCTACATTGATATCCTTTATTTCAAAAAAATATAGAGATATGCATAAAGTCAAGATCACTACTCGTAGGTAGTATGTCTTAACATACAAGGCCAAGAGTATGAATTTCTCCCACTGATCTTGAGGTATATGCATAAACCTGTAATAATTTCATCCAAAACTTGAAACATTTATAGTTTTGTTGAATTTCATATACTATTATGGGAGGCTGCTTAAATTTCATACTTTGATTTTTAAAATTTGTAGACTAAAATTTATCATTAATAAAGGCTATTTTCATATTTAATTAATGCAACTCTTAGGTCATACTGAGCTACTAATAATACTGTGATAATTCTGAATGAGTCTTTCTTTGACACGAGAGAAAAACTTATTTATAATCAATGCGTCATTTCATAGTAAAATCTTTGGAAATAAGTCTTGCTTTATACCGTTTAAAATTGCTATTACGGTCAGATTAGGTCGAAAGACCCACTTTCATACAACTCGATTTGTGTCTTTCGAGCAATTAAACAATATCCGAGACTTGACTTTCAACCAATGATTTTTGCTCACATAGCATCAATCCATTAATCAAAATTATTACACATAATATTTGTGAACCTAAAACCGAGTCTTTGCCATTCCATATCAAAATGTAATAAATTCTTGGAAGAAAATCACTGAAACAACATGAATAACTTTCTTACAATCTCTGTTGAGACCTTCTTAATGCTGGTTCATGTTGTTATCAAAAATTTCTTTATTGGCGTAGTTATATTATGGAGTATTGGGTCAGTAATTTGTGGTCTTTCATTATCTAACATTCTGATAATGAGAAGATTCACAATATCTGTAGAAATCTTAAATAACGGATCACTATCATGATTTCTTGAACAAATATATCCACGCACTCCCACTGATTATGCCATCATTAACGAATTTATATTTTCGGTTTCAATAAGTCTCATACTACGGTTAGAACATTAAAGAATACCATTTGGATCATTTAGGAAAACCAATGAACCAATAATAGTTTCCAAATCCAATTTTCATTCTTTGAAATGTAAGCCCTCACCTCCAACTGAACAACCATAACTTAAAGGTGATTTAAACTAGGTTTCCAACCATTCTATTCCAAAGTGTGTCTTTGAAACTGCTTTACTCGGAAATCTATTTAAATTACACAGTTGTTGAAGGAACATACATTCACTGATATGTGGTCATTATGCATAACTCATCACGCTTCTAACCATTTTCATAAAACAATGATTTTGCCTTTTGTTATACACCATTATGCCAAGGATAAGTTGGCCTTGTGTATTGAGCAACGATTCCAAACTTTTGAAGATATTATGCAAAAGATTTAGGATATATCCTGTTTTGTCATACCTTTCACAATATTCACCACCTTTGTCAGACTTTATGATTTTCACTTTATATATAATTGCCTCTCAATTTCAATAATGAATGTTCGATAAAACATCCATGGATTGAGATTCATAATGCAATTGATATATTTACACAGTAACGCAAAAAATCATTAGGTGATAAACAATTTTATCTTCCAAAAACTGGACCATTAAAAGTCTACAGAATAATCATAATATACAATTAAGAAGAACAAAATCTGAAATTTATAATAGAGATAAATGACAATTAAGCTTACAATAGTTACATACCTTCAATAAGATTCTCCTGTGGGTAAAACCTTATCAAGGAACAATGTGAGACATGAAAAATATCTGTGGAAATTTTACATTCTCATAATTCAACATTATGTCTGTCAAATACTACAACTAGAATCACCTGTGGGCAGCTCACATCCTAAAATGTATTAACAAACTCCAATAATTCTAAATATATTCAACCTAATATAATGTGAATTGTAGTCACCTGCGAGTGGCTATTATTTCACATGTATATGAAACATTTAGATAACCTTAATACTTGTTTAACGTGTGAAGAAAAACTACTTGTGAGTAGCATTGTTCTAATCGTTAAATCAAACTAAGAGGACTCAAAATATACAACACTTACCGTGATAAGAGCATAGCATCACTGTGGTGATAACTAAACTATCCAACAAACATGTACAATTGCAAATATCACACTAACTTTTCTTGTGATATTGCACAGTCCCACTCAATGATATGGACATACTTGATCTGATTATAAATTTAGTCGCTTATAAACAATAATGAGTAACCCTAAAACATCAATCACGAACATTTATTCAAAAGCATGCCATACATAAATTGTGAAAAAATATCAACACCCTATAATCGAAAAATATCCAAACATAATGAACTTTTTTCTTAAACCAAAATCGAGCATGAAACAAGTCTATAAATATAATTCAATAATGAAATTTCGTTGAAGAAAAATTCTTTGATGCATCGCTCATTTAAATATGATACAAACTTAAAGATCATGATAAATAACGGATATATGATGAATTAATATGAAAGGTGTTAAATAGTCAATGAATATCATTTTCAGAAATATGGAGAAATTTATCAAAAATAAACCCTCAATTTCATAGAGGATGCAATAAGTTTTGGACAACATTAATAAAAATATTCATGAAAATATGAAAAAATCGTAATAGGTTACTCAACTCGATAATGAGTTAATTTATGTAAATTTTCTTTTATGCACTTTTAAGAAATAACGTAAAATCATGTGCCAATTATTTAATTACCATAATGTATGATCAGATATTGTACACTTCAATGTTATCTTAAACATGTGAACTCAAATTACTTGTGGGTAATTGTTGTTCTAATACATTTAAGAAAAACAATATTATAAGCACTTGACATGATAACGATTATGACTGAAAAAATTATTTGACATCACTGTGGTGATAGCCAAACAACTCAAATAATGCCATAATAACTACTAAACCTTGCCTTTACGGCTTGGCGTATTCGTGCTTACAATAAAATTATTATTATTGCTAAGATAAAACACTCTAGTATCACTGTGGTGATAACTAAAGAATTATGACCTAAGAATCTTAAGCACAATAATTTTATACGTACAATTGAAATTATCATCAACATTGGGAGAAAAGTGAAACGTGAAACATAATGACACAAGACACCCTCAAGATTCTAATCAGTTCATATCCATAAATGTATGATCAACAATCATATCAGTCAATGTTTTCTTAAATAAATGAACTCCAATTTCCTGTGGGTAAATTCTGTTCTAATATATTTAAGAAAAAACAATATTACAAGCATTTGACAAAATTGTGATCATGACCAAAAGTGATTTGACATCACTGTGGTGATAGCCAATCAACTAAAATAATGTCATTATCACATGATGTCGATAACGGCAAAACCTACACTTTACGGTTTGCAAATTCATGCTTATAATGACATTATGATTATACTGAGATATAACACTCTAGTATCACTGTGGTGATAACTAAAGAGTCCAATAATAATTTGAAGTATAATCCCATAAAATTTAAAGAAAACAATAATGTGAGAGAAACTATACCATAACGCACAACCACACAAACCATATCATAATGCACACACAAATTTAATGGTGTCAAAAAATGGTTTTGATCATAAAATTTATAATGAAACTCGATTAAAAAATTCGTTTTATTGTTTCGATAAAGCGGAAGCGTAAATTAATTTACAATAAAAAATTGGTTTCATTAGTTTTAAAAAATTAATATTGTCTCATTATCTTAATAGTAACTAACACGTATACATGCCAAAAGAAAATATTAATGTTTCCAATTTTTAATGTCTTAATAACCATTCACGTGATGAAAATATTCATGCCATAAAGACATAATTCCTAATAAATATTTCCTCGTTTATATCATATCTCCAATTTACCTCCCTTTCACATACAAGGCAAGTAGAATATATGGACTTTAGTGGAACAATTATGCATGTTTATGACTACATGATGTCGACATTATTTCATTTCATTTATCATCATTATTACGTTCATTATTACCTCATATGCTCATTATATGCCATTATTTAAAAATAATATTCTTACAATGATTTTATTCTATTATTTACATGCCAAAAATAAAATCATCATGCCAAAAATAAACTCATTAAGCAAAAAATTTGTTAATTTATTTACATAAAATAAAGGGTATGACATTAAATTAAAATATATTTTCCTTCAAAATTAAGTAGGTCATTAATGTTGAAATATATTTTCTTCCATAATTAAGAGAGATATAATGTGAAAATTATAAATAATAATGGCCATAGGATCTTAAATTATACAATATACCATAATTTTCAACTAACTTGATTTTGATGAAATAATGGAAAATCACACAGGATTTTGATGAAGTGTGAGCATGATATGGGTCAAGATAGTTAGATGCGAAAAGTAACGCAATTTCATAAGAACAATTATTTTCACAGAAGGAAATAAAATAATAATATTAAACCCAATTTTATTTTATTATTGCATAAGATTAGCGGATAATCATGAGTTCTAAACACAAGCTCTAGATACCAACTATAAGTTTTAATTTTATAGATACTTAATTAGGATCGTTGAACTTCATGATAATCACACAATAAAATATGCAAGAATAGGTTTATACGGAATACCTGATAACGCTAATCCGTGTTACGATACCGATCAGTTTTGTAGCAACGGTAATACCTTGTGGAGGTCATGGTTTCTCCTTCTTCACCTCTTACGTTATGAATACTAAATTCTCGAACCCAATACCGATGGCTATTGTGTTCCTTTTATAGGTAGAAGGAGGACCAAGTTCCTAGGGTTTAGTATTGGCATTAAATCTCGACCGTCCATCAAAGAAGAGATATTAGGAATATAATCCCATAAAGGAAACCGAATATTTAGTATAGCAATAATCTAGATTACCAAGATTATTACATGGGCCCAAGGGAATATTTCTAGTCATACAAAAATATTCTTACATGGGGCGTTCATAAAGTTTACGCCGGGAGAAGGGGCGTACGTATAATCAACGCCTGATGGGGCGAAGGGGAGAATCAACGCCTGAATGAGGCGTTGATATAAAGTCCGCTCAGCTAAATAATATGGTCCTGCTTTCATATTTGCACACTAATATGTAACTTATCATATTATATGGCATCAGGCGTTCATTGAATCATATTTGCACACTAATATAATATTTAGCTGAATAATATTATTTAGTTGATTTGCTCTTAATGTGAGCACACTAATATGTAACTTAACAATGAGGCGTTGATATAAAGAGCAACCACAATTTGCACACTAGCTAATATGTAACTTATCATATTATATGGCATGTTTAATGTGGGCAATAGTACTAAGATTATGATTGGTTTGCGTCTTTGATGATCCACAAACCAAAATGTAATCGATTCACATGGTATGAGCGTATTACCATTGCAAATGACTCTTTTGGTTGTGGGGCGTTAACTATACGTTCGCATGATGCCAGGCGTTAACTATACGTTCGCCTCAATGGGGCGTTGTTTATATGAGCGCCTGATGCCATGCGTAAACTTCAGCAACGCCCAATTGGGCGTACATTTCAGCAATGCTCCATTGGGGCGTAGTTTATATGCACGCCTCTTCGTGGGACGAAGACTATACGTGCGCTTCATGTGAAGCGTAGATTATACACCCGCCCGGTGATAAACGAACATTATACGTTCGCTCGACTATAGTTGGTTTTGGTTTTGGTCTTGGTCCCAGACCAAATATAGTCTGGGATTTAGTCTTGGTCCGGATTTTAGTCGATAGTCTGTCCCGCTGTGTCTCGTTCGCAGACCAAATTTTTAGTTATACTCGCCCACTGTGGTTGCTCTTAGTAGATAAATATAGGTGCCATTACACTTAAAGCATTTTGATATTTTTACTGGTAGTGGTAGACAAAACAAATCTAATGAATATGTATAAGACTTCTAAGCTTTAACTAACAGGGAATCTATTAAAACATCTGAAAACTATATATCAACAACCAATAAATACATTAAGATTTATTAACAGAATAGAACAATGACAAATAAATACATTCAGCACAAATATGCCTTTAAGTTTGAAAATTAGATGTTGTTTTGTAAGTGCAGCTAAGCTCTCACTCTCAAGTCTCAACTCTATATTGCCTGCTGCAAGCATCTTAGCTGAGAAAATCGGAATCAAGTATGTTGGATGTAATCAAGAATGTTATTGTTAGCAACAAAAATAAATAGTAGTAAATGGCTTGACAACTAATTGAATCGAAACATATGTTATCCTTGCTGGTTGTTGCAGGTATATCTGACCATCTGTAGAGTAAAAGCTAAGTCGAATTGAATACGATATCTGGAAGTAATATGACATGACCACACACATGTTTAAAGTTGGAGATTATACTTGCCAAAACCCACGAATAACAATTAACAACTCATAAAATGCATACAAGATAACCGTTTTTGCGATTCAGTTTTGTTGGCCCCTGCGTTGGTCCTTTGGACGAGTAAAACTGAGCTGGCAACAACGCTGACAGTGGTAATGGTAGGCGGAATTACACAATTTTTTTTTTTATTTGATAAACAAGAAACCTTTCCATTAAATGGAGATTTCAAGGTTACAATGAGTTTAGGATCGAAAACAAGAGGATGCAAAATAACAAGAACATACCGTCAGAGTACAATACCGAGAAATCCGACAAGAGAAAGAGAAGGATTACCGGAGTAAGACAAATACAAGTATGAATAAGATCCGATTAAATCGGAACAATGATGGTTTTTCTCGGAATTAATTACAACCGTTTAGTTTGTTTTTCTTCTTTAGAAAGAAATGCTCCCAAAGTAGGAGTGATTTGCTCAAATCTCTTGTAACTAGTGATGAAGCTTCCGTCGTCAAAAAGACCACCGATGACGATTTCGTCGCCAGATAAGTTGATGATGAAGATTTTGATGAAGAGTTCGTTGATAGACACATTTTTGTGTCTAATTTGATCTCAATACTATATATTGTTGGCACTCGATTTTGTACTAATTTTGGTGTTTTATGTGTTTGTAGGTATTTTTGGGAAATAAACATTTTTGGAAAAATCGGCTCGAAAAGTTGCTCGGAAGACCCCCGGAGGACAACTACTAAACGGACCCCTACTTTGGATAAGGGGCACCCAATTACTAAGGAGCACACTAGCTGCTATTTACACCCCATAAGGCAAGTGCTAAAGGGACTCCCGTACAGGATTAGGGGGAGGTCATCTTCTCCATTTGAATCTGGTTTTTGGCGGGAAAAAGTGCACAGTTTACTACCAGATTAGGGTTCGAGTTTTGGGCCATTTCTGAAGAGATTCAATCGTTGTTTTTGATTTGTATTAACTTCTTAGGCCTATACAGAGAAGGTATGTTCGTTGGATTCGAGAAATCTGGGTTATTCGAGAAATCCGGTGTTTGAGGTGTGTCTAACTCGATCAAGCAACGTGCAGAAGTGAGCTGGAGAGATTTAAGAGGGAATAATCGCGTCAGAAGATAAATCAGGGAAGATATTACCGTAACCTGCATGGAAATAAAACCGAGTATTGTCGGGAGGATTTGGGGATTAATTACGAGAGATTCTTAGGCCTGTGGAGTATAAAAGGGTATCTGGTGTCGAAAGGAAGGGGGACGGAGAGTTTGGGAGAGTTTGGAGCACAACAGAGTGAAGATTGATCGAGTTGCAGAATTATTTTCTGCTGCTGTTACACCAAGAACACGAAGAACAGACGGCCAAAGACCGTCGTTCTTCAACAGTATCAACGACAGAACCTTGAGGGTCATAATATCGCAGAGCTTGTGACGCATATTTATTATCGTTCTTTGTAATGTTGTTTTGCAACATTTATAAACGTTGCAAACACCCGGTTTTAATCATTTTCTCTCCATTTCATCTTTGTAAACAATTTTTGAGCATGAATCAATACTTTGAGAAAGTTTACACAATGATGGGCTAAACCCAATCCTTGGGGCAATGGAGGAAGCTATCTTTCCAATGAAAAAGTGGTAATTCTTAATTATTTAATTTGTGCAATTTTTAATTATGATTATTTGCCTAGATTGAAAATAGATTTTATGATTTTTGTTAAACAATTGTATTTTCTATTGATGGAATATGCTTAGCCTAGGTTTTTGATATCCCATGCTTTGGATTACAGTTGTTGTTTCTAAAAAATCTACTTTTGCAATAGTTGAGAATCAAATTGAACATGTGAAATTGCATGATTGTATTTAGTATCACTTTGGAATTGGTAAATAGCGGAATCCTAGCCCCAGCCTCTCCATAATTTCCAAACAACTTTTTAATTGAGCTTGTTATTTTTATTTACAAAAATTAAGTCTAAAAAAAATCTGCTTTCACAAGTCTTGAACGAATCTATTACTACAACATCATTGAACATAACCATCAATTTTTGGGGCCGCCGACGCGGACTTGTCTTTAGGCTAGAGTTTGTAGATTTTTTTTAGGTTTTTATTTATTTGTTCTTCTTTACGTTTTTGGGTTTTTGTCTTTTCCTTTCAGATTTTGGGATTTAGAGCGAAAGAAAAATTTGCCAAAGCTTTCGGTGGATACTTAAAGATTTGGAGTTAAAGACAAAGCGAAAGGAGCGAAAGAAGAAGATTTTTTATATTTTATAAAAAAGAGAGGAAAAAAAAAAAAAAAAGAGTGATATTTTTTTTTTAAGACTTTCCTTTTCTTTTGCACTTTATTTTTGGACTTTGGACTTGGACATTTGGACATTTTTTTAAACCCTACGGAAGGGTAGTATTAAATATAAACTGTGTGCAGAGAAGGACGACGATTACGATATTGTCTCGGCCCCTCGGGTTCGTACATGACATAGGAGTCGTGGCCCGAGTCGAATACAACGGTTCATCCCCCGTCTGGTACGGGAGGTAAGTTTGTCGAAACACTCGTGAATCCCCTGTCAACGGGTTACTGTATTCCTTCGTTTGCATATATGTCGAGGAACTGAATACGGATGCTTTAATTTCCTAGTAAAGGGCAAGGCCCGGCCATACAAGATAAGGGTTCGGATTTCATCACCGTTCTCTTCTTGCCCGCCTTAGGAAAACGATACTTAACGCGAACCTAAGCTTTAAAATTTGGAATAGAACGAGACCGATAGGGTAACGAGCTTAATAGGAAAGTCGTTCGAAAAATATTGGTTACTCTTTTAAGCATACTTCAAGTTCATGATGGTTTCGTGAGTTGAATGCGTGACTCGCGCCGCCTTGTGATGCGGTGAGGCCTTGGGTATCAAAGCTTCACACAGCTTCCCTCGCCTCTATTCAACTTAGTTAAACTCAGATTGATTCCAGAGGGGTTTGCTCAGATTGTAACGAATTCCCTTTCGAAGGATTAGAAGCTGGTCTAGAAAACAATCTAAGTGGAGCCATCATGCTTTTTGTTTGCTAGAATTCATTAGGTTTGCTATGGTGGAGTCAGCCTTGTTTGTGTTTGCATAGAACTTCCCTTCCTTTTAGGATTTTTTTCTTTTTATTCTTTTTTTTTTCTGGTGTATGCCCGAGGTTATTAGAAAGCGGGCTTGGAAAAGAAACACTCTAGGTCGTTTGATTAGTGACAAACCTAGTAGTTCTTCTTGTGGAAGCGGGAGCCCGAAGACTCTTCTTTTGAGAGCCCCATTTTTGGAAACTTCAGTTTTGAGAATCTGTCTTTTCGTGAGGAAAGTACCCCTAGTACTTCAAATTGTGCCAGCCGATGGCAACTTTGAAAGATTACATGTTCCCGCCTAGGACCAACCGAGCTTCGTGCATTAAATTGCCAGCCAATACGGCTAATTTCGAGATAAAACCTAGTCTTCTTCAGATGATCCCTATATTCTTAGGAAAAGATTATGAGAACCCTTATTTTCATATTAGGGACTTTGAGGAAATTTGTGGGACAGGTTAGAATAAAAGACCTTATCGATGAAGTCTTGAAACTTAAGATGTTCCCCTTTTCCTTGAAAGATAAAGCCAAGACCTGGCTAAACAACCTACCATCTGAATCCATTGAAACATGGCAGGAACTTATTGCTGCTTTCTATATGAAATTCTACCCTAAGCATAAAACTGCAGCTGTTAGACAAGAAATTAGTTCCAGTGTGCAACAAGAGGGAGAGTCTATCTATAGGTTTTTAGAGAGATTCAATCATCTCCTATCCCAGTGTCCTCACCATGGATTTGATAAGATGAAACTCGTAGAAATTATTTATGATGGTTTAGACTATTCGACCAAAGCCATGGTCGAGTCTATGTGTATTTGGTGAGTTCACCAAGTAAAAGTGTTGAGGATGCCTTTACCTTCTTAGGAGTTGTTGCTGAGAAATCCCAACAGTGGGAGTCTTGTGTTGAACCCCCTAAAAGACTCTTGGGTAATAGAAGTAGCACCAATATGGTAGATACGAGTTTTGCGTCAGATGTTAAGTTTGCTTCTTTGTCTAGAAGGTTAGAAGCTTTGGAAATGGGTCAGTCTAAAAATAGGTCCCTTGTTGAACCTAATAGAACCTCTCAAGTCTCTAGTTGTGGAATAGAGACCGATAACTCATTTTGGGAAGGTCGGGTTAGTGAAGAGAAAGCCCATGCTGTCTATAACAATGCTAGGTTTGAGAACGAGAACCGTCAGAAGTTTGACCCATACTCAGAGACCTACAATTCTGGTTGGAGAAAACATCCTAATTTTTCTTGGTCTAAGGGCCATAATCAAGATCAGTCTAGTAATTCTCAGCCTTCCCCAGGTTTTGGTTATGCTAAGAACTCTTCAGGTCAACCCCAGTTTCAGAACCCTTCGGATAAAAAAATCACTAGTTTAGAAGAGACTCTCGCCTCGTTTATTAAAAGATCTGAAAGGATCAACCAAATGGTTGCACAAGGGATAGAAGAAAGTAAGAGTATAGGTTATGCTAACTCTCAGTCTATTTCCGAATTGAAAACCCAGGTGTTTATGGGTGAAAATCGTTTCTGCTGATTTCGGTAATTTCGGTGGGTGAGTGAGAAACTGGTTCAAATCCTAAACAAA
This sequence comes from Papaver armeniacum, assembly GCA_023531295.1. Classification (NCBI taxonomy): domain Eukaryota; kingdom Viridiplantae; phylum Streptophyta; class Magnoliopsida; order Ranunculales; family Papaveraceae; genus Papaver; species Papaver armeniacum. The sequence goes on from JAJJWW010007583.1 coordinate 165,629, forward strand.
TGTGCTGCACGTGAGCACTTTATAGATTCGAGAGATCGATCTGTACAAGTCCGGCCTAAACCAAGAAATGGCCGTTCCAGACTTGCTTCGGTCACAAAGTGGAGGAGAAGGGTTGATTTGGGGAGGGAAGCAAAGAAAGGTGTTGAGGAGAGTAGTATCTCGACTTGTATCAGAAAGTGAAAGCTTAGGAAGCTTGCAAGAGATGAAAGCTTTTGGGAGAGCTTGCAAAGTTGCCTTTCTGAGAGTGTAAGTGTAGTATATTTCTCCTGACCGAGACTTGTTGTCTGGTGGAAATAGGTAAGACCTATTTATACAAGTCGAGATTGAAACGTACCCTGGCCTCATGAAGGAAGAGAGTAAAGGGTGAAATAATGGGAGGAGGTGGTAACCGCATGGTTTAATGGGCGAAAACGTTTTTCACCATTATTTCCTCTTTTATTTGACCGCTTTATTCCTTTACACGCTTTCTTAATGTGAGCGTAGTGTACGCTGCATGCTGTGACCGCCAAACCAAAACCCTAAAGAAGCATCCCCAGTTTGTGTCGATGTCTCGAGTGTTGGTTGCATCTTGAGTGCAAGTGGCGCTGCTAGTGGCGCGTGTGGCATGTGCCAATGGCATGTGCGGAATGCCTTGGTGGTAGGTTGCACGGTTTGCAAGTTAGGTTACCAGCGTGTGTGTTTGTCATGTGCCAATGGCATGTGCGGAATGCCTTGGTGGTAGGTTGCACGGTTTGCAAGTTAGGCTACCAGCGTGTGTGTTTGGCATGTGCCAATGGCATGTGCGGAATGCCTTGGTGGTAGGTTGCACGGTTTGCAAGTTAGGCTACGGCGGGTGTGTTTGGCATGTGCCAATGGCATGTGCGGAATGCCTTGGTGGTAGGTTGCACGGTTTGCAAGTTAGGCTACCAGCGTGTGTGTTTGGCATGTGCCAATGGCATGTGCGGCCATGTTAACCTAGTTGCAAGTTTTGCAAGCCTAGGGCGCTATGTTTGGCGTGGGCCAAAGGCATAGCGGCTTGGAAGTATGGCTTGCGACACGTGTTGGCATGTGCCAATGGCACGTGCGGCCATGTTGACCTAGTTGCAAGTCTTGCAAGCCTAGGGCGCTATGTTTGGCGTGGGCCAAAGGCATAGCGGCTTGGAAATATGGCTTGCGCACGTGTTGGCATGTGCCAATGGCACGTGCGGCCATGTTGACCTAGTTGCAAGTCTTGCAAGCCTAGGGCGCTATGTTTGGCGTGGGCCAAAGGCATAGCGGCTTGGAAATATGGCTTGCGGCACGTGTTGGCATGTGCCAATGGCACGTGCGGCCATGTTGACTAGTTGCAAGTCTTGCAAGCCTAGGGCGCTATGTTTGGCGTGGGCCAAAGGCATAGCGGCTTGAAATATGGCTTGCGGCACGTGTTGGCATGTGCCAATGGCACGTGCCATGTTGACCTAGTTGCAAGTCTTGCAAGCCTAGGGCGCTATGTTTGGCGTGGGCCAAAGGCATGGCGGCTTGGAGATTTGGCATTGTTGTCATGGTGCGCAGTGGTGTAGCTTGGTTTGGCATTGTTGACCATGGTTGTAGCTTGGTTTGGCATTGTAGGTGCGGCATTTGGCATTGTTGCCATGGTGCGGCTTGATTTGGCATTGTTGCCATGGTGCGCAGCGGCGGCTTGGTTTGGCATTGTTGCCATGGTGCGCAGGTGCGCTTGATTTGGCATTGCTGCCATGGTGTAAGTATGCGGTTTGGTTTGGCATTGTTGCCATGGTGCGCAGTGGTGCGGCTTGATTTGGCATTGTTGCCATGGTGCTTGTGGTGCGGCTTGGTTTGGCATTGTTGCCATGGTGCGCATGATGCGGCTTGATTTGGCATTGCTGCCATGGTGCGCAGAGATGCGGCTTGGTTTGGCATTGTTGCCATGGTGCGCAGTGGTGGTGGCTTGATTTGGCATTGCTTTGCCATGGTGCGCAGATATGCGGTTTGGTTTGGCATTGTTGCCATGGTGCGCAGGGTGCGGCTTGATTTGGCATTGTTGCCATGGTGCGCAGGGTGCGGCTTGGTTTGGCATTGTTGCCATGGTGCGCAGTATGCGGCTTGATTTGGCATTGCTGCCATGGTGCGCAGGGTGCGACTTGATTTGGCATTGCTGCCATGGTGCGCAGGGTGCGGCTTGATTTGGCATTGCTGCCATGGTGCGCAGTATGCGGCTTGGTTTGGCATTGTTGCCATGGTGCGTAGGGTGCGGCTTGATTTTGGAATTAGGGTTCTGTGTTGAAAACCCTAATCTGGTATTTTGAAAAAATACCCCTATTAATTATTTACACCTGAGTTAAATGCTCTTAGTTAATGTGTTGCGGGTAACACTAGGTCATGGGGTTTTACGATTTTACCCTTTGTCTAAAAACCACCATCAACATTAAGTCCCCGCTTAGCTCGGAACAGGGGGCTTTGTTGCGAGGTAAGCATAAGATGGTGACAAACATTAACAAGAAAAAACGTAAGGAAAATTGAAAAGAGGCTTGTCGACCTTTATAAATAGGATTTGGAATCCTTGCCTTTGGTAGTTTTGCACAAATCGGGAGGTCGGCACAATTGGTGGGCCCGGTGCAGCTTGGGCGACGTTGGGAAGTTGGCGTGAGTTGGGAAACCGAGTGTGCTAGCCGGGTGGGACCAAGCGCAAAGTGTGGAAGTCTTGCGTGCTTGCAGGCGTGACTTGTGCGACCATTGGGAGGTCGGCGCAAATTGGTGGGGCCGGGTGCAACTTGGAAGCCGTGCTTGCAGGGCGTGATTTATGTAAATAAAGAGGGAGTAGACGTTTCTTCACCAAAGAAAGTTTCCTTATTTTGCTTTCACGTGCGGCTTCCATTAGGGCATCATCCATGACAAAAAATCTGGAAGCATTATGTCTTTCATTGCTCCCTTTCCTTTTTTTAAGGTTCCGTATTCATATCCAACGCGAATGTATCGTCTCCCTTGTTTGAGAAGGGGTTCATCCCGTTGATTCCCCTTTTCCTTTGCTTTGCTTAGGTGCGTTTTTTCTTCTTTTTTTTTTTTTGTTCACTCCATCCTCTTTTTATATGCGTGTAGACAGGATGGAATTTGATCATCTTTCCATTTCTTGCAGTGTATGATGGGATCTTCCAGAGACGGCCGTGCCTTTAACCTTTTGGAAAAGGACTTCAGAATCGGTGGAGATCGACCTTCTTCTCTTGAGGAGGTATTGGTTGGGGTTGAATCTTTGTTCCATGAAGCTAACGAAATTATTAAGGACCTCCTTCCTTCTATCCTCACGAAGAACAGGTGCATGTTCGGACTCTCTTGGGTTCAGTGGACGCGGAGGAGAACGCCATGATTCTTGATTTTGATGTGGATGAATCAAAAAACTTCCTTCGAAATGTTGATGAAAAAACTTTCGAAGGAGTATATGATAGAAGCGAGACGGCCTTTGAGGTTGATGCCAAAGGTGTTATTGATGATACCGGAGGGGTCATGGTGGCGTATGCTGGAATAGTTGTCGGGAGGACACCGCCGCTCGCTGCTGTGGTCGCTTCGGGATGGGATGTTGAGGTTGCCGCCGCTAAAACCGCCGAATGGAACCTTTGTTGCCCGAAGGATTGCTGGGGTAAATGCTTGAAGATAGCTTTGCCCGAAGGGACTTGCGCTCCATCCTTCGAGGGCTAGTTCCTGCTTTTGTTTTTCTGTTAGCTGCTTAGTTCCCTGATGTTTTTTCCTTCTTTTTTTTTTTTGTAAACACATCTTCCCTTCTTCTTCATCAGTAAACCTTTTGCTTCATATATATATATTTTTGAAAGGGGTTGTGGTATGATGGCTCTGCAATGGTTTTCTGGGTTCTTCTGATGTATTTCTCTGATATCTGAAGGATTCGCTCGGGAAGAGACATATTTATTTTTATTTTTATTTTTTATTTTTTTTGACAAAAGGGGAGATCTCCAGGGAAAAATACAAACGGTGTATTCATCCTGGGGAAGTACAGCTATTAAGAGGAATGATTCAAAGGAAGTACTGAAAAGGGAGTGATTGGGAAATACAACATTTTAGGGATTGGATTCCTTGAGCCATCGCGAGTGAACTATCACGCCTTCAGGTGTGTCGGTATTGATGAGCTTGCAATATCCTCCCAAAAGGGTATCCGCAACTGTGCATGCTCGCCTTCACCTTCCTCGGGCAAATCCATCTTTACCTGTCATCCTCCCAACTTGAAACGAGCTTTCCTTAACCACTACATCTCCGATTGAAAACGGGTTCGGACGTCGTGTAACCATTTGAGCCTTGGCTTCGTTGGTTTCGCTTAGAAGCTTCCAAGCTTCTTGCAAAGTGTTCGAATGGTCCAGCTCCCCATTCACATTTTTTGGCGTTCGTGATGATGGTTGTTGCCGAGTCCCCATGACAGAATGGGGGAAGAAAAGGCCGGTTGCGAAAAAGGTTGTTCTGGTCGAGACTTACTTGCATTTGAAAATCATGGGCTAGCGCCAACAGGTCCTCTTCGGACGCTTGGGTTCCTTTAATAGCTCATTGATGTGGTAACCCGTGGGACGATTTGTTGGGAATCCCTTCGAGCAGGGATGTCGGCAGAGGGTGTACGCCCATTTTTGCTTTGTTGTCGAGCGCCCATAAGCGTCCCAAAATCATGTCATGATCTAGTTCTTTGACAATGTGGAACTTTGCGTGCGTTATAGCGTCTCCCATCTCGATCTCTAGGTTGATGTAGCCATGCGCGTTCAAAGCCTCTCCTCTCAAGCTCTTAATCACAGACGGGAAATAGGTAGCGTCTTGTTTTGTAAATCGGATGCCTTTAGTGTCTTGAAAGTGATGATGTTGTGGTCGAGGTCGTGTCGATGAGCGTGTCGTCAAATTCGTACCTCTTAAATGGGACGTGGTCGCAGTCCCCGTTCTCCGCTTCGCTTGTTTGGGAAGCTTGAGCCCTTGACGTGGATTCGAGGGGGGAAAAAGCCGTTTGTTTCGGATACAACACGATTGAGAGCTGCGAAAATATCTTGGCGCTGAACCTTGGAGAGATAGAGAATTTCGCATATATGTCGCATCATGGATTGTATAGTCTCATGCACGGAGTCCCCAGAGGAACCGCAGTTTCTTATTGGGAGTGGGTCTCGATGCACTCTTTCGTCTCCTAGTTGGAGTTCTCCTGCTTCTATCCTTTCCTTGAAAATATGCTTTAGTCTGTTACAATCGCTAGTCGGGTGGTGAACGAACCTGTGGTAATGGCAGGATTTGGGGTTTGCCATCTCGGCCTCGGTTGGTGGACGTCGAGCGGTGGCAATCGATGACATCATCTTGAACCCAGGCTTCTAGGAGGTCAATCACCTCCTCGATGGGGAATGGGAAATCAAGGATATTTCCTTCGGCCTCACGATGCTGCACAGGAGTTTTAGTGGCGATCTTCCGTTGCGAGGGCTCCCGTTGCGCCGGCGCTTCACGTTTCGGCTGGTGGCTCGTAGTTGCGGCTTTCCTTTTTCCTCTTTCGTTCACTATGTTCACGGAGGATGAGCCGGCATTAAATTGTTTGTCGATGAGGCGCCTACTCCCGCAAGTTTCACGTGCGTCTTGATTCGAGTTGGCCTAGTCCTTTCCGAATAATCTTGGTGCCGTTGTTGCAGATCGTCCGCGGCCTCATGGAGTTCGGAGAATGTTTGGAAACGCAAGTTTTCTAGCGCTGGCGATGTAGATCGGGACCATACCGTTGATGCATGCGTTTACCAATTGTTGCTCGGCCACGTTTGGGTCGTGACAATCGAGTGCTTGAACCCCGAACCTTTTGACGAAATCATTCGGATGTTCGTTATCCCACCGGTACATTCTCCCGAGGTCCGAAAAGGTAACTTGTTCGGACACGAAGAAATACTTCCGTAAAACGCGGTGACCATGCTACTCCAGTTGGGAATCTTTGTTCGGTGGGATCTTTGTTGTACCATGTATACGCCCTTAGGTAAGTGATTTTGAAAATTCCCTTAAACGAAGAACGTGATTATATTCATGTTCACCCAAGGATTCCAGGAAACGAGAAACATGTTCGCGTGCATTCCCAGTACCATCGTACAGGGTAAATTGAGGGGAAGAGTATCCCCTTGGGAGATGGATTCTCTGTATTTCGGACGGGTAAGGGGGTTGGTGATGATGTACATCGAACTCATCATGCTTGATTCGGTCACGTAGGAGTTGTTCCAAATCTTCTCTCGTGACGAAATTTGGTGGTTGACTTCTCTCCAACGGGACCCTAGTGCGAGTTTCTTCATCCGTGGAGGCGTGCCCTGCCGAGGTGCCGGCGTCAGGGTTGTTGGAGATGCTTCTAGGCGTCTCTGGAGGATGCGACTCACGGGGTAGTCGTTTCCGTCGGGGTTTTGAGAAAGGTGAGCACCTCCTTTTGTGTTGAAACCATGTCCTGTCCGGGCTCGGCGAGCGTCTCCGTCGTTCCATCAAATCGGCGATGGTGACGTAAGGGCGACTTCCTCCGGTCCCTCCGGTCTCTCGTCCCGTCGGCGGGTAATTGGAGCCTTAGTCGTCGGAGGCGCCATCTTGGAAGAAGTATTCGGGGGTCGCGGTGGCGGCCCTAGCCCCGGTGATCGGGGGGCGTGACACCCGAAGAGATATTCTCGTTGCCGTGATTAGAGGGTTGTGCAGAGACGCTAGAGTAGGCAGCGGCTCGCCCCGGTGATAGGCGGTGTTACACTTAAGGGAGTGCATTCGATGTTGCCGTTGTCACCGGTGAAGTAACAATGCTTGGGGGGAGACGCCAACATCGGGGATGCGTTCTGCGCTGATGTTCTCGGCAGCCGCTCCAGATCTGAGTTCCACCATGTTGGGATTTGACGTTCGGAAAACGAAATCAGGAGTTGGAGTTGATATTGTAGCCGATAGATCAATCCTCCCGCTGTGGTCGCCAATTGTTTATGGGTGAAAATCATTTCTGCTGATTTCGGTAATTTCGGTGGGTGAGTGAGAAACTGGTTCAAAACCTAAACAAATATGCCGCACGTGAGCACTTTATAGATTCGAGAGATCGATCCGTACAAGTCCGGCCTAAACCAAGAAATGGCCGTTCCAGACTTGCTTCGGTCACAAAGTGGAGGAGAAGGGTTGATTTGGGGAGGGAAGCAAAGAAAGGTGTTGAGGAGAAGAAAGTATCTCGACTTGTATCGAAAGTGAAAGCTTAGGAAGCTTGCAAGAGATGAAAGCTTTTGGGAGAGCTTGCAAAGTTGCCTTTCTCGAGAGTGTAAGTGTAGTATATTTCTCCCGACCGAGACTTGTTGTCCGGTGGAAATAGGTAAGACCTATTTATACAAGTCGAGATTGAAACGTACCCCGGCCTCATGAAGGAAGAGAGTAAAGGGTGAAATAATGGGAGGAGGTGGTAACCGCATGGTTTAATGGGCGAAAACGTTTTTCACCATTATTTCCTCTTTTATTTGACCGCTTTATTCCTTTTCACGCTTTCTTAATGTGAGCGTAGTGTACGCCGCATCTTTGTGACCGCCAAACCAAAACCCTAAAGAAGCATCCCCAAGTTTGTGTCGATGTCTCGAGTGTTGGTTGCATCTTGAGTGCAAGTGGCGCCGCTAGTGGCGCGTGTGGCATGTGCCAATGGCATGTGCGGAATGCCTTGGTGGTAGGTTACACACGGTTTGCAAGTTAGGTTACCAGCGTGTGTGTTTGGCATGTGCCAATGGCATGCGGAATGCCTTGGTGGTAGGTTGCACGTTTGCAAGTTAGGCTACCAGCGTGTGTGTTTGGCATGTGCCAATGGCATGTGCGGAATGCCTTGGTGGTAGGTTGCACGGTTTGCAAGTTAGGCTACCAGCGGGTGTGTTTGGCATGTGCCAATGGCATGTGCGGAATGCCTTGGTGGTAGGTTGCACGGTTTGCAAGTTAGGCTACCAGCGTGTGTGTTTGGCATGTGCCAATGGCATGTGCGGCCATGTTAACCTAGTTGCAAGTTTTGCAAGCCTAGGGCGCTATGTTTGGCGTGGGCCAAAGGCATAGCGGCTTGGAAGTATGGCTTGCGACACGTGTTGGCATGTGTCAATGGCACGTGCGGCCATGTTGACCTAGTTGCAAGTCTTGCAAGCCTAGGGCGCTATGTTTGGCGTGGGCCAAAGGCATAGCGGCTTGGAAATATGGCTTGCGGCACGTGTTGGCATGTGCCAATGGCACGTGCGGCCATGTTGACCTAGTTGCAAGTCTTGCAAGCCTAGGGCGCTATGTTTGGCGTGGGCCAAAGGCATAGCGGCTTGGAAATATGGCTTGCGGCACGTGTTGGCATGTGCCAATGGCATGTGCGGCCATGTTGACCTAGTTGCAAGCCTAGGGCGCTATGTTTGGCGTGGGCCAAAGGCATAGCGGCTTGGAAATATGGCTTGCGGCACGTGTTGGCATGTGCCAATGGCACGTGCGGCCATGTTGACCTAGTTGCAAGTCTTGCAAGCCTAGGGCGCTATGTTTGGCGTGGGCCAAAGGCATAGCGGCTTGGAAATATGGCTTGCGGCACGTGTTGGCATGTGCCAATGGCACGTGCGGCCATGTTGACCTAGTTGCAAGTCTTGCAAGCCTAGGGCGCTATGTTTGTCGTGGGCCAAAGGCATAGCGGCTTGGAAATATGGCTTGCGGCACGTGTTGGCATGTGCCAATGGCACGTGCGGCCATGTTGACCTAGTTGCAAGTCTTGCAAACCTAGGGCGCTATGTTGGCGTGGGCCAAAGGCATAGCGGCTTAGAAATATGGCTTGCGGCACGTGTTGGCATGTGCCAATGGCACGTGCGGCCATGTTGACCTAGTTGCAAGTCTTGCAAACCTAGGGCGCTATGTTGGGCGTGGGCCAAAGGCATAGCGGCTTAGAAATATGGCTTGCGGCACGTGTTGGCATGTGCCAATGGCACGTGCGGCCATGTTGACCTAGTTGCAAGTCTTGCAAGCCTAGGGCGCTATGTTTGGCGTGGGCCAAAGGCATAGCGGCTTGAAATATGGCTTGCGGCACGTGTTGGCATGTGCCAATGGCACGTGCGGCCATGTTGACCTAGTTGCAAGTCTTGCAAGCCTAGGGCGCTATGTTTGGCGTGGGCCAAAGGCATGGCGGCTTGGAGATTTGGCATTGTTGTCATGGTGCGCAGGGTGTGGCTTGGTTTGGCATTGCTGCCATGGTGTGCAGTATGCGGCTTGGTTTGGCATTGTTGCCATGGTGCGCAGGGTGCGGCTTGATTTGGCATTCTTTGCCATGGTGAAAGATATGCGGTTTGGTTTGGCATTGTTGCCATGGTGCGCGAGTGGTGCGGCTTGATTTGGCATTGTTGCCATGGTGCGCAGGTGCGGCTTGGTTTGGCATTGTTGCCATGGTGCGCAAGATGCGGCTTGATTTGGCATTGTTGCCATGGTGCGCAAAGATGCGACTTGGTTTGGCATTGTTGCCATGGTGCGCAGTGGTGCGGCTTGATTTGGCATTGCTTTGCCATGGTGCGCGCAATATGCGGTTTGGTTTGGCATTGTTGCCATGGTGCGCAGGCGCGCTTGATTTGGCATTGTTGCCATGGTGCGCAGTGGGCTTGGTTTGGCATTGTTGCCATGGTGCGCAAAAGATGCGGCTTGATTTGGCATTGTTGCCATGGTGCGCAGTGGTGCGCTTGATTTGGCATTCTTTGCCATGGTGCGCAGGGTGCGGCTTGATTTGGCATTGTTGCCATGGTGCGCAAAGATGCGGCTTGGTTTGGCATTGTTGCCATGGTGCGCGCAGTGGCGGCTTGATTTTGGAATTAGGGTTACGTGTTGAAAACCTAACGGTATTTTGAAAAAATACCCCTATTAATTATTTACACCTGAGTTAAATGCTCTTAGTTAATGTGTTGCGGGTAACACTAGGTCATGGGGTTTTACGATTTTACCCTTTGTCTAAAAACCACCATCAACACCAGGTTAGTCAGATAAATGAGTCTCCGAGGGAAAATGGTAAGTTTCCTAGTCAAACTCAGCCCAATCCTAGAGGATTTCATCAGGTAAGTGAAAGACCATCCCATCATGTGAATTCAATAACAACCCTTAGGAGTGGTAAAACGGTAGACAATAAGGTAGCCATGCCTAGTGGATATACTGTAGTTCCACCTTCTACTTCCCAAGAGGAACCCGTAGCTGAGGAAACTGAAACAACCTCTAAGGACTCCCAAGAAATTCCTGTTGAGACCGGCTTTGTTCCTAGAGCCCCATATCCACAGTTGTTAGCCCCAACAAAGAAGGAGTCGATTTTCAACGAGATAATGGAAACATTTAAGCAGGTGAACATCAACATTCCTCTATTAGAAGCAATTAGGCAAATGCCTGCTTATGCCAAGTTCCTTAAAGATCTTTGTACACGAAAGCGTAAGCTTAATGTCCATAAGAAAGCCTTTTTAGCTGGACAAGTAAGTTCAATTCTTCTGAACCAAACACCCCTAAGTATAAAGACCCTGGATGCCCCACCATATCTTGTGCAATCGGTAATCACATGATCGATAAGGCCTTCTTGACTTAGGAGCTAGTGTTAACTTACTTCCGTATCATGTATACACCCAAACTAGGTCTTGGTAAGTTAAGCCGACTAAAATGACACTTTAATTAATGATAGGTTTGTCAAAGTCCCTCGTGGTGTCATAGAAAATGTTCTTATTGAGGTTGATAGGTTCATATATCCAGTGGATTTTGTTGTTCTAGATACCCAACCTGTTCAGGACCCAAGTGCTCAAATACCGTTGATTTTAGGCCGCCCATTCTTAGCCACATCTAATGCCGTCATCAATTGTAGAACCGGACTTATGAACATATCTTTTGGTAATATGAATACTGAGCTAAATGTCTTTAATGTCATTAAGTCTTCTCGAGATAGATGATTTAGAAGTGGTGAACATGATTAGCACTCTAGTTCCTGATCCTTTAGCCTGCACTATGTTTGATAATCCATTATTTGATGAACCTTTCAAAGTGCTTGGAGGAGGTAACCATGACGAACACCTTAGTTGATGAGCCTATATTAGAGATTTTCTTTGATAATCCCTTATATGATGATGTTGTTCGTTTAGATGACCAGTCTCCCAAAGAAGCTAGTTATTGTCTCGACTTTATGGACCCTAGAATCCATCCCATAGATTTTGGTCCATCTCGAGGATATTGTTCACCCTAAGTTTGGGGGTAATGATGACTCTAGTGATCGTCTTGTATCCCTAATTGAAGTCCCTAACTTGGGACTCGAGCTTTGTGCATCTAAGGTACTACTTGAGTTTCTTCAAACTCTGCTTTACCCGATCCTCCGGATACCGTCCATGAAGAAACCCAGTTCTTGAAAACATATCATTCGGTTGAACCTGTTTTACTAGACACATATATAGAGCCCAAAGAGACACCCCAGATAAATCTAGTTGCCTTGATAAAAGCCCTAGATCAAGTTATGCTCCGTCTGCTCATTTTTCTAATCCAAGATGGTAGTCTTTCATTTGAGTTCCGCTCTATTTGGTTCTGAGGACCCGCAGCTATTTCGGCTATTGATATATGACTTTGGAAGGTGACAATCCTTTTTGAGGTATTTGATGTCTAGCTAAGGACTTTAAATTTAGCATTTTCTGGGAGGCACCCACGCTGATGCTTACGGTAATATCCTTCCTTATTTCTTTTTCCATCCATCAAGTGGTAACAGTTTCTCCTTGTTCATGCTTTTAATTTAATCTTTAGAACATTGAGGACAATGTTAGATTTAAGTTTGGGGGTGGGGAAGAAACTTTTTGTTAGCTTTTAGTTGCAATAAATAAACTCCAGAGCCTAGAAATTTGTGTTTATTAAGGTCGGCACTAACCAATATAAGTGGATGGAAATATTTTGGTTGTAGGAGTTGAGGAACCAATCTGATTAGATGGAAACATCTAGAAGAGTCTATTCATAAAAGCATGAGCTCGGGTGTTAGAAAAGAAAACATGGTAGTTTCGCCATATCCTCGTGATGGAAACATCGAAAGAAACCGATCACTTCTTTTTCTTTTTTTTTTTTACCATTGCTAGGGTGAAATAGAGTGACTGAGATACCAAAAAAAAAAAAAAATTGAGACCAGACCATTAGACCAATCGGAATAAATACAATAAAGTCGACCACTGGTACCCTTGTACACGCCAGCTGAGTTGACCTAGAGTTAGGTTTATCGACCACTGTTTCCCTTGTATATGCCAGTGTATTGATATTGGTCCAGACCAGTATCTCAGTCCATTAGGATAGGTTCACCTTAGTCAACATCATCTACGTTTTTCTCTACATCCATCTTCTTAATCTATCCATGTGATTGGTTGACTCTGGTTTATGATGTCCAAAAACTATCTGAGTAGAGCTCTGTCACTTTATATGAATTTTAGTATGCTTGAGTGCAAACTCGTGTACATCAATTGGAATTTCGCATCAGGGTACTTCCTCCTATACTCAATGATTGTATGCCAACCAAGGAGATTCTTTAGTGCCTTCCAAGGTTCTGCGTAGATAGCTAGGGTCTGGAGTAAAGGTTTTGTGGGTACACCTCTAGTAAACCCTCCGGAGACAACACTCCGCCACTAGGGCCACCTAGGGGTTCAAATAATAAGTTTGGGGATATTTGATAGACACATTTTTGTGTATAATTTGATCTCAATACTATATATTGTTGGCACTCGATTTTGTACTAATTTTGGTGTTTTATGTGTTTGTAGGTATTTTTGGGAAATAAACATTTTTGAAAAAATCGGCTCGAAAAGTTGCTCGGAAGACCCCCGGAGGACAACTACTAAACGGACCCCTACTTTGGATAAGGGGCACCCAATTACTAAGGGGCACACTAGATGCTATTTACACCCCATAAGGCAAGTGCTAAAGGGACGCCCCGTACTGATTAGGGGAGGTCATCTTCTCCATTTGAATATGGTTTTTGGCGGGAAAAAGTGCACAGTTTACTACCAGATTAGGGTTCGAGTTTTGGGCCATTTCTGAAGAGATTCAATCGCTGTTTTTGATTTGTATTAACTTTTTAGGCCTATACAGAGAAGGTATGTTCGTTGGATTCGAGATATCTGGGTTGAATAATCGGGTTTTGGATAAAACAGGGGTTGAGCTTTACACGGGTCTGTTAACACTTCCCGTGTTTGCTGTGAGGTTTCCGGTGTTTGAGGTGTGTCTAACTCGATCAAGCAACGTGCGAAGTTTGGAGAGATTTAAGAGGGAATAATCGCGTCAGAAGATAAATCAGGGAAGATATTCTCGTAACCTGCATGGAAATAAAACCGAGTAATGTCGGGAGGATTTGGGGATTAATTACGAGAGATTCTTAGGCCTGTGGAGTATAAAAGGGTATCTGGTGTCGAAAAGCCAGGGGACGGAGAGTTTGGGAGAGTTTGGAGCACAACAGAGTGAAGATTGATCGAGTTGCAGAATTGTTTTCTGCTACTGTTACACCAAGAACACGAAGAACAGACGGCCAAAGACCGTCGTTCTTCAACAGTATCAACGACAGAACCTTGAGGGTCATAATACTGCAGAGCTTGTGACGCATATTTATTATCGTTCTTTGTAACAGTGTTTTGCAACATTTATAACGTTGCAAACACCCGTTTTTTTAATCATTTCTCTCCATTTCATCTTTGTAAACAATTTTTGAGCATGAATCAACACTTTGAGAAAGTTTACACAATGATGGGCTAAACTCAATCCTTGGGGCAATGGAGGAAGCTATCTTTCCAATGAAAAAGTGGTAATTCTTAATTATTTAATTTGTGCAATTTTTAATTATGATTATTTGCCTAGATTGAAAATAGATTTTATGATTTTTGTTAAACAATTGTATTTTCTATTGATGGAATATGCTTAGCCTAGGTTTTTGATATCCCATGCTTTGGATTAACAGTTGTTGTTTCTAAAAAATCTACTTTTGCAATAGTTGAGAATCAAATTGAACATGTGAAATTGCATGATTGTATTTAGTATCACTTTGGAATTGGTAAATAGCGGAATCCTAGCCCCCAGCCTCTCCATAATTTCCAAACAACTTTTTAATTGAGCTTGTTATTTTTATTTACAAAAATTAAGTCTAAAAAAAATCTGCTTTCACAAGTCTTGAACGAATCTATTACTACAACATCATTGAAAATAACCATCATTCGTCGTCGGAGAGAACAAAGATGGAGATTTCTTCGTTGGAGAGCATCACTATTGATCTTAGAACCCAACCCAATAACCCAAAATCGCCATTAAAGCGAAGATAAACCTCAAAAGAGTAGATAAAACCACCAAAACGGTGTAGATAAGTATAAAACATCATAAAAACTAAACTAATCTACTAACTAACCAAAAAAGCAATGAATAATGAAGAAATCGCTCAGATCTAGTCCATTTGTTTTTGATGGTTTTGGAGGAGAAGAAGAAGGAGTGGAAAATAGGAGAGTGAAAAGAGAAAAGAAATGAAAAGATCCATATATCCTTGTTATTAATTTGCCCCCAAGAAACCGACTTACAAAGCATCGGTTGTGTAACTTGTGTTGTGCCTCTCCGAAATCACACACATGGCAAGAAGGAGCCAAAGTAGTGGAATAGACAAAGCCAGTTGGCTTGTACTTTTCTTACCTCATTGGGCTAACTTATGAGCAACCCATTACAAGTGCGCTTAATAAAATTAAGGATATCAATTGGAAATTAGAAATTAGGGATATGATATCTTGAAACGGGTTATGTATTCTTAAGTCCCCTAAGAAATTCTTTCTATTGATCTTCTCAGGGACTTCTACGGCATTAGCTTGAATTATAATCCGATCCATCTTCGTCCTCTTCGCAACTCTTAACACATCTCTGATTCCACAAATTTTTGCTTATTTCGTTGAAAGGAAAGTCAAGTTCTTCGACTCTGCGTAGATAAATTGATGAGGAGAATCTCTTATTAAGAAACACATTCCCCCCGATTACATAATTAGGGTTCCAAACACCCTCGGTGTTGATTTTCAACCAATTCCTAGGTGGACTCATTCAAGGAGTAGATATTGGTTGATTTTGTGTTATTGCTGGGATCCGGCTGATGATAGAAATTTGAGGAATATTCAAAATGATGGATTTAGCTCTTGACAGTATTGTCATCGGTTCTTCCTGTTTATCATTGTGCACAATTAGGTTTCTCCAGAAAATTGCTCTTTATATTAGATAGACCATATAATACAAGCAATCAAATAAAATTGCTCCTTTCTTGAAGATTGATCTTGGTAAGGATACAACTATAACCAGAATTTGGTCAACTGCATAAAGAAAAGTTTCAAAATTGCACACTTTGAATATTTATAGGTTCTACACCTATATAAGCTTTGTACAGGTTACTAAAGGATGCATAATTGATTCCGACTTGGGTTACATTCAAGCAAATGTAGTCAAATATGTGCATTACATTGTGTAGTATTTCTTTCACTGGTAATGTACCTTTTAAAGGCTTCCATATAAAGAGTTAAATCCTTACACGGACTTTTAGTTTCCAAACTGAACTTCATAATCTAAAGTTAAAATCATTCCCACTCGCACCTAGGGTAGAATAAATAGAGTTTGTAGAAAAGAATCAATTTGTAGTTTGAGTCCAAATTCTTCTATCAATAGAAGGTTGAGAGCTACGAAGGATTTTTTTTCAATCATTTCTTATGAAGATTGATCAAAAATGACACTTAATTTTGCTACATCCCACGTTCTTGAACCATTGTTAATTTGATCCTTGACTTTTAAAATCTTGTCAAAAACCAAATTTGTTCTTGGTATATCAACCCTTTTCCCCTAATTTCCAGGTTATTACACCAGGGTCTATAAAATTTCCTTCCCCACTACCTATGAGATAAATGTATTTATTATGTTCATTGTGTTATGGAGACATTTTCATGCCCATGAAGCATTATAAGGGAAGTTAGAGTTCAAGATATTATAGCTTGCATAATATTTTTCTTTTAGAACTTGTGCTACAAAAGATGATGTGTTATTCACTAATATCAAAACACTTCTAGTCGATATTTGAAGGCTTTTTGTCCCGAAACAAGTCCAGGGTAGGCCAGCTGGAATGAATTCCAACTCGTGAAAGTATGAAAGATTTTACGCCGGCTTTCCAGCCTCGACACAACCCGCACTAGGCAGGAGCAAATTCTTGGCACTTTTTGCGCCGTGTTCATTTTGGTACAGGGGATGAAGTAGTCGCCACTTTAATGAAATTACGTATTCACGACCATTAAAGCGCATATAACTGCTCGGTATCCAGGGATACGGGGGGTCTATAAAATTTCCAGTTATTACACCAGGGGGTCTATAAAATTTCCTTCTCCCACTACCTATGAGATAAATGGATTTATTATGTTCATTGTGTTATGGAGACATTTTCATGCCCATGAAGCATTATAAGGGAAGTTAGAGTTCAAGACATTACAGCTTGCATAATATTTTGCTTTTAGAACTTGTGCTACAAAAGATGATGTGTTATTCACTAATCTCGAAACACTTATAGTCGATATCCGAAGGCTTTTTGTCTCGGAACAAGTCCAGGGTAGGCCAGAGCTGGAATGAATTCCAACTCGTGAAAGTATGAAAGATTTTACGTCGGCTTTCCAGCCTTGACACAACCCGCACTAGGCAGAAGCAAATTCTTGGCACTTTTTGCGTCGTGTTCGTTTTGGTACAGGAGATGAAGTAGTCGCCACTTCAATGAAATTACGTATTCACGACCATTAAAGCGCATATAACTGCTCAAGCTCCAAGAATACGGGGGATTCCCCCTTCACAATCATGCTAGCTGCGGAGCTACATGGGGGTCCCCTCACCCACACACACACACATTCTATTAGGATGATTTCACATGTTTGCTGGTTAAAGGTTAATCCTCATTCCAAGTTTAAAAATCTTACCACAGTCCAAGTTCACGTGGATCGCCGCTCTTCATTTCCGTCTATCCAAAGCCAGTTCCTCTGACAAATTCAGCCGCCTCATTTACTACTTCACCACCTCGTCCCATGTCAGTTTTGGTCGGCCTCTGCGCTTCATTCTTCATTCAGCACGCTTGACGCGTCCTGCGCGAACCGGTGCATCAGGCGGCCTTCATTGGAAATTCCCCGACCAACGCAACCAATATTGAGTGAGCATCTCCTCCTTTGGTGTTACCACAAGTTTCTTGCGTATATAATCGTTCCTAATTTGATCGTGCCTCGTATGCCCGCATGACCACCTCAACATACGCATCTTTGTTGCACGAAGTTTTTGATGTGTTGGTTTTTAGTCGCCCAGTAGTCTGCTCCATACAACATGACAAGTCGAATTGCCATTTTATAGAACTTACCTTTTAATTTTAGTGGGACTTTACGCACACACAAGACGCATGTTTCCAATATCCATCTCTCCCATCCTGCTTGGGTCCGATGTCAAATATCTTTCTTGATTTCACCATCGCTCTAGATCATCGATCCCAGGTATTGAAAGGAATCTTTCCTTGGTACCAATTAACCGTCTAGCAAAAAGTCCCATCATCGGGCCCGATATCTTTAAAATTATGCCTTAAATACTTAGTTTTGGATCTGCTGAGTCTGAAGCCCTTTGATTCTAAAGTTTGCCGCCACCACTCTAGTCTTGGACTCGCCAATTAGCGGCACTTCATCAGCGAAGAGCATACACTAAGGAATCTCCCCCTGTATGTCCCTAGTAACTTGATTTATCACTACAACAAATATATAAGGACTCAAGGTTGATCCCTATTTTGATCGGAAAATCAGTCGAAATTTCATCGCACGTTCGGACACCGGTTACTGTTCCGTCATACATATCCTTGATTAAGTTTATGTACTTCGGCATACCTTCTTCTTTCCGAGTGCCCACAAAATTACCTCGCGCGAGACTCTGTTGTATGCTTTCTCGAGGTCGATAAACACCATGTGGGGGTATCGCTTTTGTTCTCGGTATCTTTCCATTAGTTGTCTTACCAGGAAAATCGCCTTACGTGGTCGATCTTTTTCGGGCATAAACTCAAATTGAATTTTCGTTACAAAAATTTCCCTACGTACGCACTGAACGATGATTTATTCCCAAAGCTTCATTATATGTCTCATCAGCTTGATTTCTCTGCAATTCATGCAGTTCTGAATGTCCCCTTTATTTTTAAAGATCAGAATACTTTTAGCCATCATGGATAAATTATTTATCTCACTTACTTTAAATCCCAATCCACCCCCTTTCTTTGTTTTTCAGATATTCTCCCAATCAATAAGATGCATCTTTCTTTTTCGAACTCAGATTCTCCCCCCACTAGTATCTAATGAGGTGGGAACCAATTTTATGGCACATACTTTTAGGAATTAAGAATGTGGTCATTTGGTAAAGTGACATAGCTTGGCCTATATGCTTCACCAATGTAGACCTTCCAGTCTAAGCTAGATTTGAGTTAACCAACCATTCACCTTTTTCTCCACTGCACTTAGCAGAGAGAGATGAGATTGGGTTTTAGATCTTAGGATAGTAACTGGAGTTCGCAAGTATTTCTCTCTAAGATTGAGATTAGTCATATTTAGAATTTTTGCTTGCATTTTCTTATGTTTTGGGTGAGCTTTATGGCTAAAGAATAATCCAGACTCATTGAAATTAATCTCTTGACCACTTGCAGTTGTATGTATTTTTTGATAGCATGAGCATCGGGGATTGTTGTCTTAATGAAGAGAAGGCTATCATCAGCAAACAAAATATGACTAATGGAAGGACCAAAGTATGAGCAAAATTTTATACTATGCACAAGGTTAGTATCTTTCAAATGTTTAATATATGAAGTAAGGGCTTCGGTACAGAGAATGTACAAGTAATTAAAGAGAAATACGTTCCCCTTGCCTTGAGCGTCTTTCAGGTTTAAATTTCCCAATAGGACTACCATTTAGAAGAATAAAATATTAAATTAAACTTTCACAATTTATGATTAGTCTAATCCTTTTTGGATTGAACCCCCATTTAAACAAACTTTTAGACAAAAACGACCATTCCAATCTGTCATAAGCCTTTGACATGTTAAGTTAATGGCAGCATCCCCAACTTTTTTTTATTCCTTTTTATAGAATCTATAAGTTGATAGGCAAGAACAACATTATCAGAAATTTGCCTCTTGGGAGTGAAGGCACTTTTATTGTGCGAAATCGCTTTGTTAATCATCCGATTAACCGGAGTCTTATATATCACTTTGTAGACAAAACAAAGCATGGACCATTGGGTCTAAATTGGTCACTAGAATCATCCATAGGGCTCTTTGGTATTAATGTTATATTGGTGTGCTTTAACCGAGTACGTAGATGCTCGAGTCTCAAATAATTATCTAGCCAAATGAGTAACATTATCCCCCACAATATCCCAATAATCTTGGAAAAATATATTAGTGAAGCCATCCGGCATTGGTGTTTTTTTGCCCCTGATTTGAAAGGCAATCACTCTAATCTCTTCATCGGATAAAGGAATTTCTAAGATGTTATTGTCCAAACTAGAAAATTTAGGTTTGATGATATCTAAGACTACATCCTAGTCATCGGGATTAGATGTGCTATAGATTTTTTTGAAATATGATATGAATTCATCTTCAATGGCTTCTATTGTAGTCATCCAGTTACCATATTTAGCTTTTAATAAGAAAAATTATTCATTTTTCTTGACACATTATGCTTTTATGGAAATAAGGAAGTTCTTAATCGCATTCATTTAGCCATAACTCTCGACACCTATCTTTCCATGAGATCTCTTCCAAGGAATACAAGTATGACATCGTATAAGTTAGTTCACCAATCTTCCTTGTATCCCCTGTATTGTTTGTTTGAACAATCCGAGTTTCAGATTTAGTATCCCGTAAAGATAGATTTATATTCCCAAAGGATACTTTGTTGCATAATCTCAGTTTGATTTTTGCATGATTCAATCTTTGTTTAAGTTAAAAAGCTTTGGATCGTGGAACATAGTGACCAAGCTTTTTGTATAACTGTTTTGCAGGAATAATCCTTATCCTACATCGACATGAACAGATTATTAACCCCAGGGTTTAAAGAGACTAAAATGGATACCGGCTAATTAATGCGAGGGAAGTTAATAGTATAGGTATGTGAGTGTTAACGGGTAAAAATGGTTTACTGGTTTTTTTGGTAAAAGTGGTGGGGTAGGGAAGTGAACGATGAAGAAAATGCTCGATGAAGCAAATCGTCTAAACCATTAAACAAATGTACTGCATGGGAGTACTTTGAGTTCGAGAGATTAATCTGTAGGACTCTGGCCTAATGATAGGTGTCTAAAACACCTTTATATTTATCTATTGTTTATGCTTTCTTTGCTAAGTTTTCATGTAAATTATATATCTTATGTTTGCTTTTGAGTGTTATTAGGTGTTTTGGAGTCATTGGAGCAAAAGGAAGTGGAACTCGCTTAATTCGAGGATTTATTCTCAATCATCTTGAAGAGAACGAAATATGAAGCCAGCGGCGAAAGATTGAAGTCAATCCGATTGCGTCCAAGAAATTCTGAGCAAAATCTATGAATAAGCTTGTCGGATCCCTGGAACCGACTGTACAAGAATTATGGAGACAATGGGGTGGCCCATATCCATTTTGGGCGCCTAAGTCTAGTGGCTATTCTTACACTGCCCTAAAATTGAGAGAATTCATTTCTCAATTATTAGTAGTTTATGTTTCAATTTCAGAGAGTTGAGTTATGGCGGCTTCGTTAACATTCATGGAGAGGAATTAACAGAGAAATCGTAAAGATTAAAGAGGGGATTTGTGATTATGAAGAAGGTCTGCACATCGGTGAAGGATCCGAGGCTGATTCAAAGGGCGAGACTTAAACAACAACGAGTTTCTTGTTGCACGATTGATGGAAGAAGAATTCTTTTCGAGTTCAAGGAAGGAATTGATGGTGGATGCTAGTGATAACAATGGGTTCGTGGTTGTATAGGAATGATGAGTACTCGAGATTTGGTGGATTGCTGAAGTTGAATCTAGGGTTTGTATGAGTTTGATTTATCAGAAATGAGAAAATCAGGTGTTGTTGCCTTGGTTCCGATTCGAACATGGAAGGAAGAAATGGGTTCGTCTTTGATTTCGAGATGGCAGCGGATGGACTCAAATTAGTGAAGATTGAGAGTGGTTTTCAAATCTGTTTTGATTGATAATGAATGGGTTTGCATTGCTGAAATCGATGGAGTTACTGAAGTTGTGTTAGCTGACTCAAGAAATTTGGAATTGAGTCAGAGATGGAGATGAATTGTGATGGATTCTGGTCATGTAACTAATGCTTGAAGAATGGTGGGACTATGTGGATGGCTAGGGTACATGTGCAGCTGAACCGAAGTCGAGATGAATGAACAGGTTATGCTCATGGTGGTTCGGAATGGAGGAGTTGAGAATTAAGCAAGAACTGCAGATGGTGTTGTTGGTATTGATTTAAGTGGAAGAGCAGGGTGTTGATGGTTAGTGTTTGCTCGGATGAATGGGTTGAGTTAGTGTTATAAATGGGAGTTGCAGAGTGGTTGAATTGCAGGGACATGGATACTGTAGTGAGCAAAGAATGTTGCAATGAATGGGATTGTGATGATGTTAGATGGAGGTCTTGCTGGTCTGTGCTTAAATGAGATTGCAGGAGCTGGTGCTGGTTGTCAAAGTTATATGTTGAGATGCAGGAGTGGGGTCTTAGCTGAGGTGATGATGTTGTATAGATGTATGCTTAGGAATTTGACAGTGATAAGCAATTGCAGTATTGCAGGGGTGTGTGGCTATGACAGTGGAATGCGGTAAGAGCTCACAGAGGAGATGGTAGTGAAGCTGGTGCTGCTGGAATTAGTGATGGAATGGTGGATTGAACTCGCAGGTGAGAAGTTACAGCTGGTGCTGATGCAGTGGAGCATACATTTGGAGTTCGACAAGAAGATGTTGCTGTCATTGGCATTTGATGAAATAGTGATGGCAGTTGCAGCTGGATTCGACAATGGAGCTGGTGAGAAATCAACAGTGAAATCAGGGTTTGAAGATGTTGATTGTCATGGGTTTATTCTAATTCATGTTATAACAGCCTTGAGACCGAGATTACGAAGGGATTTGTTAAAGGAGAGATGATTGAGAAATGGTGGTTGCTGCTATGGCTAGGTCAGAATTCAGAGAAGTTCAGGGCCGGAGTTGAGAAGACTAGTGGTCTGGGAGGCTACGAATTGTTGAATAGAGAAGGCACTGGTGGTGATTTAGATTTCAGAATAACAAGAACATGGAAGATATGGCATGATTGCAGCTGAAGCTTGGTGCGTGTTTACAATGGGTTTAACTGGCGTTGAAGCAGAGAGGAGAAACGAAGGAGATTGGTGGCGAACTAAAATGGGTATTGCAGCTGGAGTTGGAAGTTGAGATTCAAGGGTTTGAAAGATTAAATTGGGGTTTGTTTCTGGTGGTTTGATTCTGTGTGAGAATGGCTCGAGGCAGTGATGTTAATTGCAGGTCAGCTGAAGCATGGGATGGAGTTATGTGTTGCGCAGAATGGTTGGCATTGAAGTTGCCAGTGAATGGCAAATAGAAGTTGCAGTGTTCAAGTGTTGCAGCTGCAGTTAGAAGATGGATGGGAGATTGCAGGAGAGATTATGGAGCTGAGAAGTCTGGCGAATGTGTTGTTGGTTGTTGCTGGTAATTGGTCTGGCAAAGAAGAGTTGAAGCTGCAGGAGAGGTGGCTCAATATGTAGCGGTGCTGCACAATGATGGTGCAACACATCACAAGTTCAAGCCTTGCAAAGAATGGCTTATGCCATGGCAACTCAGACAAGTCAGCCTACTTAGCTCACATGAATAGCTGACTCGGGTCTGACTCATGATCCCGACTCACCCGATGACATCACTGAGTTGAGTCATCTGACTATGTGTCTTTGACCGAGTTGACTCAGTCGATCTGACCAAGTTGACTAACTGTGACCGGTGACCGGGTGGACTTTGCCGGTCACCTGAGATGCTTTTCGGTCAATTCTCCGGTCAATTTCCGGCCATAATACCAGTCTTCCGACGACAGTTTTTGGGCAGAATTCTACATGGGTTTTTCTCACACATGGGCTTGGAGGACTTCTATCTATTGGACTTTTGAAGATTAGACCTAATTTTTGGAAACAAGAGAGCTATTTAAAAGAAAGATTTCTACAACTTTTATCACGTATTATTCTTGGAACTTGGAGAGAGACGCTTTTGTTTACGCTACTAGGGTTTGCTTTTGTTCATCTTCTTCTATTCAATTAATATTTTTATGATGAACTCCCTAGCTATGAGTAGCTAAACAACTATTATTGGTTATGGGATAAAGTTGATTTCTCAACATGTTATTTGAATCTATGAATTAGTTTTGTCTCAATAATTTATTGTTTGTGATTCACAATTAATAGTGTTATATGATTTGAATACTTGTTAGGTTGAGTCCGGAATCAATCCGATTTGCATTCATCTCTAGAGCTATATTAGGGTTTTCAATACGAAAAAAGTTGTTTATCCCTGATTCTAAGTAGCATAATTGTGGGTAGCGCTTGTAGTGATATATCCTACTAGTCACAAGTGAATCATAACTTTTATTAAAACGGATTAGTGTTTTTACACGTTCGTTTGCATTGATTAGTCTTATTCCATAGAACTTATTGCTTTTAGGGAGTTAAACTTGATTGTGCTTTTACTCATTAGGTTGCTTTCTAGGAAGAATTCACATATACATCTTTTAATTTGGTTGTGATGAAATCAGGGAATTAGCGGGATATTCTTGCGATCAAGGTATCCTAGGACTTTTAATAAATGAGAGATTAAAATTTTAATTCTAGTCATTGATGATAATACATGTTTGTGAATGATATTATCCCGTGACCAATATCTTCTCCTTATTAATTATTCAAATTAGTTTATTGATTTTAATTATTTTTATTGTTTAGATAAAACAAAAATCCCCCCTTGGTTACTAAGAAACTGAAATTCTATAACAACAAAAGCCTCTCTGTGGGAACGAACTCTTTCTTACCACGTACTTCATTTATATTTAGTAGAGTGAGAAAGTGAAATTATTTTTGCTCGGTTGACAACCGACCACCTAAACCAAGACAACGGTCGTTCCATATTCAATTCGGTCACAAGGAAGGAGAAGGGTCGGTCTGTAGGGAGGGAAGTTGAGAATATGTGGAGATTGATCAATTGATGATGTGATGTGTTGAACTTATCTGAAAATGATTTCGATGTGTAAGACAAAGAGAAATTTACTATATATTTTGATATGGATGTTAGACGGCGATATATCGATGAGGTGGATTAAGTTTTTGTTAAATTGTGTTGAGTTGAGCTAAGTTATCCATATCGTAGGTTAAAGAACCTATTTATCGCAGCACATCGATCTCCTATAAGTGATGACGGTTAAAGGAAGTGGAAGAATGGGGAAGTAGGAAATCAAGTGTGAACCAGTTTCACATTGCGTGAGAGACTTGGTTGATTGACCATCCACTATTCCATTTACTCATTCAACTGCCAGCACGACTTAGTCACATTTCTCATTGTGGATGTATTGCACATCGCACGTGATGTAGGCCGCCAGGCCAAAACCCTGGTGAATATCCCCCCATGTGACTTGAACTGATATCTCATGTGAAAGTCTGCTTTGTAGACGTATTTTATATGGTCAACTGTTGACCTAGTTATACTATGAGTCTTGACTGATGAACTGAACATAGTACTCAGTTCCTCCCTCACATTTAGGAAATATGAGTCTCTAAAGAGCCTTTATGGATGAAGTCACTGGCTTTTCTAAAAACATGGACAAATTTGTTTGTGGGCCGTCAAAAGTAGGTTTCTGAACCCCATAGTTCAAGGTTATGATGGATGAAGCGTGAAGTGTTTGTTGGAACAACAACATGCTTTGTTGAATATAGACGTTGATTCAATGGGTCACTGATGATTGTGACATATCATTGTGCTAACTGAAGCAGTAATGATAGTTGAATGACTTGGATTGATAAATATATGTTTAATGAGATTGTTGGATCAATCATAAACCATTGTGTTGATGCGCCAAGCATTTGACAGGAAGTCATCAAAGATGATCATTGTTGAATAATTATAGAAGGTTCATCTCGATTCACATGTCACGAGTCAAAGAATGACAAGGTGAGATTATAATATTAATATAATCTATCGAACCAGGTTGGTGAACCAAATGAGTGTTGGCTGATGGACCAATGAAATATCGATAGTTTGATCAATATTCAAATATTGATAGTTGAATCAATATTGCTTTAAGAGCAATTGATAGTTGAATCAATAAAATAATAATAAAATATTGGTAGATGGATCGAATATTAAATAATTAATTTAAGCATTGATTATTGGATAAATACAAAATTATTGGTGTTTGAACTTGTTCAAAATTATGCTCTGCAGAGCATTAGGTTCGAAACCCTAATTTTGATCGATGGATGATCTACCAATGATGGAGTTAGGACCAACCATGACGAGAGGGGACCGGACATGGTGGTGATGGAATGACCATGTAGTGTCTAGGTGCTCGGGCCGAAGCGTTCACCAATGTCGATTTGCAAAACAATTGATGAGAAGATGATTAATTAGTGTTTAATCATAATTAAAATAGTGTTTTGTCAAGCATTAGGGAGTAAAACCTAATTATAATTGAGAGATAAGGACATACCAAGGGTGTAGAACTAGCTCTTATTAGCCGTGGGACCAATTGATGGTGTATGGATCAAATCCCAAGTTTTTGGAGAGAGTTTGAACCAAATATGGACTCCAAAAGATTAATTAGGTCGTTAATCAATGATGGAGTTGGGACCGGCTTTTGAAAGCCAAGGAGCCGACCATGGCCGACTATGATGGCATGTTCGTGTTTTCATGTAGTCCATAGACCATTCCTGAGAATTTTGGTATACTCTGGTGGTTCATCGAGCATTATTCGGTCATTTTAGAAAGAATTTGAGTTTGACTGAAACTCTTAATTTTGCTTGAAAAACCAGTATTTAGAAATATTAGGATAATATTATTTAAATATTTTTAATGGTATAAAGTCATAATGGTTGCAAGACCATTTTATTTGCGATTTTAGAAGCAACCCCCTAAGAAGTAGAGAGATATTATTAGAGATTTTTCTTTCCTCGCTTTCACACTTGAATCCCAAAATTTCGAGATTTCTCTGCAACCCTAAAACCCCAATCGGAAAATTCACCATGAAACCTTCCGATCTAATTGGCTAATCCTCTCTTCCTCCGGCCCCAGTCAAGATGTAATCATTCATGATATCACTGAGTGTGAATTGGATGTGTTGACGGTCAAAATAATTTTTATTGGTATCATAGATTTTCCTGAGTTCAAAGGTGAAAAGACGAGGGTACCCAAATATACCTCAATCTAAAACTTTTCCACCTATAAGTCCTTTCTCCGAAAGTGATTGTCTATGGACTGAGTCGAGACAATAAAACTAATGGGTTCACACTTCGTGTGATCGTCTATGGATACGAGATCGAGACAATACGACAACAAGATAACTTGTGTGATTGACTATGGATACAAGATCGAGACAATGCAACAACGAAGTATGTTTACTTGATAAATGGTTAGGACTTAACCAAACACAATAGGATTACTATCAAGTAAATAGGAATTAACGTTTGTGTAATTTACTTTAAATTATAATAACAACAATTATAATTGCGGAAAATAAAAGTAAATGACACAACAAGATTTTGTTAACGAGGAAACCGCAAATGCAGAAAAACCCCGGGACCTTGTCCAGAATTGAATACTCTAAGGATTAAGCCGCTATACAAAATCAAACCAACTTCGTATAGTTGAGACCAGGCAACTAAACCTATAGTTCACCTAGTTCCGTCTGTATTCCCACACCTCCAACTTGTAATAAATCACGTACTCGGAACAATTCCTTTGGTTCGTATTCCAAACATTAAAGGAACAACAAATCTGTTTGGTAACAACTCTTTTCAATCAAGTGATATGAGTTTGACACAAGGCTCTTCCGTTTATCCCAATAAACTCCTTTGTCAGGTCCTTAGATCTATATAATAACAACTACCAAAGTAATTGTCAATATTTTGCAATCAATACTTTGAATCACAAATAATTGTATTGATGTCGATCTACTAAACTAATCAATCCAATCTACCACAAGGATAAACCGATTATAGTTGGATTCTCTTTAACCTAAACAAGTATTGTGCACACCAAAGATTATGAACCCAAATCAGAAATCTTCTTCGTCTTCAAATCTTCTGAGATCTTCAATAAACACCTTCACATAATCAACTTGAATCTTTTCTGATCAATCACGCACAAAACGGAGTCTGTTAACAATGGATTATCACAAGACGTCTTTAGATCTACAAACAGTCTAAAGATCCCCATCGAAACTTCGATCTAGTTTGAGTGAATCTTATATCAGAAGAGAAGATTCTCAAGCATAAACAAACTAGGTGCAATCAAAGTTCAACAACCGTCAGTCAATCAAATCAATCGAAAACTAATAATAAACCGCAATTATCTAGTTTCCCACCAACGGTACTAATAGAGCTTCTCAATCCCAAAGAAGTCTTTAAACCGAGCGGCCGTAAGAGATTTCGCCTAATTAGGTTACTTTCCTCTCCTCCCATTTTTAATAAGTACATACCAGAGTGTTTTCGTTCCACAACGATCAATACATGATATCATAGCAATTTGGGGAATATTTTCCATCACATAAGAATCTCTACTCCCACGAAGGATCCAAAGATAGCTCTTATACTAGATATCAAGAAATCTTATGACAGCTTAGATTTGGGATTCATCAAAAAAACTTTTACTAAGATGGGATTTCCAACCATATTTGTAGATTACATCACGCTATGTATCACCACAGTTACTTATTCAATTAACATAAATGGCACCTCATGGATACATCATCCCTACAATGAGGCATCGGACTTGGGACCCTCTATCTTCTTATATTTTCATAATTTGTGCAGAAATCCTTTCGACAAACTTGGGCAATCTGGAAGCACAAAATCTTGTAAGAGGGATTAAAATTTCGCAAAAAAGTTCCTCTGATTCTGCAGTTGATGTATGCAGACGACCTGCTAATCGCTTATAAAGCATCCCGGGAAAGCAATGACCACCTCCAGAGACTACTTCAAACATACATCTCTTCAGCGGGTCAAGAAATCAACACAAAAAAATCCACAATAATTTATCACCCAAGACGACAACAACATCAGCTGGACGAAATCAAACAATTCTTTGACATGCCAACATCTACAACCCCGCCAATATACCCGGGACTATAATTCAAAAACGGGAGAACCTCCAGTCACATTTTTGAACCACTCCTTCAACGGTTAGCACGAAAGGCGCAATGATAGATGACTAAATGTCTTAATCAAATGGGAAGGTTAGTACTCATTAAAAGCTCTTTAATACCTACCTCAAACCATATAATGCAAACACAATTATTCCCCATCCATATACACACAGATAGATCAGATAGCCAGGGATTTTTTCTGGGGCCATGATTTATCAGTTAAAAAACTCCACTGATTATGATGGACCAAACTAAACAAACCAATAAAAATGGGATGTCTCAGTATCAGGAAAAATAGCCAACACAATAAATCCTTATTGATGAAGGGAATCTGGAATATTCACAACTAACCCAAGTCCGTTTGTTCCAGATTATTCAAGGAGAAATATATGAAAAATAAACCGTTTTTTCAGGAAAATACACAAATTCCTTCCTCATCCAGCTCCAAAGAAACAAATGGCCTCCCTAATACCTACACTAAAAAAATTCATCTTTCATAGAATCGGTAACGGTTTAGACACTCTTATCCAAGCAAATTGGATACCCCTGTTGATGGTGGATTTTCATTTTAGGCTAAAATTGTAAAAGCCAAAATTATACGCTAACATCTTGCAAAAGATAAAGCCATTGATAAGTGATGAGTACTTCTTCACTTTACTAATTCACCTAGAATAGATCATGTGGCAACAATCCCAAGATTCATGAATTAAATACACAAAATTCATCCAGGTTGGAGCATGTAGCAACAATCCCATATACCCTGCGTGAATTTGACATTATTAATTAATGCATGACCACCTTGTATTTCGTACTCATTACCGGTGTGGCATGACGACCGAGTGTTGTTCTCAGCAGAGCAACACGAATCTCCAAGCATTAATAATAAAACATGTACGAAATACCCATCTACAGGCTACAACTCTCGGTGTGTTATACTAGCCCGATTGAGCATATTTGAACCTCGAATCGACCATATCGGCCTCAGAAACTATCATGACCATCCAACTTCACCAGCATGATTGGATGGCTTAGATTGAATCCATGACCCCAAGCAGGTATTGGAATATTCAATACCGAACCAACACGGGCCCGCATGGTCGGTCTCCCTTGCCAAACCGTCCAAACCAGAGAGTAAAGTATGGGACGAAAACCCTAAATTAGGGTTTCATGCATATTACACGTATCGCAAAACATCTCAACCATCCATCTTCGCAGGCATAGATGGAGGGTGTAGATGTAGATTCAAAGATCCCAGAACATGTCAACACAAAACACAGGTGGGCCCTTTACATACATACATGACCGATCGGTCGGGACCAACTATAATTGGTCGTTGGGTTAGGTTCGCGCGCCCAAACAAGGCATGACGCGCTGCACGGTGAAACTCCAATTAGGGGTTGAACAATCACGAGCGTCCATATTATCTTGCACGAATGAAGGGTCCAGGATTAGACTAAGCGTGTCCTGGTGCGCATCAACATGACCACCGTGGGCCCATCTATCTCCACACCCGATCGGCCAAGGCATATCATGCCCGGTTTCCTCGTTCGCACGCCCGAACTAGGCATGGTCGCACCTCCCGATTACAAACTAATCTCGACCACTCAACTTTGCCACACAAATTGAGTGGCTTAGATCACGTTTCCATGGGATATTGAGATATGGACGTGTATACCAGCTTGTCCGTCTCAGATACTGGGACTAATCGAACAAGACCAGACCAAGCTTGGTCGTCTTGAAACGCGCTACCAAGTGGGCATGATGCGCGGCTTTTGCGGCACTGTGTTTCATTTGCAAATTGATCTCGACCACTCAACTTCACGGACAAATTGAGTGGCCCCCAGATCACACTTTCACGAGACAATGAGATATGGGCGCCTACGCACGATCGGCCCTGTCAAATTGTATCCCAAGCTTGGATTCGACCAAGTGAAGAGTGATGCTTGCGCACCTCTTCAAAAACCCTAATTTCATCAACGGTCGCAGATGAGTGTCTCAAAGATCATCTCGTCCATCCAACTTCACCGCTTGGTTATACAACCACAGTCGGGAGTTAATTGGTCAGTGAGGCGTCATGGTGATCACCACCGTCACTCTACCACATCATGATGTAGTACCCAGCATAGAATACACACGATACTTCACAAGTATCGACTTCCTAAATAACTTAGTTATTTAATCTAGCATTACATGCTACTTTTCGTGGGTCCCACGATCCATACACTCGAGACATCAATCATGTCACAAACTGGGGGATACATATTGGGGTATTGGTCTGGCGGTTTACAGCGTGCAACCCGCCATCACAAGAACGTGTCAGGAAGTCATGGACGGTTAGAGATGATAGGAGAAGTGGGCAAGACTGGTCGTCCTCCCTATTTCCAATACAACAATAACAAGTCCAGACAACAGAGGCAAGTGTTGATACCATCGTATTCAAACACCGGAACTGATAGCTTACATCCTGCAAGCCAGTTCAGCTTTCTGATACAAGTCATACATAGCCAACACCTTCACAATCTCAACACCTTCTTCGCTTCCCTCCCTAAGATCAACCCCATCTCCTTCACTTTGTGACCAAACAAGTCCTGGAACGGCCATTTCTTGGTTTAGGCCAGATTTGAACAGATTGATTTCTCGAATCTACAAGCACTCCCGTGTAGTGCATTTGTTTAAGGTTTAAACTCATTTCTCGAATCTACATGCTATCTTTCGTGGATCCACGATCCACACATTCCCACATCAATCATGTCACAAACTCGGGGATACATATGGGGTATTGGTCTGGCGGTTTACAGCGTGCAGCGTGCAACGCGCCATCACAAGAACGTGTTAGGAAGTCATGGACGGTTAGAGATGAACATGAGAAGTGGGCAAGGATGGTCGTGTATCACCGACGCACAACTCCATCACTCCACTTCCTCCACTTCCCACGAGAGACGTGAATAAGGCTCAATGACTTGTATAAATAGGTTCTCCGCCCTATTTCAAACAACAACACAAGTTCAGACGAGACAGAAAACCAAGTGTTAATACAAAAACGTATTCAAACACCCAGAGCTTGCTTGCATCAATCACAAGCCTGCTCACCTTTCTACAAGTCATAAGCAAGCCAACACCTTCACAATCTCAACACCTTCTTCGCTTCCCTCCCTAAGATCAACCCCACCTCCTTCACTTTGTGACCGAAACAAGTCTGGAACGGCCATTTCTTGGTTTAGGCCGGACTTGCACAGATTGATCTCTCGAATCTACAAGCACTCACCGCGTACAGTTGCATTTGTTTAAGGTTTAGATTCATTCCTCATCCACACCCCGAATTACCAAATTCTGCAGGAATAGTTTTCACCCATAAAAAATTGGCGACCACAGTGGGAGGTTGATATCTCGGTTACACAAAATTGAATTCTCAATTTTTCGGTTTCCATCTCGCAATGTATCCGGAAACCACGGGTGGTTCAGATATCATGGGAAGTGTAGCTAGAATGCTTGGAGGATGTCTTGGCAAATCAAGTCGGTATCACTAGAAGGCGTAGCGAGACACTTCGCCTATAAGAAAGCACAATTACAAGAAGGATCGGCAGGCATCTACTCAAGCAGTGCAGGAAATACTGAATCCTTAGTCAGGAGTCACACCTTTACCGGTGGAGAGGCAAAAAGAGCGCGTAACCGCAAGAGACTCAGGAAAGATGAACAACATGGTCCAGTCAACAATGAAGAACCGAGGAAACTCCACAGAGGAAAGGACTTGTCCGGAGTACTACAACGTCTACCAGATAAAGAAAGGGAGCCTGCAGCCTACGGAGCCCTGCTAGAGGATTTATATCTCAAGACTCTTGTTGAAGTCTGGAAGACTGTCCAATCCGCGTCGACCTTCCAACCAATCAAGAAATGCATGAGGAAGGAGAGATCAATCAAGAAATGCTGAATACAGGGATGGGAGCGTTCAATTCGATCACTCAGCGGTGATATTACGACACCTTCCACATCCCTTTACCTGGCAAGCGATCCTGCAGATATGATGGCACTCGCAAATCTTCCAACTTCATCTCCGAAACGTGCTCCACATCAAAGCCACGTAGAGACATCACAACGCCCACTAACGCAGGAAAAGCTAGACTCGAAGTACCTACACTTTCCGTTCCCAATGGAAAGGGTTTTGGAGTTGCCGGAGACGTGGGTACGAAATGAGTGGTGGAACTACCTCGTATGGCGTCCACCAACCGGGGTCAAGAAGTAATTGACCAGGAGAGAGGCTACCGGTTGATACAAGTAAAGCTTTGAAAGCAATGGAACTCAGTGTCCGGATCAGTAATCAATTGCGATGGAGCTAGTGTAGATAACACTCCCGGTGTCGAGGTACCTATCAGTGGAGCTACCGTGGTCAATACATCTCGTGGAGCCGTAACTTCTATCACCAACGCTAGCGGAGCAGGAGATATTCCAGTAGGTGTAACTCCTCTCATCACCAGAGCCAGAGCAGCCGCAAATACCGGCATCTCCTTAAGTATAACACCTCCGGTAGTCACCAGAGCAACAACTTCCACTCCTTCATCAGGACGAGGAGCCGGAGGGACGAGAGGAGGAACATCTCCCATTACCATTGCAGACTTGATGGAGAAGCAGGAAGTTCTTGCTAAGACTCAAATGGATATGGACGCAACTCAGAAAGAGGTACTCACTTTTCTTAAGACATTAACTGATCGATTTCCACAAGACATGCAACATCCCCTCGGAGCCAACAAGGAATGCATTCAACGCACCGGAAAAGATACTTCAGGCGGCGCGGACCTACATGAACCTGATCAAAGAAGAGACATCGATATGAGTGGTCCTGTCATGGAGACTCCTACACTGGGACTCGATCCTCACAACGATCCTCCTCAAGTCAATAGTTTCACTATGAACCAGAGGCCGGTGGATCGGGAAGCGCTTTCTCTAGTGGAAAGTTTATGCGAACTTTCACACCTCTCGGAGAATCAGCGCACGGAGATATTTTGCTGCAATTAACCAGAGGAAGGTTACAACCGTGCCCTACATGTCACCGCACGCATCAAGGATTCAGAGTTCAATACGGCCCTTACCGACACAAGAGCGTCTTCGAATGTGATTACTCTTAAGACTCTCAGGACATCCAAGGTTCTCCTGTGCAAGGTCGCACGGAAGCCTACCACAATGACGGACTTCGAGGGAACCAAACCAAGCACATACGGGGAGAAGCTCCGTGGAAAGAATCAGACAAGTTCGTTGCATCCCACTCCCCCATGTGGGCGTCAATTCGGGAAGAAGACCGACTTGCATCATTAAGGGCTAGTACCCACGATGCATCTTTCTTCGACGAAGCATTCTTCTCCATCCCGTGAAGCCACGACCCACGTTCACACGAAGAGGGAACGAACTTTTATGGCGAGTCGTGACCAAAAAGGGAAAACGGTATACCGACACTGCCATTATTAATTAGCAGGGGAGACTGTTACCAGTCTCTCCACCTAATGGAATGCTACAACAGCAACGAACCACAAGAGCAAGATGGCACCAACTCCACAACTGATGAAATTGAAATCATTGAGGAATCTCCTAGGCCTATCTCCATTAGCTCAACCTTGTGTACGGATAAATGCACGAAGCCCGTGGAACTTCTCAAAGAGTATCAGGACATGTTCGCTTGGAGATATGAAGAAATGCCGGATTTAGATGAAAATTGGTCATCCATCATCTACATGTCATACCTGGATCCAAGTCGGTTAAATAAGATTGCAGTTCAGACACGAGGAAAATGGATAGATCAAGAGATGCAACCAGCGGACACGGCATGTTCTCCTCCATGGATGGATGCAGCGGCTACAACCAGGATAAGAATGTACGAGCATGATGCAAGTAAGATATCTTTTCGAACTCCTCTCGGAAATTTTTATTATACCATACTGCCATTTGGTTTAAGGAATACGGTGCAACGTATCAACGCTCTATGACGGCAATCTTCCACTGGAGCCAATACCTCAAGGAGCATCCTCAAGAAGATAACGATGTCCACACGTCATATCGAGCAAGATCCAAGGCGAGTCACTCTATAAGAAGGTGGTCGAACAAGATCCGGGGCATATATCTCACCAACAAAGCGATACAACCTTGACCTTGTGTAAGTAGTTCCCAAGCAAAGCAAGAGGAAAACCACCGAGATACAACATCATGCGCGTCCGTCAACTCCAAATCCAGTACCACATTCACGACTCCCACAATGATGAAACAATGTCGAAGATGTTCCATATCTGGCTCGACAACAACCAATACGAACAAACCATGTAAACCACGCTTGGGGACTGAGGCTCAGCATGAAGTTCCTTCACCGTCAGTCAAGGAATTTTTCAACATTAGAGAGATGGTCAGTCAGGAAGCATGGAATTCGCAAGGGTAAATCGAACTGGAGAGGAAGCCACTTCAACGCTCCCTCCAGCAGAAGCTGCTTCAATGGTCTATTCAAGAGCCGCCTCAACGCTCTCTCCGGGACCCACGTTCGCTTCAGAATCCTTCTTCAACACTCTCTCCAGGATCCACCTCAACGTTCGCACCAGAAACCACTTTAACATCCTCTCGAGCCGTTTCAACACTCAAGCTGCATCAATAATCTGCGCTCTGGTCAAGTTATCTTTGATGTACTCATTGCTCAAACATACGTCTCATCCATACTTCGTAAGAACCCAGTGGAGTATGGCAAATCTTGAAGTCAATAGGATAAGGCGGATATTCGTTTCTCCGGAGACAAAATCTCATCACAAGTGTTGGATAAGAAAATGGATCAGCTTCCATAATTTTTGAATCGGAAAGCAGGACTATCTTATGAGAAGGATGTTTTCTAATGTTTGGAAAAGCGAGGTGAACAACTCATCATCAATGTTCGGCATATCTTTGAAGCTTTCAACACCTCCTGACTTGGCACCAGCATTATCCCCAGAAGACATCTCAACAGGAGTTCTTTTCTTCATTCTACAATAAAAAGACAGGAGCTTGAAGACTTGTATAAAAAACGCGTGAGATGTGTAGTCACACACGACATAACACATATTCACTTTGGAGTACACAAGGTTGGTATTGGGTCCAAACACCGGTGTTGATCAAGTCACAAGTCCGGTGTTGATCAAGTCTCAAGACCGGTATTGATCAAGTCACAGGTATCACTCAAGTTTCAAGTCCGGTGTTGATCGAGTCACAAGTCCGAAGATTGCTCAAGCTTCAAGTCCGGGTATTGCTCAAGCTTAAAGTCCGGTATTTATCAAGTCACAAGTCCTAATTATTGCTTAAGTTTCAAGACCGGTGCTGGTCAAGGGCACAAGGCTGGTATAAAGGTGACATTGATCGAGGCATACACGATATGGGACCCACGTTCAATCAAGCATATATGGTGGGACCATATTTATTTGCACAACACGGTTCTCTTATGTCATGGGAATCATGTTCACGAAATTCAAGCCCACGTTCGATCAAACTGGCGCAGTAGCCCCACAAACAAAGCAGCGCAGCAGTCCGTCGATTAGGCACAACCCCCACGATCGAGCGGCAGCGCAATAGCCCATCGACCTAATCGGGCATAACAAGGTCGATCCGGCAAGACCGACATTCAAACGGAGCAAGCACGGAGTGGGCCCTCGGCCGGGCGGACATAGCAAGGTCGACCGAAGCAGGCAAGACCGACATCATACTAGGGGAATGCTCTCCTAGATGCCTTTTGAACGTGACATACTCCAAGGACAGGATGACCCGTCTCTCCTGGTAACATCTAACTTTGTCTCATAAAGTTTTATCTTTAATTGTCACCATCTTATGCATACCCCACAATAGTGTAACCATTGTGTGCTAGGCAGGGACTTAATGTTGATGGTGGGTTTTCATTTGAGGTTAAAATTGTAAAACCAGAAAAATCATATACCGACATCTTGTAAAAGATAAAGCCATTTATAAGTGTTGGATACTCCCTCACTTAATTCACCAGAATGGAGCATGTGGCAACAATCCCATTCTCGTGAATACATGAAATTCCTCCAAGGTTAGAGCATGTGGCAACAATCCCTTCCTGTGAATTTCATATCAGCCTTGTATTTCCGATACTCATTATCGGTGTGGCATGACGACGAGTGTTACTCTTACAGAGTAACACGAACCTCCAAGCACTATAATGAAACCATATACGAAATACCCGTACAGGTGACTCTCGGTGTGTTATACTAGCCCGATTGAGCCCTCTCGGTGTGTTATACTAGCCCGATTGAGCATCCGGACCGACCGTATCGGTCCGGATATGATCTCGATCGCAGATCATCCAACTCCATAAGCATGATTGGATGACCCCAGATCAATTCCATCACCCCAAGCGGGTATGGAATACCCACGGCCGACCCCGCATGGTCGGTCATTGGCCTAGCTTGCCAAGAAACCATTCATATACCAAGCATTATGGACGGAAAACCTAAATTAGGGTTTTGCGGCATATTACATGTGTCGCAAAACAGTCTCAACCATCCATCTTCGCATGTATAGATGGAGGGTGTAGATGTAGACTCAAAGAGCCCAGAGCATGTCAACACGATCACCGTGGGCCCGCCTACACATTTGACTAATCGGTCAAAACCAACCATGGTTGGTCGTGACAAAATTGTCACCCAAACAAGAGATGGCGCACGGCTTTGAAAGCCAAAATTAGGGTTTCAAGCCATCACGCGCGTCCATCTTCTTCGGCACGAATGGAGGGTCACATATTAGATTAAGCAAGGGCGGTCATACCAAAGCATGACCACCGTGGGCCCATCTACCTCCTCATGTGTTCGGCCAAGGCATATCATGCCCGGTTAATCCAAAACGTGCGTCCAAACTAGCATGGCCACGCCTCCCAAACCACAAACCGATCTCGACCACTCAACTTCGCCGGATGATTTGGATGGCTCGGATCACGTTTTCATAGGATGTCAGTATAGGTGTGAACACCAGCCTACCACCTACCACACGCTGGTATGATCGACCAAGACCGACCAAGATGGGTCGTCTTGAAACGCGTGCCCCAACTAGGGATGTCACGCGGTTTCCAACTCCTTTGCGGCAATGGATTGCCGCAGAAACCGATCTCAACCACCCAACTTTACCGGTCAAATTGAGTGGCCTAGATCGCGCCTTCATGGGATAAAAGTGAGGTATGGACGTGCACACCTTAAGCATGTCGTCTACACACATACCCGGTCGGTCCTCTCCAAATCCCTTTCCATGCTTGGTTTCGACCAAGGCAAGAGTGATGCTTGCGCACCTCTTCAAAAACCCTAATATTCATTAATCGGTCGCAGATGAGTGTCTCAAAGATCATCTCATCCGTCCAACTTCACCGACTTGGTTATACAACCACAGTCGGGGAGTTATTTGGTTAGTGAGGCGTCATTACTCATCACTTTACCACACCATAATGCGATCAGCATAAAATACACACGATACTTCATAAGTATCGACTTCCGAATAACACGGTTATTCAATTCAAAGATTACATGCTATCTTTCGTGGATCCACGATCCCACATTCCAGACATCAATCATGTCACAACCTGGGGATACATACTGGGTATTGGTCTCAGCGGTTTCGGCGTGCAGCGTGCAACGCGCCATCACAAGAACGTGTTAGGAAGTCATGGACGGTTAGAGATGAACAGGATAAGTGGGCAAGGCTGGTCGTGTATCACCGACGACAACTCCACTACTCCATCACTCCACTTCCTCCACTTCCCACGAGAGACGTGAATAAGGCTCAATGACTTGTATAAATAGGTTCTCCGCCCTATTTCAAACAACAACACAAGTTCGGACGAGACATTTAAAACCAAGTGTTAATACAAAACGTATTCAAACACCCAGAGCTTGCTTGCATCAATCACAAGCCTCGCTCACCTTTCTTACAAGTCATAAGCAAGCCAACACCTTCACAATCTCAACACCTTCTTCGCTTCCTCCCTAAGATCAACCCCATCTCCTTCACTTTGTGACCGGAAACAAGTCCGGAACGGGCCATTTCTTGGTTTAGGTAGGACTTGCATGATTGATCTCTCGAATCTACAAGCACTCACCGGCAGTGCATTTGTTTAAGGTTTAGATTCATTCCTCATCCACACCCCGAATTACCAAATTCTGCAGGAATAGTTTTCACCCATAAACAGGAATACGCTCACAACCAAGGGAGGAATATTTTCACACGGCCACAAAAGGGAAAGGCAACCTTGAAGCTAGGTTTTAACGAGAAGAAAACTAATAACAGCAACCTACTCATTCACGCATGTTTTGTATAATACTTGTTTTCTTACTATCAGCATGGCGACTAATACTGCTATGATACTTCTAGCAAGGAAGAATCATTCATACGAGAAAAAAAATATATATATACGGGTTCATGGAGAGTATATCTACGGCTAGGGCTTGCAGACAAAATAAAAAGAGAAAAAAGAAGCGTTGGAGTACATACGGAATGTTAGCTCGTTTCATCGCTACCACTCTGCCGCTAGCACAAAGACGTGAGAACAAAGATGAAAAATAAAATAAAAGGAGAACAACCCTTTTATAGGAGTAATATTCTTTTGAAGTTCGAATAAGGGAAGGATTCCCTATTTTAATCCACGAATAAGAAAAGGCAATCGGGTCCGCAAGGATAAGTCTCACGATACCCAAAAGTCCGCGCCATGCCTTACCTCATGATGCCCCAGCAATCCGCGCCACGCCAGCGTCCAAGTCATGACCGCATCGAGCCAACTCCGCCTGGGCTGAGCCAACCGAGCCGCGCTGAGCCAACCGAGCAGGCAGCGTAGAGTCAAGCCAAGCCGCCCACGCAGAGCCAAGCCGCCTGCGCCGAGCAAGCCGAGTCAATCAAGCGCCATGGGCCGGACCGCACCAAGCCGCGCCCAAGTCAAGTTGCGCCAAGACCGAGCCGAGCAGCGCCAGCCGCGCCAAGCCAAATCCCATTTCTAGCCACGCCAACAACTCGATAAGCCAACACCTCCACATTCCTAAACCCAACCAAGATGACGCGTGGCCAAGCCAAGCCAACATCCTGCAGCAATCGCATCTACTATTTCACGGTCTAGCCAGTAACGACGCGAGCAGAATTCATGCAAGTCGCCAACACAAGGATCACGAAATTCAGAATACTCTCGAAAAAGGTTAGACGAATCTCCTAGTCATCTTTCATGACCATTGTTTCGATTTTGTCCTTGTCTGTCACCATCTTATGCTTACCTCGCAACAACACTCCTATTCCGAGCTAAGTAGGGGACTTAATGTTGATGGTGGTTTTTAGCTTAGGGATAAAATCGTAAAACCATACATCTCGACATGACGTCACTATGACCAATATCACATTTATTGAGTCAATCGGCGTATTTACGTAAGAATTACCAGGGGTACCTTTTTTATATACATCTGTCATGTTCC
The DNA here is from genome assembly GCA_023531295.1 of Papaver armeniacum. Taxonomy (NCBI): domain Eukaryota; kingdom Viridiplantae; phylum Streptophyta; class Magnoliopsida; order Ranunculales; family Papaveraceae; genus Papaver; species Papaver armeniacum. The sequence continues at coordinate 205,411 of JAJJWW010007583.1, forward strand.
ACGCATGTAACCCTTAGTATTAAGCGACATCACCTCCGTATACACCTAACCCTAATTCTCCCATCGTGCCAATGACAAACCATGATAGCCCGCGTCTGCGCCAAGGCATGCCAACCATGCCACGCACCACCGTGCCAATGGCAAACCATGCCGACCACGTCTATGCGCTAAGGCATGCCAACCATGCCCATAGCACCACCGTGTCAATGGCAAACCATGCCAACCCACGTCTCTGCGCCAAGGCATGCCAACCATGCCACCGCACCACCGTGCCAATGGCAAACCATACCCGACCACGTCTCTGCGCCAAGGCATGCTAACCATGCCCCCGCACCACCGTGCCAATGGAAAACCATGCCGACCCGTCTGCGCCAAGGCATGCCAACCATGCCAGCCCGCACCACCGTGCAACGGCAAAACGTGTCGGCCGACCCGTCTGCGCCAAGGCATGCCAACCATGCCGGTCGCACCACCGTGCGGCCACGTCACGCTCGCGCTAAGGCATGCCGGCCGCACCACCGTGCAGCCACTTTCTGCGCCAAGGCATTCCAACCATGCCGGTAGCACCACCGCGTGCCGCACCACGTGCCGATGGAAAACCGTGCTCGCCACGTGATCTCGCGCTTAAGGCATGCCAACCATGCCATCCACGTCTCGCGCCAAGGCATGCCAACCATGCCAGCCCCACCACCGTGCCAATGGCAAACCAAGCCACCCACGTATCTGCGCCAAGGCATGCCAACCATGCCGGTAGCACCACCGTGCCAATGGCAAACCATGCCACCACGTCTCGCGCAAGGCATGCCAACCATGCCCGCAAGCTCCACCGTACCAATGGAAAACCATGCCGGCTACTTCTCCACGCCAAAAGCGAAGGGTTGCAATAATCAACGGCTACCCTTCTCTTCGAGATACAGATCTCGACCATCCAAGTTCGCCACCTAACGCACGACAACTTGCGGCCCAAGGCCAAACACCACGGTTTGCACCAAACCCTAGTTTTGGTCCGCGCCTATACAATGCCGTCCTCTCCTTCACGTCATTGGCTGCCAAAACGAAGCGGTTGCAACGATCAACGGCCACCCTTCCATGTAAGATGCAGATCTTATCAGGTCCAAAGTCGCCGGTGACGCATGGCAACTTGCGCCCAAAAGACAAAACACACGTTTTGCACCTAAACCCTAATTTGGCTGCGCCTACTCTTTTACAAGGCCATGACTCAACGCTAGCTGCTAAAACGAAGGGTTACAATAATCAACGGATACCCTTCTCTATGAGATACAGATCTCGACCATCCAAGTTCGCCACCTAACGCACGACAACTTGCGGCCTAAGGTCAAACACCACGGTTTGCACCAAACCCTAGTTTTGGCCGCGCCTATACCATGCCAGCCTCTCCTTCACGTCACTGGCTGCCAAAAATGAAGGGTTGTAACGATCAACGGTCACCCTTCCATCTAAGATGCAAATCTTAGCCGTCCAAAGTCACCGGTGGACGATGGCAACTGCGGCCCAAAGCCAAAACACACGGTTTGCACCTAAACCCTAATTTGGCCGCGCCTACTCTTTGACAAGGCCATGACTCAACGCTGGATGCTAAAACGAATGGGTGCAATAATCAACGGCTACCCTTCTCTTTGAGATGCAGATCTCGACCACACAAGTTCGCCACTTGACGCATGGCAACTTGCGGCCCAAGGCCAAAACACACGGTTTGCACCTAAGCCCTAATTTGGCCGCGCTTACTCTATGCTAAAGCCATGCACGACGCTTGGATGCCAAAACGAAGGTTTACAATAATCAACAACTACCCTTCTCTTTGAGATGCAGATCTAAACCACACAAGTTCGCCACCCGACGCATGGAAACTTGCGGCCCAAAGCTTAAACACACGGTTTGTACCTAAACCCTAATTTGGTCGCTTACTCTATGCCAAAGCCATGCACGGCGCCGGCTGCCAAAACGAAGGGTTACAACAATCCACAGCTACCCTTCCTCTCAAGATGCAAAATCTCGACCGTCGAGGGTCACCCCGAGCCGACAAGTCTCCCAAGCTCAACTTGCCAAGCAACAGCAACATGCTACACGTTTTCCACGAAAACACCGAGACATCAACACATGTCACAAATCGGGGATGCTCATTAGGGTATTGGTTTGGTGGTTTACGGCGTGCGGCGTACACTACGCCGTTACAAGAAAGTGTCATAAGAAAAGAGTCGGTTAGTAAATACAAGGAGTAATGGTGAAACGTTTCTTTCATTATGGAACATCAATTCCGGGCATTACCTGTTACCACCTCCTTCCACTTTACTCAGTCGTTCCCATTTCTTACGAGACCATAGTACGTTTTGTTACGACTTGTATAAATAGGTCTTACATATTTCCACCAAACAACAAGTTTTGGGGCAGGAGCATACAACACTCAGAAATCACTTGCTAGCTTTCCCATCTGCTAGCTTTCACTTTCTGATACAAGTCAAACAACTACTCTTCCGTAATCAACTATTCCGGTCTCAACACTCTCTTCGCTTCCTCCTAAAACCAACCCTTCTCCTTCACTTTGTGAGAAGCAAGTCTGGAACGGCCATTTCTTGGTTTAGGCCGGATTCGTACATATTGATCTCTCGAATCTAAAGTACTCCCTTACGAGTACATTGTTTAGGGTTTAGACTTGTTTCTCACCCACTCACGCGAAATTAAAGAAATGTTGACGAGTAAACCGTTTTCACCCTCAAGCAGTTGGTTATATTGTGCGGGAACTTCAAATTAGGAAGATTCTATTGCAAAGGACCACATGACAATGGCCTTTACTTCATCAACTTCAACACCAAAGGTTCATGCTTTCCATATTTATCAAAATCACACAAACTATTTGGCATAATAAACTTTCACCTCCTTTTTTTCAAACTCTTCAAAAGAGTGTGTATTTTTTCCGACAAAATTATATTAAATACTTCTCACTTTTGTTAGGGATGTCGGTTGGACAAGTCCCCAAACTACTTTTAACTCGTCTACTAGCTTTACTTGAGAACTTCATCATATGGATCTTTGGCCCATGACTTATTTTCTCTAATGGTAACTATTATGTAAACATTATTGATGATTTTTCAAAGTTTTGTTAGTTATTTTTCGTACATGCTATCTCGACATCAAACTTGTGTTCTTTAATTAAATAGGCCCAAATTGAGAGCTAGTCGTGTCTTAAAATTATCACATTCGGAAAATATGGTGGTGGTGAGTTCATTCATAAGAATTTGTTGATTTTACATCAACATATGGCATTAAGCATGAAATTACATGTTTTCACACCAAATAACAAAATGGTATACTTGAGGCAAAACACATACACCTTTTATACATTGGTATAAACTTTTTGGGTTATTTGGTCTTTGGTATTTAGGTTTTTTGTGATTAGTGTTTGGTCTAACATTTGTCCAGGTTAGTGTTTGGTACTTGGATTTAACGTTGACTGCGCGTTGAATCTATTACTATTGAATTCCGTTTAGCAATTATAAATGAACAAAAAAAAACTAAGTACTTTACGCCACCGTTAATATGGATGTTAATTTGTTAATCCAATTTTAATCGATCAATGTTTTTCTCCAAAGAAAGAACAACAATCGATTTGATTCAAACAATTTATCAAAACGTAAAACATAACAAAATTTTGAATTCCTACCTTGTTTCTCTCATATTAACAACCGCTTTATCCCCTTAACTATAGGCAACATCATCAATTCCTCCATGATTTCCCTCTCTGTCTCCAAATCAAATCTCATAATAAACTCTAAAAACTACTTCTAAACTCTAGTTTGAGAAGGATTCAACACTCTTAAACCCTCATAGATCCTCTGAGCTCCAATATAATTCATAACTAAAATCAATTGCAATCCCCTCCATTTTTTGACTCACATTAAAGGCAAATATGCCGCAATAATCTCTCAATTAGATGATATGAGCGACAATGTGTTGGCGCAATGCTGCAACTCATTGCGGCTGCCTACGTACCCTTAGTACTCCAAAGGGATTATGTCTTGTTGTAGTTCATCCTCGAAGGGACAAGCATCTTAAGCCAACTCGTGTTGTAAGGTCGTGACCACGCAATAATGGCCTAGTCCGCATGGGCCTTTAGTTAAAATGCATCAAGGTGATGCATATTTAGTCCACGACATGGCATAGTGATGCCTTCGCATCATATGCCCCATTGGCAAGGCTACGCAACTATAAATGAAACCTAAGCATCATTTATGCTCTTCCGGATAAGCTATGAAGCTTAACTGTGCATCATCATATGCACCTTTAGGTATATATGTATTTAGGATATTTCTACAACTTATACCGGGGGAGGACTTTGACATTCACCAAGTCCAACTTTGAGGTGCTTGCTTCACTATTCATGGTCGTTGTCATGTACTTCTGAATAATCGGCTATGATGTTTGCATTTCGTTCGGCTCATAGGCCAACTTCAATATTGTCTTTGATAATCTGTGTTTTACCTCGCCGACTGCTCACAGCATATTGCACTTCACTGTTGTTCGATATTGGCTCTAGGATAGTTCAAATATTTACAACCATGATGATTGTACATTATCTCGGTTGGCTGCTCGGCCTCATGCACCATTGTCTGCGATATCGATCCATAGGCCAATGATCTATGTAATATGCTATGTAGCGCTACTTTGCTCAAGGCCATCCTCCCAACTCGGCACGATACATCATGCTGATGTGACATTGACCCTTAGCCAATATAACTCATGTAATGCGGCATATTTGGCGTGATATTTCACTAGGCCAATTTACCTCTTAACAAGCAATGAAAACTTGAGATAAAACTTCATCTCAAGCCATGACGCATCTTTGAGCAAGCGCCCACCTTTGAAAACACGGGGTGTTACAATATGTATTGGAAATTCGAATTCAAAAGGGTACTTTCTAATCTTTGAAATATGTTGGTTTCTCTTTTCTTAGTCATTGGTTCTTCACCTCCAACAAGAGACAATTTTCCGGACACTAGAAGACGGACTTTACATTCCTCCGTATCTTTTCAATCAAATATCTATACTCCTCCTTGATTGCATATGTTGGCACAAGAGACTTCTCATAAAATATATAAATGGCACCAGGAGTACCTCCTAAAACCAATTTCCTTGTTTGGTATGCAATTCACGGTCATCTCAACTCTCAAGATATGATATGGCATAAAGGTATGGACATCAACAACTCCCCGAATTTTGTGTGGATATCATCACAGAGTCACAAGACCACATCATGCTTCACTTGTAAGGTTACATACGAGAATTTGGTGCGACATTACTCCTCTGTTGGGCATGGGTTTTCCCGAAACAATGAATGCTTTTGCTAACACTTGGCCTAATAACCATCTTTCGGTTTCTGACAAAGTGGTCTGGAATCTAATTTCAGATGTAGTAATCTGGGTACTTTGGAGGGAAAGAAATTGTCGTATCTTTGAAGACAAGTATATCTTCAAAATAGACTTGGATTTAAGTCTTGATGCAAGATCACCGGTGTTAGTGATTCTTTTTTTTTTTTTTTAATGATCTTCTTGTTTCTTTGTTTATTATGGTGGGTATTTAAAATCTTTTATCTTAATAAAAATCTCCTCTTCCGATCAAAAAAAAGACAAAAAAATATAAATTGCATCTTATACCAACTTTTACAGCCTTCAACACAGAAAAATATTTTTTTTACCCAAAGCAGTGTTTCTGTATCTACCCTTCAAAAAAAAGAAAAAAGTATCTACCGTTTTTACTGTAAAACTAAAATGGCACCTCTCTAAAATTCCTCTGCCTTCTCTCCTTTCCCAACGACTATTTTTCTTCAATTTTTTTATTCTATTTTCTTCTTGAAACTCCAATAATAAGCGAGTAACTTCTTCATCTGTGTCAAATCCTAAAGCTTGAAGGGTATTGGAATGGAGTGAGAGAATATAAGCAGTGAAAACGTTCATATGGATCCAATTTTTCAATAAAGAAAAAAATCTTTTTAAATTTTTAGATACTTTTGAAAATGAATCTCTGATTTATACCTCATAAAATCATATCAAAATCTTTCATGTTATCTTGGATTTTTGATTCGATTTTCAAAAACAATTTTCGGCTGACAAACCAATTTTCTATGTCTGCAAGAGATTCCGTATTGTGGCAGTGTAATCGGGTTAAACATGCACATGACTATTTATTAGTCGTGCCCGATTAGTGGGCTTAACAATGTCTCGCACCCCAGACGGTTCGAGTTGTTCTTTGCTATCGCCTTGGCATCCCTTTTTTTGTTGAGAATTGTTTATGCACAAGTTATACGAGATCTATGGATATCTTTGGGGACCACGCGCTTCATTGTGCTAAGGATGTTGGAATTAAGTTTCGACATCTTATACGTGATATAATCGCTGATATTTGTTACAAGGCTAGTGTGCACTGCGCGCAAGGAGTTTTCTCTTGGGTTTAAATACGATAATGATAGGGATTTACGTCCTTACGATATCCTTGTTCTAAACTGGGAGAATGGGAAAGATGTTTGTATGGATGTCATGGGTGTCTCTCCTTTCATAGGTGAAGGAATTTGTTTGTTAGATTACGAAATGTTATTTCGAGTGTTGTTTTGCGTAAACTCACTAAATACTTGGACAAATGTGTTTCGCATGGCTATGGTGCAGGTGTTTTAGCCTTCTCTACTTTGGGAGAACTCGGTGAAGATACTTTGTATTTTTTTAAGCGTCTGAAAAACTGTCTAGTTAGTAATGATGCCAGTAGTGGTTTTGGTAGTTTTATTTTTCATAGACTAGGTGTTGCTATTCAAAAGGTGTTGGAGCCCGACTTGTTGCTAGGCTTCCCACCAAGGCTTTGTATGATTCTTAAGATATGATCATCTATTTTAATTGAAAAAAAAAAAAACTCAAACCGCATCATCAATTTATTTCTCAACTTCTCATTCATCACTTGTAAGAAAGCTTTTTTCTCGTTGATATCCGGAATAAAAGGAAAACAAGATTAAACCGTTGGACTAATAGATTATTATGTTTTCCTCTTCCCGAGGATTTCTTAACTTCAATCATCTTCTCCGAAACAAGTATCTTAGAATACATAGATTGAGTATAGTGATTTCAAACTATGCAAAATACCTTATTTATCTAAATTTCAAGAGGCTCTAGATACTCATCCTTGATTTCTTACTATTTACATTCTCGTCAATTAGTCCTGGTTTCTAGTCTATGAACTCATGACCCATATTCCGAGTTCCCAATACTCGTATTTTCTTTTTCTCCTATCCTGTTCTTGGAGATACCTTTATCTACATAGGATTATTTCTATTCTTAGTATAATTTTAGAATTCAACTTTTTTGCTCATGATCTCAATTCTCATCAACTATCCTCTTACTTTTAGGAACATTAGATGTTTTCTTAGATCATTCGAACAACTTATTTACCTATATATACCAATATAGAAGTACAAATTCATTATCCTATAACTAGATTTCTTTCCTCTACTCCCTAGTTTTTCTCCTATCTTATTTGGTATATCCCGAGATAATTTCTAATAATCCTAATCTTCACTTTTGGTTCCTTTTAATCCTCTGTCTACATAAATGATGATGTTTTTTAACTCCTCCAGGACATTCCAATGCTTTCTAAGGCTTAACTAGTAACAATTTTCCCTTAGGACGCACACCCCATTAAGCTAGACCAATATCATAAGCCTATCACTTCTCTGAAAACTAAAAGGGTTTATAATTGTAAATATTAGAACAAAAATAACCATACATGAAAGGATTTAGGTCCACATAAATAAACTTAGGATTGTTAAAAGTAAGAATTTCCAAATAAACCACAAGTCAGAACCTGAGATAACATAGAAACTAGTTCGTTATCACATGTTTTTTTTCCTTGACAACAAACTTAAAACAACCAAAGTACTAGAAAACGAACTTAATTCACGGAAAAGACAATTCGAAAAACAATTTTTCAAAAACTAAAATCACAATCCAAAATACTCACATAATAGAAACCTGTTTTTTTTCATTAATCTTTCTTTAGAAACTAGAACGCAATTTCTCCCCTAGCTTTTGCTTCTTGGCATCTCAAAAAATGTCCCTTCCCTTTCTCAATTGTACCTTTCCTCCATCCTCAACGCATAGCCATACTCAAACCCTAGTGGCATCTCACTATTGGGAATTTCAGCATCAATTGAACCTCCAGACTATATCCTCTTCTGTATTTCTGGCTTAGTACTCGCTTCAAGTTTAGCCTTTTCCTCTTTGCTCAAATTACAATATGCAAGACATTTAGCCTATTCTGAATGAAGAAAATAATCAGAACCACATAAGTAACAAAAGTAATATTGGATGCGATGCAAATGATCATCCCTGCAACGCATAATTTTAGTAGTTGACACATAAACATCAACTGGCATAATATCGTGATTACAAGCCATTCTTCACAAAACAATTTCTTTAAGTTCCTATCACTTTTATTGTCTATCCTTTCTCTCTAGGATCTTATCTTACAACTCTCTTCTCTTTTAAATAGTGCAGCGAACTAATAACTTAGATGCTGACGTGCAAGGTTGGATAATCGGTTCATTATCCCTTTATAATCCTTTCAGTAAACATCTATCATACACGGATTTTAAGACTCTCACAGTCTTTCCATATACCTACTAAATTTATTAATATCTTGCTTATTCCCCATATCACGCCTATTCTATTTATCACACTAACCAGTAGCATACTCCTCTCTGCGCTTTGTAGACCCTTTTCTCAATACGCAAGTGTCTTAGCCTAAACTCTCTCCAAAATTTTAAGCCAACAAGATTCATATTAATTGTAAAGTATAAGACAACCTTTTCAATCTACTCACTTTAGTATTCTTATTGCACATTTTACAATACACAAAGCTAGTGGTCTAGCTAATCTTTACCCACATGCACCATCTTTCTCTCAGCATCTCTCAATGAGCTATTCATTCAATGGTTTTTTTTTTCAAACCTCTAATATAGACTTATCCCCAGATTTCTTAACAATCAGTATATCTTTTTATAAGATACAATAAACTCAAAAAACAGAAGGGGTCTTGTACAGTCATATCATACAAACCGTGCAGTCAATCAGCTTGAATTCCTCTCCTAAATCTTTGATGAACTTTGTCTAAATCTTTACTAGGTAGATCCTAAACATTGGATTATGACCTTAATCTCCCAAATCCTTAACCTTTAGCGAGAAAATTTTCATCCTTTTATGGTCTCATATTCCAAGGTTTTTTAAATCCTAAATATCTAGTTCATGTCCATAGAGCATCCACGGATCATTTAATTAATCTCTTATCCTTTCAGCCTTTTTTCTTTAATAAGGTTATCTTCAATCCAAATTGATTCAGCTAAACTCTGATCCTAGGTAGTCACTTTGTTCAAAATAAGTACAATCAAAGTAGAAGAGATAATTTTCTACCTAGTACCTTAAACATTTTTTAATATTTAAATTATATAATGTTGTTGCCCAAGGATTGGCTACATTTCTCGATACTTTATTTTCGTTTTTCACAATCATTCACGGGTATTTTAGTATCACCTTTGTGACACAACGTTATATATTTCCTCTTTATATATTCCTATTCTTACTCTTCTGCGTACCCCAATCTCTTAACCAACATCTATACTTCTTGAGTGTATTCTTCTAATGAGAAAGCAGATGAATCTATAAAAACATCTCAGTGGTTTGTCTCTAGCTCAACGTTTAGCCAACCATAGTAACATAAGATTGCTTCCAACACCACCGAAATATGTTAGAGATTATGGCATTGAACCAAACAAAATTATACCAAGAGTCTTCTCCATGGTTACTCTAAAACAATGGGAAGTCTGGAGTGCTTTAAACAATTTCTGGGGAGCAACCTTAGGATTTCAAATTCGGGAAGTAGACCCTAATCTCTTCATCATCACTTTTCATCAAGAAGACTTCAAATGGATTTCTAAAAATGGACCTTGGTACCCATTTGGTAATGTCCTAATTGCTACTACGACTTATCAAGGAATGAATCTCTCTACTTTGATAAGGTTAAGCAATCCCGATTTGGGCCTCTATCTCAAATGACAAACATGAACACATAAGTCATGAAATACTTGGATTAATTTCCAGTAAGATAGGTCAAGTATCAAGAGTATGCTTAGGCTCTGAAATTATGTCGTCAGATTGTCTACCAAGAGTATTAGTATGGGTGAACATAGAAAAGACACTTATAGATCATCTTCTTGTCAAAGTGGGAAGATATCCAGTGACATCCATTCACTTCAACTGCCTCAACCTTCCTTCCAAAGTATGTAGTCATTGTTTGCGTCTTGGTCTACAAAGTAGATTCATGTGATATTCTTCAAGGTCGGCCACTTGAAGATATCTATTATATTCGATAAATTCTCCATATCCAAGTGATGATATGAATCGGTTGAATAATCAACTAGTTCAAACTGGAACCCTAAAGACAACTTTGATAGTCTTTGGAAAGCCATCTCCAGTAGAAACATATCTTAACCAACCAGAGTGCATGAAGAAAATCCTGTCAACCTCTTACATATGAAGTCTTAGGTCCCTTTGTTACAAATGAGGATATCCGCATATATCCACATCGGTGTTGGTAAAAGAATTTTCCCTTTTACAATTGTTGAGGACTTTATTCCTTTTGACTGAAAAATGACTCATTCCGATCCACTAACTCGGAGTCTTTAGTCATGGAAGTTTGTAAACTTGACGAATCGGTTCTTCAAAATGAGGTAGGACTTCTCCCGGGATATCATTAACCCGGTTCAACAGGATAGAACTCCATCCCGAATATCGGTGAACGGGAGACTATCTTTTCATCTTGAAAATGTTAGGGATTATTTTGTTTCCCCTAATTCCATTTTATCCTCATTCTCTTCATCTTCGCCGTTTCCCATTCCTCCTAATCTTGATACCCAAATCATCATTGCATCATCTTTCCAAACGCTAGATCACTCGCCAAAATCGGCTTTTAAAATTACGAGTTTGATTTCCATTCTTTATCATCTTCTGAACATATTTTCTCTATACTCAATCTAATCAGTGGCTGATCTCATTGACCCTATTACCCACACCTGGAACCACGATCAACTGAATCAGCTACCACTAGTTGCAATCCCACACATAATCAACATCCACATTCCCCAAAACATGCCTCAAGACAAAATCCTTTCGCGACACTCCAAAATCTGAAAATATACAACTACCACATTACAACTATCTAATTCAGCAAGACAACCATCACCACCTAAACCTCCTTCCACCCACCAAATTCCTGTGGAAATGACCATGTCCACCAATAATTGACTTTTCTTGTGGATAGCTATAAATGAAGTTCTTCCGACATTATTTATGTTACACCGTATCAATCTCACCAGATCCAACCAATACCCCATTGCACACTAACCCAAAAATAGTGGAGCACATGATTATTCACTTCCCAATAACGGCAACTATATGGAGCAACCTCTTATATAGTCTATCAACAACCCACGCCAATATCTTATCCCACATCATCATAAACAATCAATCAAACATTTCACAAATCTTACAGCAAGCTATCCATACCCCATATATATCAACGTTTTGATTTCTTTTCCGATCCTATGGACATCCATAAATGAATTGGTTTTCAACCATCACTATACAACTCGGTAATATACGCCACAGAGACTTGGCGGCAAATAAATAAGAATTCGAATGGGAAAAAAGGTATTACCCCAATTTTACCCGGAGATACACAAAAGTTAGAGCCACTACAATAAATACCAGAATAACAACAACAACAATACTATAGGTTGGAACAGACCGAGTTAGGATTGGATAAAGATCAACACACATGGGGATACTAGAGGATATCCCGGGAATGCTAGGGAGCGGGGTTTTATTTATAGGGACTCGAGTTCTCATATTGCGATGGCACTAGCACAACCTCTAGGAATAACTATGGCTCTAGTAGCAAAAACATGGGCAACTCTAATGAATTCAAGGACAACGAAGGAAAGGCAACAGCCAAAAGTTACTTTAAAAAGTTCAAAAACTTGATGCGCTTTATAAACAGAGCTGGAAGCACCATATATTGCGAAATAATTTCCGAAATAAAGCAGAAAATCGACAAATTCGACAATGTGTTATTCAACATAACTATAGAGAAGGAAATCAAGTGGCGGATTAGCAAACTAAGGAGCGAATGGAATCAAGCAAGAAACTTATTATAGAACAACAATATGAGACCACACAATCCCAATATTTATCACCAAATTATTTTGGATGACTGCAGTAGTACAAGATATCCACGTGTAATATCTACCTAGCTAGTTTTGTTCCTTTGTTTACATGCTTCAATAAAATAAAAATTTACTTGCAAACCATATGGTCCATAGAGCAAGATTTGAAATATATGGAAATAACTAGTTTCATTTGAGTCATTTGAACTAGTTGTGATTAAGATGAACAAGTTGATATGAAAGTGTTCATATAGATAACTTCGGTTGAATATTGTTGAGCCAACTAAGTGTTCACGTTTAGGTAGGGTTATCCATATCTAAATGAAGGTACATTTAATTTTGTGTAACAAGCTAAGACAATCTAACGGTTTGAAAGATATTAGCTTGAATCCAATGGAGTTTTAATCTAACGGTGAATATTGAATGCTTTGTTACCAAAAGGTAACATTGATTGCAAACCACCGATTTGAAGACCGTTGTTGATGGGTGAAAACTACTCCGCAGAATTTGGTAATTTGGGGTGTGGATGAGGAATGAATCTAAACCTTCAACAAATACCTTTGCACGGTGAGTGCTTGTAGATTCGAGAGATCAATCTCTGTGCAAGTCTGAGCTAAACCAAGAAATGGCGTTCGGACTTGTTTCGGTCACAAAGTGAAGGAGATGGGGTTGATCTTAGGGAGGAAGGAAGAAGGTGTTGAGATTGTGAAGGTGTTGGCTTTGCTTATGACTTGTAGTCAGAAAAATGAGTGTGCTTACGGTTGATGCAAGCAGGCTCTGAGTGTTTGAATACGGTTTTTGTATTAACACTTGGTTTTTAATGTAAACTGTGTTGTTCCCATCTCGTTTGAAATAGGCGAGAACTGTTATACAAGTCATTGAGCCTCATTCACGTTTCGGGAAGTGGAGGTAGTGGAATGATGGATTTGGAGTTGTGTGTCGGTGATACCGACCCGATGTGCCACTTCTCCTGTTCATCTCTAACCGTCCATGACTTCGACACGCGTTCTTGTGATGGCGGCGTTGCCCACGCCGCACGCTGTAACTGCCATACCCGATACCCCGGTATGTAATACGATTTGTGACATGATTGATGCCGGAATGTGGATCGTGGATCCACGAAAGATAGCATGTAATCTTGAAATTGAATAAGCACAAGTTATTGAAGTGATCTTGTGAAGTATCGTGTGTATTTTATCTGATCTTGCATTGTGGTGTGGTAAGGTGATGGGTAATGACGCTTATTGACCAATTGACTCTCGGGACTAGTTGTACACCAAGTCAGAAGTCGAATGAGGATGAGATGAGCTTTGAGACACTCATACACGTGATTAATAAATCATCAGGGTTTTTGAAGAGTAAAAGTGCAGATTTCCACCACTAAACCAAGCATGTGGAGAAAGATTTGAGAGGATCGTTTGGCGTGCCTATTGACGGACAGATGGTGCAGGTGCCTGTATTCTGCCTCATGAAAGC